>JAUMHL010000025.1:16798818-16823100 GCA_032362345.1 Sandelia bainsii
GTTATGAAATCTGCTTTTCTTTCACAAACATGGTCATTTCTATGTGTGTCCAAACTTTTGACTGGTAGTGTACATTGGCAATGCAATGTAAGACTCTACTGTATATCAGATTCATTTTTGTGAATCTGTTGAGCGTCCCTAAATTATTTTAATGTGCAAACCTACAATATTTTAATTGTTAATTCCATACTGCTTCTGTTTCGGAGTGTACTTTACTTTTGTAGGATTTTTGTTTTGTTTTTTTTTGTCTTAAAAACGCACAGTAAACCTAGCTGCCAGAAATTACTTTGAAAAAATAAAATATTATATATCACTATAATTAGTTTTATGAAACTTGGAATTTACTGTATATAGAATAGTTTAACTCCAGGTATGAGTTAAATGAAATATACTTTTACAGTAAATTCAAACCAGTGTAGCAAAAGAGTTGATACTGCTGCTAAATGCAGAAAAAAATATAACTTACTCTGCTATTATCATTTGTTTTTGCATATATTAAACTTTATATATAAATTAAACATTCACATGATTTTACATTAAATACACTAATGCCAATATTAGAGGTATTCCAGAATAGAAATATCTACCTACAATAAAACAGCTTACATGTTGCATGAACCCAGATCATATCTTAATCAATAACTTTCATTGTGGCTTGAACGAAAGAGTAAGAGACAGAGATTAAAATGACATTTGAATGATGACAAATATCTTATTGTATTTACTTATGACAGATAATTTCAAGCTTCGGGTGTCAGCGCTGCACTGGGAATTGTAAAGCCAGCTCACCATGTCAGAAAAATATGACGCCCTTTAGCATCGTTTATGGACCTTCTGTGAAAATGTGACAACTTCATGATTGGTCTGCTACCCACACGCTTGATATTCCCAGAGAGACAACTCATTTTTTCTGTAATGAATAATGGCAATGTATTCACATAATGTTGTAATAATGCTGTCACTGGTGACCTACATTGATGGTGGGAACCCACTAATCATACTGCCTGAAAGGAGAGCAGCAACCTGCTATAAAGCAAAGGAGAGCATTCAGTATGGGCACCAGTGGAGCCCTGTCTCTCTCTGGAACAATAGCACATATTACTACCTGCTGGGCTCGTAGAAGGTAACCTCACTGATGTAGCATGGGGATTTGTGTGTGCATTGTGGGTATGTTGCGGTAGTCCACTGGCCCCTCTGATAGTTTTGAAAGTGACAGATTAATTGCTGTCTGTGCCCATGGGTGGTGGCAGTCAGAGTTTCACATTAATCAAATGTGAGCTGAGAAAGGCAATGCAGAGAAAAACACCACCTCTATGAGCTAAATTCAATAAAGCCAAGGAAGTAATTTGAAGAAATAAATGTGCAAACAGGAGCTGAAGTGATAAAAAAATCACTCATTTGATCAGTTTTGCCATTCAGTGTATACTGAATAAAATTCTGCCTCAGAAATTATTATATTGTATTTTTTAGACATACTTTTTAGTCATTCTGTGGATGTTTAATGTCAGTCTGTCTGTCCACCACTTTAGTTCCGAATGAAATACCACCATTAGGTTGACGTTTCAGGTTTTGAATGAAATGTTTAGGCACTGTATGAAATATTGGACGGTTTGTCATGACATCTGGTACACACATTCCCAGTCCACAGAGGATTTTCCTTTAGCACCACCAGCAGGTTGAATTTTCACTTCACCTGGGAAAAAACACAAGATTCATCACAAGATTTAGCTTGGACATTAATTCTTACTGCTCATCAGATCAAAATATCAAGTTGTACAAGTTTCATCACTTTTAGAACTAATGGTTAACATGGTGAAATGGTTAACACTGTACCTACCAAACATAGGCATTGTGATCTGAGCATGTTAGCATTTAGCACAAAGCTCTGCAGCTCTGTTAGCTTCACAAACTTTATAAAAACAGACAGTGGTTCATAATCAGCTTGAACTAAACTATTCACACAAACTAATAGTACTTTCCTTCTATTAACAGGTGTAGTTTCTGCTGTAGTGATATGTTTAAACATTCTGTGAGATCAAAGGAGAAAAAAAAACTACTTTAAAGGAGCATACTGTCAACATCATTAAGAATTAGTTTCATCACAATCTTCCCTGATGGAAACATGTTTTGTAGTGCCTCTAGGAGAGAATATTATCAAGTTAATGTAAAACTAACATCATTATGCCTGCCAACCAGAACCGCTTACCAGCAGGGAGCCGTGTTCCCAATAACCACTCTCCTACTGTTTCTTGTTACAGATTAATGAACTCAGTGTCAAGCAGCACTTCATTTCCTTTTGCCCTCAGTAAATGGATATTCATCATTAATAGATAAACAAACATGGAAACTTGTTTTACCTCATTGCTTTCACTTCATTGTAATATTTTGTATAGGATGTCAGTTGCTTTAGAGGTCTTTGCTGGTATGGCAAGAAGACATTTTTTTTCAACTACATAAAATAAACTTTCAGCATTAAACTGCTTTGTGAAAGACATATTGATGATGTAACATGTTTATGTGAAAATGAGAGTTGAGTGATGTACAAACTCAATTTCCAGAAAAGTGGGGACTTTTTCTAAAATGCAGTAAAATAAAAAATCTTGATGGTTTGTCAATTCGCTTGAACATTTATTTATCTGCCAAAAGCACAAGAAATATTTTTTTGTGTTTTCAGGTTGCAGCAGCAGACTGTGTTAAGTGACACTGGCCTTCCAAAGTGGTTGTATTCATCATGGTAGCATGATGGTTTCTAATGCAGTGCACCTGAGGGCTCAAAGTTCACACACATTCAACAGTGGTTTTTGCCCTCGGTAAAAGAGGGCCTGAATCTCTTCACAGCCTTTGATGGATGCTCCCTTTACATTCAGTCATGATGGTTAACCTGGTAATTTAAAATAAATAAATAATCCAGGACCGTGTTACTTGAATATTTTATAAACTTTTCAGTGTTATTTTGCCTATGTCCCAACCTTTCTAGCGTGTGTTACGAGGATCAACTCTAAATTTGCTTATACTTACAAAATACAAATAAGTTGGTCAGTGAAAAGACTGAAAAGCTTTTCTTTGTAATATTGTGAGATAAATGAAACATATTGCATTTTTGAAAAGAAATGGGTTTTTGTGAGTTTGCTAAAGAAATAAATACAGTGTAACTAGATTTTTCCCATAATTTTGACATTAACCTCACACCCATAATCGAATAAATTTCTGCCATATTCTAAAACATAAACGCTAAAGAATATAAAAACCCCTTCTCGACTAAAATAACTTTTCATCTGCTGTTATTTTATGGATGGCAAGGCAAGCTCATTTGTATAGCATATTTCATCAAAAGACTATTCAAAGTATGGTGCAGGAAATACAGCATATAAGTTACACCTGTAACGCTGGGACCGACAGGTAAAATGGTCATGGTAGATTATCTCGATGTTTAGCCTGAGGTGCGAGGCCTTCGAGATGTTTTTGGATATCGGTCATTCAGCTCAAAATATTTGAAAACGTTTGACGTTCGCAGCGGGATAAGAGAGGCTGGATGGACTGTTTATATTTAACACCGACAATGAACGAGCAACGTCGACAGGAGACGAGGACTTGAGGACACACAAGACAACATCACTGATGGTAACTGTCTCTCTCGTTTATGTTTTATTCTGTTAACTCTGTTAAAAGTGCAGTTTTATCGTCTTGATTTTGATCTCTTTTTTTTGTGAAGGGCTGTGAACAACTGTCCTTTGTGTCTGTGTCACATGAATTGCTGACCCAACAATTTATTGTGACCGTCTCCATTGTCAGGTAAACGGAACACTCACTTGTTTTAGGCATTTGAACAAATGACAAATGCTGTGATCTTTCTTGTGAGGAAAGTCTCACTAGAGCATGAACAATACAAGACATTGGCCAGCATACATAAAACACAGCCATTAATATAGCCATATGTTATTAGTCACACCTTTCTTTACCAAGTTCCTACATATTCCATGAAAAAAGTGTATTTGCTGGTATTGACAAACGTTTGTTCTCCTTGAGTCCTGTCCTAAAAGCATATTTTGGGTGTCATGAGAGCTCAGTGGGTAGAGCAGTCGTCCTCAAACCTGAGGGTGAGCGGTTTGATTCCCGCTCCTGGCAGGCTACCTGTCGAGGTGTCAAGGGACAAGACACTGATACAAAACCCCATACTATAGATACGTACTGTCTGGTAGCTGTCCAACAACAATTTCCCCAATCAATACAGTATCTATTATTATATACAATTATGCACTCCAAAAAAGCTAATTTAGACAAAAACCTCCATAGCCAGACTTCCAGCTGAGAGGAGCTCTGATGTTACACTTGGGGTCATGTTCTGTCTCTCCATGAATCAGAAACAGTCAAGCAAGCCTGGATCCTCTGGTCCACTGGAGACTGAATCAATCCTTGCAAACTTCATGTAGAGATACAGTTCATTTTCAGACACACAGTAGACTCACAAATATCAGACACTGCGCCGTTCGAAGGTACGTTACTCCAGTTATCTGATGCTACGGTGCATTATAATCATTCGTATTAGTCAGAAGACATGCATTCAATAAATGACCTATTTTGCTAGGTCTTGGATTTGGGTATGGATTAGTATGGATGAGTGAGTCAAGAGCTGGTGAGAGGATTGGTGTGTGTCGAGCATGTAGCGTCGACCTTTCTGGAGGCGTAATGGTCTTGTTTAATGAGCTTTCAAATAGGGATTGGTCAGTAAACAACCCAACAATATCTTAAGTGCAATCAACCTGACATTCAAGCAAAACCTGTTATGCATGCAGACAGTAATAACTATTTGTCACAGAAATACATGTGCAGTATGTTGTATTTTGTAGTATTAATATTTTCTGGATTTACTATATAACTGATTCTACTAATTTTAATTCTATGGCACACAAACGCACAACAAATCATTAGCTCAGTTCTCCTCATGCAGCTTCTGATTAGCATCATTCATGTGAAAATAAAAGCTGTCTGACACTGCAGTCTGACTCATGACAGTTGTCCTGGCAATGCCTTTTAATCTTCTTTTTATTTCTTTATTTTTCACAAATTATATCAGTTTTCTCCATTAATCACACTAATGCGGCACTGCTCGCCCTAACGTCCTATATAGTGTTTATATTCCGCATCTGCTAATTGTAGGTATCCATTCAAACAATAAGAAGCTTGACATGAACATGACGTTACTTAATGGAGTGATAGCCTTCGTTCTTCATTATCCTTTTTACTCTGTACAAATCTACCACTTTACCACCAAATGGCAAAAATGCTGGAGGAGTAGTTGACATCAGTCTTGATATCAGTCTGTATCTCAGGAATGTCCTTCTTTGTGATCTGAGCACCTCAAACTTGATTTGTCTGTTCATAGCACCTTTTTCCAGTCTTCCTCTGTCTAGTGTCTGTGTTCTTTGGTCCATCTTATTCTTTTCTTTTTATTGGCCAGTTTGAGATGTGGCTTTTTGTTTGAAGCCAGCATCACACTGGCCTATGAGGCATCTGTTTCTCAGACACCCAATGTATTTGTCTTCCTGCTCAGTTGTGTACTGGGACCTTTCTATTGCAGTTAGAGCCAGTTTTCAATGCTTTGTGAAGGGAGTAGCAATTGAAAGCTTGTTTGGGTGATACAAAACCTAGGCTATGTGCTCTAATATTGATCGATCAAGGCAATAATTCATCTGCAAAGAAGCTGGAATGTTTAGGGTGAAAATTTGAATTAATTTTTTTAATGCAGAAAACAAAGGTTAATAGATAAATGTGCAGGCCAGGGGAAATTGCAATGATTGGATAAATGTAAAGCTAATTTTTATATTTGTTTTCGGATTCAGTTAGAAATAATTTTTTATTGAGGTTAAAGACCCTTTAGTGGTTTTCTGACAAACAAGTTCCAGTTAGTTTTAGTTCCAGTAGCTTTATCTGTGCACTAAATGAGACTAAACGCATTCCTAAGATGGTGGATCTCAGATTTCTAACAGGAGTTGTAGATAAGCAGGTGGAAGTTCTGCTAAACTGTGATGAGATTCATAATGTCAGTAGGTTAGATTGATGGATAAAGGGAAAAACCACGCAGCTTATTATTTTGAATTTGCCCAATCATTTCTGTCTTGTTACCACAGCATTGCAAAAGCCTGTAACAAGATCACCAAGATCTTCCATAGTGTAGGTGTTCACTTTGGTTTTCAAATTCATCACACCTTTCACTGATGCCTTGTGCTTTCCGTGTTAGATTGAAGGGTTGCTTGATAATTTGCTGAGAGCCAAGAGTGCAATGTCTGAATTCTTCGTTTTTTGCCTAAAGCAGTGTTTCCCATAGAATTTGATTTTACTTGTGGTGGTTGCCAACTGTGCCATGGTAAGAGGAGTGACAACATCTGTGAAGATTCTCAGTCATCCAGGTCATGGTTATCCCAAAAAAGGTTATTCACTGGCAACTGGACTTGTTTTAGTTCCTTGAATACGTTTCGCCCTCCTTTCCAGAGGGCTTTCTCAGTTCTGTGACAACCTGGTGTACAACGCAACGCACTACAGTGAATTTTCTTATTTAATCTGAGGCTATCAGATGTTGGTGCTGGTGATGCTCAGTGTAAATGGTAGAAATGAATAATGTACTCTAGACCTGTCCATAGCAGAGAATATTGATTGTATGTTATGTGATTGTATTCACACTTTAATGGCCTACTGACTTTAAAACTGCTTCTTTCTTTAAATGCTGAAGGTCCTGATTCTGAACTAAAAGTTGATCTTGATTTATTTATATATGAAAATTTGAACCCGGAGATTCTAAAATAGGTGTGAGATCAGCTGGTGATTTTACTAGAGTAGACGTCTGGTTCTGTTTTGAGAGTTTCTGCAACTAGATTACAGACACAGCCAAGAAAGCAAACGCAGCGACAACAGCGCATTGGTTCTGTCATCAATTTAGATCATGGTATAAAGATCAGTTTGTGACAGGTGATCCGAGCTGCTGTTTGACCTTTTGTGCAGCAAATACTTAACTTACAGACACAGTAGAGGGAAAAAGTCCTCTAGTTAAAGGATCATGGATGGCATCGTTCTCTTGGACAGTTAGAAAATAGGGTGGCCAAATAAATTTGGGTGGCCTACCGCCCTAGGAGATCTGTGGCCAACACTATAAAGTCTGACATACATCTCTTTTATTCTGGTGACTCAGCAACACCTCTCCTCATAGTGGTCTGCTGTTGAGACAGAACTGATTAGACACTTGTTGCCTGACTACATACAGTATCTGACCCACAATTTGTTCCATAAGAAACTTTTAACTTAATATAGATTCACACTATGCCGATTTTGGGAGACTTTCCACTGAGAAACCACAACTCTTTAACTCAGCTTATAGTCTTGAATAATATCTTTCCTGACCAGATCCATGATCCATCCTATCTCATACATATGGCTTCCAGCTACTGTAGTTTCTGCATACAGGCTTAAAGCAAAGGTCCCATGTGCCTGGAAAACACAGCAGCCTGTGAACAATAATAAAAGTAATGAGTTAACTGTGGCATGAGATCATTAAAATGAACTGTGCTGCGATCTGACTTGTTGTGCCTCAGGCAGGTCCCATATATTAATTTAATGACTATGCGTTGTTTATTAGAAAAATGTAATTGTCAATTTTGATACTATTTTGTGATAATGGTAAAATGTTAGAATTATTTAGTGCTTCACCCCTTGAGGCCAAAATTATTGAGTAAAACTGACTTGGGTTTAGTAATGTGTGTTGCTTGAGTGTAACAGGCTTTTAATTGATTTTTCCTCCAGAGAGACCTAATTCATTTTAGAGAAAACTGCCTTCTCTCTAAGGCAACAGTTAAAAGACAGTCATGTATTTTACTTACTGACATCCAAAATGTACAGTATTTTTTGACATTTTCCATCCATGTCATGACCAACTACTATGCTATTTCTCTTCATTCCCAAATTTAGGTCATTTGAAGATCTGGAGGCTTTTCAGCCTGTAGAAACTCTTTGAAATGAAGGAAATGGCTTATGTCAGCTAACAATTCCACCAAACTCAAATCGTGTTCTGTGGCTTAGAAAAGAAGTGCATCCTTCTTGAGTGAAGCACTGTTAACTAGTATAGACAGAGCCTAACACACCACAAAAAACTATATATATATATATATATATATATATATATATATAAAATATAAAATATCATCTTAATTCTGCGTAAGAGCACATACGAAGAAGGGAATATTATAGTTATATAGGCTATAACTGGAAGCGTACTGTTTTGGAGGACACTTTGTCTTTCTGTGACTGTAAACCTTTCAGCATGGAAAAGGTTGCTGGCATTGGTGTATTTTCTGAATCCAACAACAATGGGTCACTGGGTCTAAAATCTGTAAAAATTTCTGTGCAGTATAAAATTATAAAAGTGTCTGTTTAAAGCATCACACTTGGATACTTCATGCACAGTCACATTAAAACCATTCTGATCCTCTCAGCTGTGTGTTTAATATAAAAATAGGTTATGGTTCAGTGGTGCTCAGGAGAGAAAGACAGAGAAACATACACAGAGAGAAATAGAAAGCATTACAAACATTCAGTCGATGGTCCAAGCAACCAAACATAGCGAGCCTAAAAGAAGTACAGAGAAATGTTAAAAGCTATGGAGTAAGTGCTAAATAGCTTAATGAAATACATTAATAGCAAATTAGCACGTGTACTGTAGTAAGGTTCATTATAAGGGCAGCGTTACAAAACAGAATGACTGCTACAAAAGATTGTATTGTTAACAGCCATGATGACTGTGAACTGCTCAGTGACTACTGTAAATAATACATTTTTAAGAATTAAAAGTCACATTTTCAAACAGTATTGTGCAAACTTTTTATTTAAGCAATACCAGGGAGGCAGCTGATGTGTCTGAAATTCATTCTGTAGCATAACAATAACAAGCATACAGCTTGTGAAATGTAGAAGAAACAGAGGTGAGTGAGACTTCTTAAATTCACAGAACTGTGGCACTTTTTTCAAGATGCTTGAAAAAACCTACCAGCTACTTGTCTTGAAAAAACTACTTACGAACTGTACTGAGGAGACTTATTGCTGTTTTAAAGAGATCTTTATTGTTTGTTTAGTGCACTTTATACAAAGTTAAATGATCAATAAAAAGTAGTCATGTCATTATTTTTTAAAGCATTTACTTTTAGATCCTCAAACCTACGCACAATACTTACTTAATACTCATTTGTTGATATCCTTTAGCATCAACTATAATCTGTTTACCCTGTGCAGAGTTACAGAAGGCAGGAGCCTTTCCCAGTGAGATGCTGGTCACCAGTCTCTAAACATTTAATACCATCCTGCATGAGTGCGCTGTGGACACTAGGAAAAAGACAAAGAACTTTGAACTGTTAGTGTCTGAGCTTTTTGTCATTCATGAAGTACAGTCAGATTCAGCAGGAGATGAAGAAGACCTAGTGTTGCAGACGAGCATAACATAAAGACATCATGGATCATCAGTTCATAATGCTGCTGGGCCTTGTGCTTTTCTCCCAGTGCCATTCAGGGTATTCACTAACTTTTTGAAAGGGGCCATGAATTAATTCCTTCAGCGCCCCCAGTACCCACTGCACTATGGAATGCTCTAAATGCTAAAGGCTGAATACTATCAGGGCTTTCTTTTCAAATACCTACTGCCTTTAGCTCTTTTTGCGTTATTCCTCAGCTCATAGAAAGCCCTCAGTCTTACAAACTGTGACACAGGGATTATACAAGTTTAGCTTCTGTACTGAAAATAATCATAGTGTGAAATGACAGTGTACAAATGTCACTTTTACTGGGAATGGACCACGTATATTTGGTATATACTGTATCTACAGGCTACTTTATACAGTAGCATGAATAATATACAGTGGCTGCATTTGCACACAAATGTTGACAGTGTAAGAGGGTAGTATTAGGCACACCTCTCCCATTAACAACTTCTTAATACCCATGTGGGAAAATACATACAGGTTGAAAGAAATGTATAATTACCAGCATCTATGATCAGGCATATAGAATTTATTTCTCTGTGTTGAGCTATGTGGAAACTTATTGAAAATTGAGTGAGATGATTAAATGATAAAATTTGGTCAGAATTTGTTTCTTATTTCAGCCGATTACTTAGTATTTAGGTAGTGATACAAACCAACACATAAAATACTTTGGAGATGGTACTGTACCTCTTCCATTTGAAGATGTGACTGACCTTGAACCTGCACCGACCCATGATAATTTACTGGATCCAGACTCACATGATCACTGCTAGACTTCAGAAATGGAAGACAAAAGAACGAGCACTGATTGCTGGAGAGTAACCAAACACGAACAATGCGTGAAGCATTTCAGTCTTATTTTGAGAACCTTCACTCGTGGAAGACCACAGAGTCAAACTAAACTGTCATGGTTACAGTGTGAAATTGGTTGGTCCAGAAAATGCAATCATGCCTTTCAGTGTGACATTCAGTATGATGTCACATGTTTGGAGACAAAGTGAGATGCACTTAGTTTTCTATGTAATCTGTAGTCAGCTAAGACACCATGAGATGATATTGCACGATAATGTGTCCTAGACATCTGATTTTTTTAATGAACATTATTACAACCAGGCCATGTTTCTGCACTTCTTTAACTTGGCTTAAAATCTGAATGATTTGAAAAAAGTCAAATGAATATATGTACATGAACACACTTGTGTGTGCTTTTTGCCATTTTGATAACTAATGTAGGTATTATCTTTCCTACAGATAATGTAAAGTTATGGGCGACAAATTTGACCGAAGCGTCTTCCAGAAAAAACTCCTGAAAAATAAAACAATGGCCACAGTCATCACATACACCTTCATCATGACATAGTAGGTGGCAGGTGAGCCACCCTGGAGATAAACCCCAATTAACATTGCATCACCATCATTTAATTAGTGTTTTTCACTTGTTTTCAATGGAGTGGCAAACTGGATACCAAGCCCTAAACTTATTCAGCCAGTATGTGAATTCCTACATCTTCATGTGTGGTGTTTCAAGCCTTCGGTTCTGTTTATCTTTTAGTTTACATTGGGGAATTTGTCCTCTGTATTTGATTCTGAGCGAAAGCCACCACTGTTGTCAAGAGCAGTGGCATGAAGGTCCTATTACACAAACATAGCCTGACTAAATACAAAGTGCAGTTTTTGAATTATGATTTTATTAAGGGAAAAAGCTGTCCAGACCTGCCTGGCCCTATTTGAAAAAATAAACCTAAACCTAATAACTGGTTGTGCCACCCTTTGCGGCAACACCTGCCATCAAGTGTTTGCAATAACTGGCAATGAGTCTTTCACATTGCTGTGGAGGAACTCTTCTTCGCAGAATTGTTTTACTTTTTCACAGGATTGTGTCGCTAAATAAATTAACAGCAACTTCATGCTCACACTGAAAGTGTATTTCTCTTAGATTCTCCATAAAATGAAAGGAAAAGTCTTTTCATATATAAATTTAATAAAAACTAAAATAAAGTTTTTAGGTTATACTTGTGTTAAGGTAAATATGATTTGCATGGTTTATATATAAGACAACACAAGATATCTAAGTGAAATTAGATGTTGCAATATTGAGACTTCAGCGTTGATCCAAAACCTTCACTGTGACTCAGTGATATAAAATCTAAATGTCTTTTAGTGTTTCTGCATTATGTCCGTTTAAATTAATTTGAGCTGCACAAAATAGCCTGTGCCACTCATCTCTGCGTGAGAAATAAGCTATAGGTCATTATGCAGCTGCACCGTCTCACTCTGCACTTCATCACTTGGCATGTTATGTTCTTAATGGGAACATAGGACGAAATAGTTTGGAGTCCTCATGCTCGGTTGTCATGGAATGTCTCTGTGTCTCCACAGCCCACGGCTTACTTCCCCCTCTCTCTGTCTGTCTGGATCACTCTGACTTTCTCTCTCCCTCTTGCTTTATTTTCCCTTTTGCTCTTTTCCCTGTCTCGCCTTGGCTGAGATAAATAGGAGGTATTTAACTCTGATGTGAGAACATAATGTCTCCTGCTCTGTAAAAACTACATTTGTCAGTGCCACAGTGCTTTTTGCTCTGGGTAATTGTGCACCATTGTCTTGCGAGGCTGCCTGGAGATACTCCTGCTGCAGAAAAGGAAATGAGGTCGGTGGGAGAGGGGAATTTGGTGCCATGTGGAAATAAAAAGACTGTGTTGTTCTAGTATGTGACACATGTGGTGGCCTGTATGATTAATTGTGCCATTAGCAGATGCAACTGACTCCATGCTATTTGATCATGTAGGTCCTAAAGTTTTTAGTATTTTTTTTTTTTACATTTCATAGTTTTTGTGGCTCAAGTTTTATGAACTTTTATCTGTGGTTTGAGTGTGGATGTGTTTCCCTGTCTTTCTTAGTAAACACAATCCTTTTAAGTCGAAGTATGTATGCAAGTGTCTTGATATTCAAACAAATTAGTAGTACACTCATTGCATCATATGGTATGTGAAGTGAGTTGCCACATTCAGGGGCTTTCATTTGCTAACGTGTGCACAGCACCATTCAGATCATTAAATCAAATCCGTAAACTGCAGTCTTATGCCACAGTAATGGTGCTGTAGTTTAGCTGTTCAAAGTGTAAAATATCTCTAAGTCTTTAGAATTTTCATTTGCAAAGAATGCAGATATGATTGACTATAACCTCTACGGTTATAGAGGTTATATACACTTATAATAACATAATAACACTCTCAGTCAGTTTTCGGTAAGGCTGCTGAAAAGTACTCTTTGTAATCAGGACTTGGCTGATGGGCCTCGCCTCACTGATGGCGAGACATGGGAAAGCGCCCACTGGGATATAAAGCACTCACCTGCATTGAGTTATTCATTCTTCCAACCTATTCTCTACAACGTATAATTACAGTGACCCTAAAAAAACTCCCTAGTAAGAAGAATTACTGACTACACTCTGTACTGCTAGTTCTGTGAACACATTTGGATGTTTTATTGAGCTCCATGGGGCAGTTGGCATTATTTGCCCAATCAGCATAGATCCGTCAGTCCCACCAGATTACCAGCTATAACTAGCATTTCCGCATTGCGGTTGTAGGCCTCCACCAACCAGTAAAGTTGTAGTTTAAATGCGTGTCTGTTCAGACTCATATTCTAATAAGTTTGTTATTCAATTTTAGGGTGACCCTAACTGTTGCCGGTGCTTAGGCATTATCATCTGGAATCTTATTTAAGGAGTGCCAGGGCACAGCCAGAGGTTTCCACCTGTGCACATATAATTCATCGCAGGGTTAAAAGGGTTAACCTGCTTTGTTTCAAACCGGCTCTTGCTGTGCAAGAGACCTATTAACAAACTAACATAAAGCATCCAAAAAGCTATCCTTAGGTAACATATTTTTATGTTGCTAACATCACATCAGTAAACATCTAAATCTACTTCTGATTTCAACTTTGAACCCGACCTGAACCTGATGATTTGATACATTTTTAATGGTTGGAAATCTAACTTGCTTTTTATGAGAAAGAATCTAGATTTTGTACATCGCAAAGTTACATAGTGTTGCTTTAATTTTTTCTATGGAATAGGCATGAATGGTGGAAGCCAGTGCTACACCTCTGCCCTACTACTGACATGATAAAGTATTCTGTGATGCTGAGTCGTTGAAGTTGAGTGTTGTCAGAATGGCCATGTTGGGATGGTAAGTCTTCCTTTACTGAGCCTGATTGATTTTGTTTGTACTAAAGTCTGTAAACTGCAGTCTTATGCCACTAATGGTGACCGTCAGCCATTGACTTCACTGCCAGACTCGTCCTTACGGTGTAATAAGTGCAAGTCAAGCAGAGAAGTGCGTTATGGGTAACTAAGTGTACACCTTTCAAATATTGACATTGCATTGTTTAAGCTGATTAGTTAACATCATAAAGTCAGGAGGTGATCGAAACAGTACAGAGAAGAAATAGAACGAAAGAGGGAGCAGTTAGAAAAGCAGCTCATCAAGTGATGTTTGAACAGTAAAGTCAGATTTATTCTGTCTTTAGTTAATGGTGTTTTGCTAAATGAAACATTGAACCTATTGGTCATTTATGTCACTTATGCAAGTATAACAGAAACACATTTGTGAACATCTTTGAATGTAACCCGCTTCTTCTGCTGCTTATATGCAATTATCTGATTTGATCTGTTGCAAAATATTGCTTGAAGGAGAAAAATTTACAAGTTTGCTTAAATAATATGTAAGAATTACAATAATGAAGCCAAAACAGAATTAGACATTTTACAATAATGTCATTCAAAGTCATTTACAATAATTTAAATGACTTTGTCCGTTGTTGTCGTACAGTTAATGTCTTTCCACTTATGCACAACATCTTGTGTTCTTGGAAGCAAATATTTAGACATGTAGATGTGAACCAAAGTGCATTCGGGATCTGAAGCATCTCTTTGAGTCCTGAGCTCGACACCTTCCCAAGCCTCCCAGGCATTCAAATGGTAAACCAGCAGAACCAACTCTTAATTCATTGAGCTGCATTAACAGTCCAGTCCAGCTCTCAGCACTCCAGCCCAGCTCACTGTTTCCCACTACTTTCTCCAAACAGAGAAAAGGAAAGCTTTTACCATGAGAAAAGAGACAGAGAGGAGTGTTGGAGAGCTGGATGTGGCACGCTTAATCTGTAATCTGTCTCTGACATGTTTCTTCAAAACATGTCCTGTTGAGTTTTTTTCTGTGTGTCAGTCTTGCGGCCTTCTCAGTTGTACTCCTACCAGTAACCACAGTACCCTGCTGACACTTGTCTTGAAATGTCTTTTTTTTTAAGTAATACTTGATGTAAAAACTGTGTGGCCTTACATAAACGAGTGGTAAAACTATTCCTATCAAAATAACAAAACAAACAAAAATATCACATAAGTTAAAGATGACATTTAATCCTAACGTCAGCCTGCACTATACTTAAAGGGGGCATATTATGCTTTTTGTGATTTTTCTCTCATTATTAATCAATATTAAACAATGTCAGAAAAATTTCCAAAATTTAAAGTGGACGTATCATTTACTCCCTGTAAGATGAAAGCCCAGGTTTCAGTCTGCTCTAAATGCATAATTACAGCATTTTTAAAGTTCCTGAAATGTTGACATATGAATGTCATGGAAGTCCATGAAGGGAACCTCAATTTCAGTCTTCAGCTCGAGGTTCGGAGTGCTTCTGGTTCATGGTCTCTAGCACCATAACATGCCTTCGAACTACAGGCTGCAGAGATGATAACCCCAGTGACCAGAATGTCAGGAAGTGAGGGATGAAAAACAACATTAGACACCAGTGGATATGATTTGTATTTGGACCATGCATTTGCATTTCACAAAGGAATTTATTGGGCTAGTGTGTCAGTCAGACCCCAAACTGTAAGTTTGTCTCTCAAATGTAATTTTCTTGGCCGCAGTGTACACATAACTTTGTATTTCATTAATGAAGTGCGGTGGTTGCACCGAACTGTGCCTGAAGAGAGGATAGCCTTGCTAATGCTAACCTATTAGCTTGCTACATTTTAGAGTTCAAACTATTTCTGACAAATATTCTTATTATTACAAATGTTTGCCCTTCTAAAAGTAAAATACTGTGTTCCAGAAGACGCATAACCTAAAGGAAAAAAAAGGAAAAGTCATTTCAGTATAAATAACACATGAAACATTAAATTGCCCTCAAGAATTATTATGAATAATAAATTAAACATACTAAGATCAAAACTTTCCAAATGTCACATTTATCAAAATAAATCAACACTGGGAGTAGTACTTAAAGTTAATTATTTGGTAGTAAATACAGCCATATCACCTGGAGATGATACACCTGTGTGATTGCGGCTGCCTGCATACTTTGGAGAGATTAGTTTGGCTTTCAGTGCCTGTTGGTGTTAAAATTAGTTTTGCATTTTTATTTAAATACTTATTGTCTCTTTGTATCCGCTGCAGTCAGCACAACATACATCAAGTTTGTATATATTTTTTTTACTGTAAAAATACACACAAAGAATCAACACAGTTATCACATAAAGTTAGTAAGACTCATTGATTTAATAAGTTATTAACTTTGTGTAGCTGGCAGCTTCATTTTTGAAGGAGAATACAGGCACTTGATACTGGCATATCATGTTAGTGAACACCCAGTATTTAAAAACTCCAAATACTTGTACACTTTACTTTTGATAGAGAATATTAATGTTAAAATATTATCATTAATAATATTGCTGATAATAATAACAGATGAATGTATATCAGTACTTTTTGAACATTTTCAGAAACTTTTAGATATTGTGGTAATTATGATAACCGTAATACTTTTGGTCACTATAATCATGATATTACATTTTCATACCATTTAATCTTTAGTATACACAGGTTGACACCAACCCATGTCGTTATAAATTTTTACCAAAATCATTTGCACTAATCCCAACCACTGTAGAAATGTTATTTTTTAACTTTAATGAAACAGTTTATTATACAAGTAAAACTGAATCTTCATGTTTTACATATTCTCTGATGAAGCATATTTTGTGAGGTGTTCCTAGACCCACCAGACTTTGCTTTACAGTGAGAGAGATCATCAGAGAAGGCAGATTAACTAGGTCAGTGTTCAGTCAAGTGACAGCCTGAAGACAACAGTGTCCAGCGGCACCAGGAAGTCTCAGCGTATCCATAATAAGACACGTCAGGATGACCAGTCTCACTTTCTGAGAGCTCGCACACCAGCTGACACAACTTCAGCATACAAGAAACCTTCACTCTTGTTGTGGACGTGATCTGAACTGGCTACATCAAAGTTATAGCTTTGCTCCTTTTTGCATTATATAAATCAATATATATTTTGATTTCATTTGCTAATGTTTTATTTTCAAGTAGTGTTTTGTCATTTTAAATTTTGCTAGCAAATATAGTATTGGCCCTGTGCTGTTAGAGAAATATATAATCTTCTTTCACAAAGACTTTATGTACTGTAACTACACCTGGTAAACTGGTGATATGATAAATCTCTTTTCTAGCACAGTTGCAAATTTGGATAAGATTATATTTCATGCTTTTAGAAAATGCTGATTGTCAGTTTGATGTAGTAAACATAAAACTCCTGCATCAAAGTCTGCTGTTTTCTTAACATCACCTGACTTCCTCCTTTGCCCTGCGTCATAACTAATACAATAAATGGAAGGTTATGCTGCTTGAATGTTAAGTTGTTGTATTAAATAAGATTAAGACTCTACAGCTATGCTTTTAGTCCTGTGAGGCAGTAGTTGGGCATAGAAATACTTTACAATGCATTTGACAACACTAACATGCTGATGTATAGTGGGTTTAAAGTTTACCATGCTCAACATGTTCAGGGAAATTCTGAACATGCTGAAGAAATGTCAGTTTTCTAGGTACAATATCTACAGATGTTGAGTGTACAACAATCCATCCAAAGAGGGGGTGAGAGTGTCTATTGATTGTTTATGATAACCTAGGCCTTTGTTGAGTGGAAAAGCATTGCCATTGAATACACTTTTTCTTGAGCAGAAATTGATAAATAAGGTAGCTTTAGTTTAACATTTTGAGGCGACAGGGTTCGACATGCAGCTCACAAACGTATATTTTTCTGTAGACGAGAACTATAGTCTGTCTCACAATTGTGTAGTGGGCTTTAACATCTGTCTCCAAACAAAGTGACTGCAGTGCATCATATTGAGTGGTAAGACCCATCATAATATCCAACTTCCTCTTAAACATCCACCTAATTACATCCGATTTCTCTCAGCATGCCCCTTAGCAACGTAAAAATTGAAGCATTAGGCAAAGACAAGAGTATGTTCTGCTCTGGTGGATCAGGTTATGCAGATAGAGAGCACAGTAAGAGCATGAGGATAGGAGAGTCTCTATACAATCGCTGTCATCTACACTGAATTTGCATAGTAACCATAGTCTTTAGAAACCCATATAAACACCCCTTAACTGCTATTTCATTCAAAATTGTGCACACTTTGAATGGTAGTGGATATGGAGGGGAAAAAGTATCTAATTCTGTTAAATCTGACTTCCAAGGTTTGTTTTTGAAAGTTCCTACGCGAGTTCAGGATTTTTAGAATTTCAAACAGGTTCATTTAGCAGAAAAAAAAGTTCATATAAATATTTCTGCGATGTCTGAGAAATCTTTCTGTGGGTAGAAATCTGTTGGATTACAGTGGGTGTGTATTCGGTTGTGCTTAGGTCTGTAATAGAACTCAGATTTGTCTATGTATGTAGACTGTTGTGAGTGTGGGTGATGGTCTAGCAATTGAACTGTCATGAAAGTAATTATACCGTAAATAACATTTAGCTGTTTATGTATGTGTATTTATGTGTGTCAGAATGCTTCAGAGTCAAGGGCAGGCATGACATTAGATTTCTTCCTCTCTGCATAAGCAGCATTAGGAAGAGAGACTGGGGGGTAGTGGCATGATGCATCTCCAGTTAGGTGTTGTGTGGTTAAGCAATAAACTGCTGCACCATGGAAGACAGTTTTTCAAGGACAGAGCTTTGTAGAATTTCTGTCATCCCTAAAAATGTTTTTGTTTACTGAGTTGTACGGACATGTGGCTGTATGGAGGCGCTCTAAATTATACAGTATATCACTGGTAAACACTGATTCGGAGATTGGCTCATGTACTGTAGTCATGTGCTTGTATATTTACCAATAGCAGCTGCTTAGAGTAAATGGAGAAATGCTAGCTTGGCTCCATTAAACCAACAAAATCTACTTTTCAGGACCTAGCCAAGAAACAGGCACATAGCCCTCATCAAAAATGCCTCAAAATCATCTTTTCTGAAGTGTTTTTGGCATGTTATGTCTTTGTTAGATTGTCAGCTACACTCAAACCAGGGATGTTGCAGTTTATGGTTGGTAACAACCTCTTGACTGTAGCCTTCTGTATTATTAACTGTATGCAATGTGGTCTTCTAAAAAGCATGTTTCTATGCAACCAAACTGCAAATGTGAGTGTGTTTTTAAAGCAGATGTAATTTTGTAATGAATATGTTGTGATGCTACTAATTTTTTGAATGAATAAAGTGCAACATTTATTAACAGACAGGGAGTTGCAAGGAGGTGGGTGGAGGGTGTACAGGACTACAGAAATATAGCAATTACAGAATTTACTTAATAGTTTTTGTGTTTTATGTGTTTGAAACCTCAAAACACATAAATACATTGAAAATTAGATAGATTTTTTAGTTTGGAAAAATAATTCACAAGGGCCCACCAGAATGCATACTGTATGTCTGACTTTTTAAAAAATAAAAGCTTTTTTCCCCCCTCGTGACAGTTATAGTTATAATGCATTATGTTCCAACCTATGAGGTGATGTTGTAACCTTTCACAAAAGGAAAGGCATGGGAATAACCTGTGGTGGTAGATAACTGTTGCTGTAATAAACAACCAAAACAAACAAGCTATGTATCACATATATGGTATAGTATGTATGGTATATAGTATTTCTCTCATTTTGGTTCACCTTTGGTTCTACATTTGATGCAGTTTTAGTCTTTTTGTCAGTTGTGTGGGTTGTACTCTTCAGCAAAAGGTGTCAAGTACATGATGTCTTGAGAGACACAAACACATTAACAACCTGGCCAAGTTAGAAAGCAGTAAGTTGATGAGGTGATGGCTCTTAACAGCAAGTGGAACAGTAATTAAACCTCCTTCAATAAAAAAGGTTTTTCAGAGTCAGTTAAGGCCTATTTTTGCTGATGAGGTTTTAGCACAGGGTGCCTTACAGCATTGGCACAGAAACATTTCAAGTCTAGAAGGACATTGAGCAGTGCATAATGCATGAATAAAAAGACGTGAATAAACAAAGTAAAGAAGAAAGAGGTAAACATGTATTCTTGAATTGCCTGTCCAACTTATTCTTGGACCATTTTGTTTTGTCCTCACTGTAGATGATGGTGCCACAAGAAAATGATCCGTCAGACCACTGAGATGCACTGCACCACAACCTGTCCTGGTACATTTCTTAATAAATGTGGCTTGGCGAAAGGCCACAGAGACTGGAAGACATGGAATAGGTTCACTGGTTGTGGTCCTGGCATGGCAATCACTCACTGGAGAGAAGAGAGCAAAGAGAATGAGCGCTGAGCTCAGTTTGGAGCTCTTACCTCTTTTGTGCCAGGACAAAAGAGCTGTTTCAAGCTGGAAGTTGCACTCTCTGTTTTGTCATATAGGTCTCCTCTGTTTCCATTCATCACTAAAACACAAAGTATCTAAGGAACACCCTTAGGTTCAAGCATCACACTGCTGCTTATGCACACTGATGCAAAATGATCACTTTTTGTCTGTACTCCTTGCTTTTCTCATTCTCAAGTTTCACTTGAACATGCTTGACAACATTCTGACCACAAATCTCCTCTGGTTTTGGTCTCTGTTTCTGCATTAGCTGTCAGGTTGGTCAGTCAGTTCCCAGATTGTAAAAGGCTGCCTTCAGTCATTTTTTCCACACCTTTGACTAAACTAAATGTGTTGGTCGAACAGTGTGAGATACTTTTGCCCTTTTCCTGGGTCAGTGTTTGGTCAATGCTGTTACGGATACATGCTGTCTTTCTCTGCTATGCCACAAGACCAGCAGCATCATTTTGCCACCATCTGCTTAATTATTAGCATGATTGGTTGAATGCAGCAGCTGCTGACCACTCTTATGTTTCTACGTTACATGCTTACATTATGTTTCCTGACAAGTAAAAATGTCTGTTGTACGAAAGTGTAAGGTACTACTAGGCTGGTAGAGAGTAAGTGCAAATTTTAATGCCTTGTCCTGTATGCTAAAAGATACCACTTGAGATCATAGAGCCTGAGCAGTCCAACAGCTTCTTGAACAATTGCTCTATTTTATATAGCATATGGAGAGAAATGCCTTTCTCATTTTTGTGAATCTGTTAGTTTTTTTAATTTGGCTCTGAATAGAAATCCTGACAGCAATGTGGTTAAACATCCTAAAAATGCTATGTTTGCTATGTGTAATCTGTCACTTTGGCTTTATGCTTTGCAGTAACATCCATGTATCCTTTAGAAGATTCAAAATAATAGCCAGAGATAACCTGTTCTCTGATGTGAATTTTAGTTACGTATTCTGCAGGGTTTTCAGGTCAGAGGAGTCCTGATGTCGTGTGGCCACATTGAGGCTGCACTTTAATATGACAGCACAAGATACAGTAATCAAAAACATCTTATTGATTTTAATTAAGCTTGTTGTGTGACAGAGTGAATGGAGGTTAAGGTTAAATGAACATCTGACCCATATTCTTGGTCACATTGTGCACCAGTGGATTGGAAAAACAACAGTAATGGTGTGTTTGTACTCCAGTGATGAATACGAATTCTGTATCACTTGGATGCCATTTCAGATGGGACAAATGTGTCACAGCCCTGTATTATGTGTGTGTTTGTATGTGTGTAGTTCAGACAGAGCTTGGCATGGTATGCTGTGCAGGCAATTAAAACTGTTCATTAATGCTTTGTGAGACAACACTCTAGCTAATCCCATCATATGGCAGGCAGTGATAAGGGCATTTGCCTCTCTCTCACTGCCTGTCTGTCAGTCTGCTGGGAGCAGATATGCTATCAGTACCCTGTTGTAAAGGTGAACAGAGGGGGAGGACATAAAGGCTCACTAATATTCTGATTCAGCTTTGGTCAGCTGAAAAAGGATCCTAGGTGAAGGAAACCTTTGCCAGTGTAAACTCTACACTAAACACTCTAGGTTCTGTGTAATTGGTGCAAAATTGTTCTAAATTCCACAACAAAATTGTCATTTGTCCATACAAAATGTTTTCTGATTCAGTCATCAGATAATATACATTCATGTTCCAAAGTTGATATCCCCTCTTTTAATTCTGTGATTTTTTTTGTCTAAAAACATTAAAAATCATCCGATGGTAGTGCGTCTTTATATTAGGTTAATGCAACCTAAGATGAACAACAGCATATAACTTTTTTTCACTGTACCATTATTTATTTACCAAAAATGAAGCCAAAAAGAAAAACACAGTTGCCAATCTTCCCAGGCGTAGGCGTCCCAGCACATTTACCCCAAGGTCAGACTGTGCAATGCTCAGAGAAATACAAGAAAACCTCAGACCCCACAGGTCTCACTGAGCATGTTGAATGTTAAACTTTATTGCAGCACAGTTAGAAGAAGACTGAACAAGTATGGTTTGTTTGGAAGGGTTGCCAGGACAAAGACCAAAGTGGAGTTGTTTGGCCTTAATGCCCAGCACCGCAAATGCACAGCATTTTAGCAGAAACACATCATACAAGCACGGCGGAGGAGGGAGACTGATAAAGTCATACAAAAAACAATTACTTCAAGTTATTGCTGCTAAAGTTGGGTCTTCAAGCTACTGAATCATGGAGGCACTTTGTAATACCCACGTTTTTTTGGCTTTAATCTTGTCAAATAAATAATGGCATGGTGAAACATTGTATATGTTTTTGTTCATCTGAGGTTGTTTTTGAGCCACTACAATTGGATTATTTTTATTTTTTTATTATGTTTTTACACAAAAAGGAACAGAATTAAAAGAGGGGTACTAACTATATCGAACATGACTGTAATTTGTCTTAATTATAATTTTTACACAAATAGTGAAAGTTGGCTAGGCTTTGGCACCGAAGAAAAAGGTTTAAGGAAAAATCATGGTTTACGCCAAAGTGCCTATTTTGTTAAAGTATCTTTGTCCTCATGGTTAAATTTACAACAACTTGGTTAAGGCCAGGAGGTTTAGGGAGGACCTAAGGCCATTCTAACAAGAAACAACATTGACTTTCAATGGAAAGTCTTGGAAAACACCTGTGTAAAAGTCTGCTTTAACTGAAATTGTAAAAATTGACTCTAAATGGTAACAAATCAAGAAGGATGTTGTGGTTATTTATTATTTATTTATTATTATTAATTTTTTTAAGCTAAGGATGTGTCGGTCCTGTCCTGGCCTGGTATTTCCTCCCATGTCTTCTCTCCAATATTAACTGCTGGGTCCTATTGCTCTTGTTAGTCAATTGCATAACCACACTGCATCTTTCACATGAAACGACTGTGGAAATATACAGCCTCCCAGCTATATGGAAAGTAAGTAGAGTTTTTTGTGTTCCCCTCTGCGCATGTCAGTGCCCAGTGATTGTGATGCAGTTGGAGTGTGTGTATACTACTAGAAGCCTTGTCCAAGCTGGCAGGAAAGGAAAACAGATTAGCATTTCCACAGTGTGTGTGCTGCTGGGGCCCTGGAGGTGTCTGCAGAGCTGCCACTACCTCTGCTAGACTAGAGCTGTCACGGCTGCTCTGCTCATGTCTGCGTCATCACCACAGCTAACACTTATATTATTGCTGCATGCTCAGATGAGCAGACACGGACTTACATATATGCAGACTCATACACTGAATCACTTGCATACATGCACACACTCATACATGCTTTAAACCATACAGTTGTCGCTACAATTGGGGATGGGTTTGACCCAGGGTTACTATCATATACTAAAATGAAAACTAACACAAAACTATTGGTTTTGAAACATTTTGATAAACGGGAATAAAATGATTTACCCAAATAAAATATTTGAAAATAATAATGGTTGCTAAAAAATGACTAAAATAAAATAAGATAAGTTAATTGTTGTTATTGTTCTTTATATTGATTCATTCAAGGCAGTTGAATGGAAAGATGTTTGTGCAGTCCACACTTTCTTCTCTTTGGAAATGAAGATTTAACTACTGCATAACAGCAAAGGATATGGATGATGCATTGTGACTGGGAGGGATTGGCTGTCAGTCGGCAGCTACAGTGCTGTGAAAAAGTATTTGCCCCCTTCCTTCCTGAAACCTGCCTTTTTTCGTTCAGTTTCACTTACGACACCCAGACCTGATTACTGCCAGACCTGCTGAATCAATAAATCACTTAAATAGAAGCGCACTACCGAAGCACACTAAATCACACACTAACTCTATCTCAAACATCAAAATTTCATGCAGTGATCTAAAGAAATTCAAGAAGAGATGAGAAACAAAGTAACATATACACTACCAGTCAAAAGTTTGGACACACATAGAAATGACCATGTTTGTGAAAGAAAAGATTTCATAACATCAAATTGATCAGAATGAATGTGTAGACATTGTTCATATTGAAAATTATTGTAGCTGAAAAACAACTGTTTTTTAAAAGGAATATTTACATAAACATACAGAGGCCTAAATTCTGCAAACATTAGTACTGTCTTC
>JAUMHL010000025.1:16829703-16843434 GCA_032362345.1 Sandelia bainsii
TAGGGAAGGTCACATTAAGTTCACCTGTAAAGGTTATAGTGCATTTTAGGTTCATCCTGAAATTTTACCCGAAAGCCAAATATCCCTAACTTCTTGTGAGTAGTGCATTATTATTATTCAACTATTAGACTGAATCCACCTCATCTTACCTCTTTATATGTGCCATCAAGTGTGAGGAACATGTAGCCCATGTAGCCGGGGATGAGAATCATGGAGGAAAGGGCCATCAACCATCCCACCCCTTGACCCCAGGTTGGGAACACATAGTCACCCATGGTGAGGGGAACCATCTGTACTGCACTAAACAAAAAGACTCCCTGTACACAAGAGGGGCAAGAGAATAGATCTCAGCATCTTCATCATGCTCACAGACGGTTTCAACCACACAATTTTTAAACCAGAATGAACAGTTTTCTTATTTGACTTATATGCCCAGTGTGTCCAGTGGACACAACATATAATACTGTATATACAGTTTAAATTTACATAACCCACTTACTTTAAGATTTAACTAGAACAATTACAATTTTTGAGGTTAAGAAAAATGTAGAAATGCAACAATAAGACAGCGTAGTCTTAAATAGTCTTTGGTCACACACTTTATAAATATTAAATGATCTTATGGTGAGGTAGTGATACTATTTAAGTATGGAGAACTTACTTAAAACTGGCTACCTACATGTATGCATGCACCCAGTGAATTTTACTGCTTTTGGTTTTGTGCACATGGCCATTAAGGAGCTAAAGTGACCAGACAGAACTCAAAAACCTAAATATTGTCCTTGATAAGTTGTTATTTTTCCTGTTGGTGTCCAGCACATTGTTGCCCACAGATAACACTTACAGCTACAATGAGTGGAGTGAAAACAGCCCAGCAGGCCTTCCACCACAGACAAGGCCTGTGGCCAACCATTTCCTCAATGTTGTCAAAGAATTTGTCCACACCTAGAACCAAACATGAAACAATGAATACTGTTTTGATTGTCTTGTTGAATATGTGTGAACAGTCCACAGTACATTGTTTCTAGTCAAAATGTGTATTCCTTTCAAAGATATGGCTGTTTTTAGATTTAACAATGTAAACAAATATTACAGAGACCTAGGTCAGGCTCACCATAAAACCATGAAATAGAGATGCACTCAAAGAAGACCAAGAAGAGCAGGGACATTCCACTAGCTGAGTAGTAATCAAAGAGCTTGAACACATACAGCCCACCCTGTAAAAACAAAGAAGAGGAAACCCAGAGAAACGAAAATAAGACAGAAGAAATAGAGGAGGGAAGCATACAAGAGGCGATTATAGTATTGGATTTTCAGGACAGTACTAAACCGGTCAAGTGGAATAACAACAAGGGCGAGGATACTAGTGGCTGTGGCTGGTGCGTGTTAGTGATGTCGCATTGGTGAGGATAGGATTGGTGTTAAAGCTTAATTGTGGAAACTGTGTTGCTGTGATTGTGCGATACAGACAGCACCAGTGTAGATATAATATCACTTTGAAAGACAGTATGTCTGTGCACAATCTCTTTCTTCTATCAGCTCCAGTAGCGCAGTTCATCCACTATTACTCTGAAAAACTTGATATATTTTATTCTGCTTGGAGCAGTGATTCGGATAACTGCATCATTCTAACAGGGCTGTGCATGTGGCATGATGGGAATCCAATGTGGCAACAGTAGAGGCACAATACAGAGTTTTCAGGTGCCGTAGGCAAACATGACGTTTATTGTTGAACAGCATCATCCTAATGCAATTACAGATGTTTTTCTCAGAGACACTCTAATATATTGAATTGCAATTGTAGCTGGTTTAAAATGTACCACATCAATTGAAATGGTAATAAAACATAATCTGCATCTGGCCATAGGAATTTTGGAATTGTAGACAGTGCTCAAAATATAAAGTTTTGACTCTCTTGGACGCATGAGTGTGTGCGACGGTGGCGTTTTGACAAGAGTACGTCTCAGGGAGTGTACAAAATGAAAAAAAGTGACAATTATAGTAGAAAGGCCAGGGGTTAACGAAGGGTATTATGATTGATCCTTTAAAGACTATAACATATGGCAAAACCATCATTAGATACCATGTCATGGACCAAAGGGCAAGTTCTGATCTGATGGTGGTCCTAAACGATAGCTCAGGTTGTCTGCAAAATCATTGTAATCTGTGGGAGTGAGACATCTTGCTCTGAACCAAACTATTGCACAAATGCAACCCACTGGACTACGACTGAGCAATGGACTCTGTCATCATCCAATCAACAACTAGAGGGAAAATAGTAAAATCGTATCATGGATCCAAATTGCTTTAATGCTATTGCATGTCTGCAGACAGAAAAATTATGCTCAATGAGCTGAAAAACTTCGACTACATTACCAGAGAGAGTGTGATCACTTGACCTTTCAGTGTTGATGATTTGTACTGTATGACGACCATTTGGTAGCAGCAAAAAAGCTTTGTGAACTGTCTTACAGGTTAGTAGGTCTTAGAAGTCATAACCACAGTTGTCCAAGTAAAATTGTTTTGTTGTTTTGTCATGAAGCCAAAGTCAGAAGTGTGAAATATAAAATAACAAATGCTTTGATGATTAAAAGTGAGCTTCTCAGACTGAATTTGTCCTAGATTTTGCCATTATAAAAACCATGGCAAAGTCCCATAGAAATAAGTGGTATTCATGGTATTTGCTAAACTTTCAAACAATTCTGAAAATGCAAACAGATATGTACTTTACATAATGTGACTTGGCCAATAATGTCTTGGGAGAGTTGGCGGATGAGACAAAGGGAAAAAAATGTTTACCTGTGTGATGTTGGACAGTCCGATAATGTAAGAAACAAGGCAGACAACTGCAATGAAAATCTCTCTGCGGTTTCGGAGAACCTGAGGGAACTCATCAACCAGCGCAGTGATGAAGCCTTCCACAGTGCAGAACTGGAGAGATTGTAGAGTCATGTTGAAACTGTTATGCAATACACTGTTGTCAAAATAAAGAAATTAGGTCAATTGCTAAGGTTTAGCACTTACATGGGTGAAAAGACTAATGGTGTAACAAGCATAATAGCATAATTACTTTATACTGTAGTTATGCTGTTGTTTTTATATGCCAATAACACATAGCAATGTAATCCTGGCCTCAGACAAGTCTTTCCTTGACTTATATGTTCTATGGTCTAAAAGTTTTGTTATTATCTTTACCTGGCTGTCAATTCCAAGCATCAGCAGCATGGAGAAAAAGAGGATGGCCCAGAGAGGAGAGATGGGTAGCTGGGTGACGGCCTCGGGGTAAGCCAAAAATGCCAGGCCAGGTCCTAATAAAGATAATAAGAAGAGTTGTATGAGTACATATTGCCTGCCATTTTTAATGATACCTAGCTGTCACTGTAATAGTGTAATAACTGGAATACTGGATAAAACAACAGGCTACAAGAGTTGTAGTCTAGTGTCCTTGTAATTTTCTCCTAAGTGTGTGTGCTGAATGTCAAACTTGAGTAATTACAAGGGTCAAAGAGTTTTGCAAAATCACTGAGAAAATTTCCCTTTCTAATAAACTCAGAAATCAGACATACAGTTTAGTGTAAAGCTATACTGATCCCTTTTTGACTGAAAGAATATATCTAGAAATTTCAAAGGCTAATTTTTCTACAGCTGTAGTTATCTTCTGCCTTTTCCTCTTGTCACTATCGAGTTTCAATATTGATTGCAATTACCTGAGGCTGCCACATCAGCGATGGGTCTCTTTGTTACATTGGCCATGAATCCCACAATGGAGAAAATGACAAATCCAGCGAACATACTGGTGAAGGAGTTGATGCAGCAGACAATGATAGAATCTCTGCAGGGGAGAGACAAAGCACAAGGCAGCCATTGTCACACCTGTATCAATTCCTTATCAACCTGTCACACATTGTCGAGAGGTGTCGGGGGAAGGGATGGTGGAGAGCCATTTTGAATCCTGCTGCAGAACAGCAGCCGAATACATGTATATTGACCTGTGCTTTTAAAATGGCAGGGAGACGCAGCAGTTTTAGACTAGTGGAACCATAGAATATGTGCAGTTGTTTGGCTGCTGACCAGTGTTTACTCTACAATGTGATAGTGACTGAGCCAAACCAAACTCTGTGCCTGGGAGTGTAAAACATGAGGTAGAGCCAAAATAATGAAATGACTGATAGAAAGCTGGAGGCTCAGATAGTCCCAAAATAGAAGGTACAGCAGACACTATGTTGCCAGGAAACCAAAAATAAGCCAAGAAAGAGACATCTGCACAGTTGCCGTCATAAAAGGATGTGTCTGGACTGATTTTTAAGAGACAGTAACATTTAATCTTAACAGGTATTTAATTCATGTGGCAAATGAAGCTGAAGTGCAATATATTTTGAATCATCTACCTGTATACATTGTTATTGAAAGGATTGTAGCTGCCGAGAGCAATCAGAGAGCCTAATCCCAGCCCATAGGAAAAGAAGATCTGAGTGGCAGCATCCAGCCACACCTGACACAGATTAGAAAACATGTTTAAGTAATGAAGCGCAGGCTCATAACTCAAAAAAAAAGTTGATATTGAATGCAGATACACTCATAAAAAGTATGTCAACATCTGTAGACATGCAGATGCAGAGAAAGCAGGTGAAGCAGAGAGCATACCTCAGACTCCTTAAGCTTGTTAAAGTCTGGTGTGATATAGAAGAGGATCCCATCAATTGCACCAGGTAGAGAAACACCACGACAAAACAGGATGAATAACATAAAATAAGGGTATGTGGCTGAGAAGTACACCACCTGTGGGATGTGAAAACATGATTGTAAGAAAAATATTGTCTACAGTATCTAAGTCATAACTGAGTTTCAAATTACAACTATCAAGCGCCATTGTACTTATATTTTCTGTACAAGGCAACAAGACTCTAAAAGAAGTGAAAACTCTTAGGTTGTTCAACTCATCATGAAGTGTTACTGTGGCACTGTCCCCACAGCACAGCACACTGACCTAGTCAGCTATTCCCTAAAGGCATGATGACCTCAGAATGGTTGGGTTCATCACACTCCTACTGCACTATTTCCCTCCTTATCTGAACTAATTTTACAGTGTGCTATCAACACATTTCAGATCACTCGTGATACAATCCACAGAATAAGAAATGAACCAGCAGAGATCATGAACTCCTTTTGCCATAGAGAAAAGTAAACAAACATTGATATAAAAAAGTAAATGAAAGCTAACGATGAATGATAACTTGAGAAGTTGAGCTTTTGCAGTTTTATACCATTTTCAAATATTTTATGACAGTAAATCTTATTAAACCATAACAAAGGTTGTATGTTAAACCTACATTTAGCTAATCCCACACTAATAGGAAACAAAATCTAATTAAACTGGATAAAGGGTTAAGAGAAGTTATGTAATCACAATGACAATCCAACATACAGCATTGTTGTGTTAATTCTGAGTGGTGAATCTGAAGTCTATTGAAAGTGAAATTATGAAAATTCAGTTCACAGCAGATCGT
The DNA here is from genome assembly GCA_032362345.1 of Sandelia bainsii. Classification (NCBI taxonomy): domain Eukaryota; kingdom Metazoa; phylum Chordata; class Actinopteri; order Anabantiformes; family Anabantidae; genus Sandelia; species Sandelia bainsii. The sequence continues at coordinate 16,835,211 of JAUMHL010000025.1, forward strand.
TTTTTTTTCTGTTTTGTTTTGCTTCTCTTTCTTTTTGTTTCTTTACTTACTTTGCCGGTCCAGCTGACCCCCTTCCAGATACAGAAATAAACGAGCACCCATGCAACTGCAAGGGTGATAGCCAGTGGGATTCTGACCTCTCCAGGCTTCTCCAGACCATCAGTCAGCTGGTGCATGTTACGTCTGCAGAAAATGAGTAAAGTGGTCTTACTGCAATGCAGAAATGCATCCTTGATCTCACACATGCAGCACACATGGGTGCATGCACAAATATGCATACATGTGTATGGAATGTGTGCATACAACACTTTCCATGCCTTTTTTCGCCCCTAAAGTTTTTTTTTTATTCAGGCCATTTAATGTATGTGCACATTTTTTCTTTTCTGATTCCTTGAGGTAAATGATGATTTGGTGAACAATTGGATCATCAGATGCATATGCCCATATCAGCCTGATGTTTGCTTTGACCTTTCATTATGCACAGTAGGGGAGGTGACCTTGCTGTGTAGCTAAAATCTGTTTACAACAAAACTGATCTAAATGGATTCTTATGTTTAGCTTACTCCCAGAACTCCACCACAGCACTGGTGAGGTTTCTGGTGTCTGCGATGCTGTAGTTAGTATAGCAGCGATCTGTGTTCCAGGGATTGCCACAAGACTGCCATGGCAGCTCCTGAAAATCAAAGAAAAAAAATCACACAGACAGCTCTTTTTACTTGGGCCACTCTCCCACCTCCGGGTCCCATTGTCTTTGGCTGTCAAGTAGCCAAGACCATGATACTCATTTGGGACATTGAGATTTCATGCTTTTCTCAGAGGTGTGAATGCCTCATCGGCAAATGCATTTATCAATACCTTGAATAAGGCACTAATTATGTGGGAAAGGAAGTAATAAATGTCATACTCTCTTAAAGCTTTTATGTCCTTATATAAGAGGTGCTGGCAAACAGAATCTGCCACATTACTGCGTAAAAATACAACCTGGGAAAATTCAAAAGGTGTTCAAGTCTTGTTGCGCTTGGGGAACATTGTGGTTTCTTAGGATGCAGCATAAATAAAATTACCAAATACTCACAGTAGTGAAAGAATTGTACAGGTAATAAAGAGCCCAGGAAATTATCACAATGTAATAGATATTGAGCCAGAAGGACAGAACAGCAGCAGCCAAACCCACACCTGAAACAATGGGAGAGTACAGGCATGATGTTAAGTTTTGGTCAAATATATGTTAAAATAAAACGACAAGAATAGTACATGTGAGATATTTTTGAAAGTTTCAGTTGTAATTCTTATATTCTTATAAACTATACATAATTACAGAGGCTGGTAATGCGTAAAAATTTTGTCATTCTTATGTTTGTTTTTTAATCTGGCCTTCATGAAGGACCAGTAAACATAAAAAACATAGTTAAGGACCTTAAGGATAGCGCAAAAGTGTCTTTACCTTTGAACATGGGGGCCAATTTCCACACTCCAAGCCCTCCAATAGAAGTGTACTGACCAAGAGCCGTCTCCAGAAAGAAGAGGGGCATGCCAGCAAATATGAGGGTCAAAAAGTAGGGAATCAAGAAGGCCCCTGAATGAGAGGTGAAAGGTAAAGGTGTGTAAGCGAAGGCAAATCATAAACCATTAATATTCAAAATAATCCACAAAAGATATTTTGTAGAAAGAGTATTTGGTTTCAGGTGGTGGTCAGATCTTAGCGCAGGCTCTCGCTCGCGCGCAATTACGCACGGCTTTCATGGGGCAAATAAACTTTAGATTCATTTTAATTATAAACCTCCGAGAGGAAACTGCCACGTTTTAATGTCGAGATCTTTGCACTCCTTTTGTTGAGTGGATAAGTGGAAAATTGCCAAGACTTCCTGATTACCTCCTCCGTTTTTTCCACATAAATAAGGAAATCTCCAGACATTTCCGAGTCCGATTGCGTATCCGATACAAGAGAGAAGAAAATCAAATTTCCCAGCCCACGTTTCTCTCGCAGGTATCTCCTTTTTCGTCTTCTGCACTTTCACCACCAAGGTTTTGGGTTTGTCATTTGGCGTGGTGGTGGCCGCGTCATTCACCGTCTCCGTTAAGACGTGTCCGTCCGAGGCTTTGGTCCCGTTGGTGGCCATGGTGACTGTGCGTGTCGGATAGTCCTGACCAGTGGAGAGCAGAGAGTTTCAGCACCGTTTCAGACAAACAGCAGCTTTTCCTTCCCGTACACACAGCTCCCAGAGAACTGCCGAGCAGAGACGATTAGTCGGAGTAAGGAAAGTGATCAAGAGCAGAAGCAGAGGCACCTTAGCAGCTGACCATCGACCCTGTAAACATAAATATACACACATATATAGTTAAAAAATACACTCTAAAATAAATTGATTCATCTGCGTAATACATTTGTGATTTTAAATTCCAATTTATTAAAAGTCGAATTACATTCAATCTGTTGGTATATGGGAAAATGATTATTTTTTAAGATTAAATGTATAGTTATATTGCTTATTTGCGTGAGCATTGTGTTGCATGTGAAAGATAATTTTACACTTGATTATGAATGCATCCTTTTTATATTCCTCGAAATATAAAATAAATATATATGCCCCACGACCCCTTTACGCCACGGGATACAGAAAAGAACTCTAATGCAGTAATAATTGCTTTTAATTGCCTGGAGTGAATGCATGTTAGCAGAAATTTAGAGCTTGCTCTTGTCCTTGATTCATTATGCTCTGAATTCAATGGCCCACTTCCCACTGCTCTGGTACAAGGGAAGAGCAGTTAAACACATTTAGGAGTCAGGCGCGACGATTAAGTCTAATGTATCACCTGGAGAGGTGAAACAATAACTCGATGGAGTTTTCAGTCTGAATAGACATTTTCACCAAATATCTACCGCACGGATTTAAATAATTATTAATAATTTCTTTTTCTAAATAATTGGTATTTATTGAGATGGAATTAGATAAACGGTTGTTAAATAACACTAGGCCCTGGATTTAAAATGTTTTTTATTTGTATTTATTGTAACTTTTTTATTTTGATTTAGAGCTCCCCACCATTCCCCGCGCGTAATTGTGAGGAGAAATATGAGGCAACGCGGTTACATTCACAGCTGCATAGTAAATCTTGTTATCTTTCTCTGATACTCGAGTCATATTAAATCTGTTATTAATGTTCTAGGATCATATAACATTTTACTTCAGAGACGCGCACCCACACCACATTTTTTCCACACAGATCACACGTTTATGTTCTGTTGAAGAATTTAAATCGTGGCTGTAAGAGTGAAGGATCAAATGCGCGCTAATAACCCTTAAGTCCGCGTCGCCATCAAGTGAAGTGCAATCGCACATCCGTGCGCTTTGCCAGCTTCAGCCCATCGCCAAATTCAGTGGGTAGTAAGAGTACTGTCAAACTAAAATCACTACCTAGTTTATGAATACTGTGTAAAAGAATACTTACAAAATAATCCTTTTCCTTGATAGATTGTTTCCCCGATGGGAAAATCCGAATTTTTAAAAAGTTATTTTGTCGTATTGTTACAGAATAAAACCAAAGTGAAAACTTCGCATCCGAGAACAGCAGGCAAATATATGATCTTGAGGGGAATGGATGGTAGACAAACACGTCTTTGAACGCGAGGTGCTGTCCTTAAAGGAGTGGTGCTGAAAGAGAGGAGGGGAGAGAAGACGGGGAAACGAGCTGCCGCCGTCTGAGTTGAAGCGAGCAGGGACGTAACATTCAGCGCAGGATCCTCACTCTCATCTACATAGCGTCAATGTCACCTCAAAGTCGACCCTCCCCAACCTCAACATTTCCACCACTGAGATGGTAGCAGGTTTCAGAGAGGAGCATCCTCTTGTCTCAAGGTTTTATATCCTTACTCCTGCAGGCTTTTTTTTTAACATTAACAACTTCTCTCTCTCTCTCCCCCCCTTCTCCCTCTCTCTCTCCTTAGCAAGCTCAAGAGCCCATTGATGCATACTATGCATTTCAGTGGGTTACTTAACATGTTAATACCATCCTCTGTTTGCTTCTTCTAAGTTACATGTATCTGTAAAGATGACCAGATGCCATCAAGGTGTCACAAGTGGCAGTTACACTTCACTATATTCACTTTCTAAATGTTCATTCATCTAGATATTGGGTGACTAATAGGACGGAATTTGTGTAAAACAGTCTCACTTCATGTAAAAATAGATAATATTCCATTACAAAGCCATGACAGATGTGGACAGTGGAAGATGTCAGCAGCTGCTGTAGCTTCAAAACATGATAAGAGGGTCTCAGCCAATAAAAGGGAGTCGGGGTGTGTTAGATAAATTAAAAACAGTGCTTATAATCTTCTTAGCCTGCTGTCTTCCAAAATAAAATACCCTTGCGGAACATCCTAAATGAGCAGTTTTAAAGCAGACTTTAACTCCCACATCAAGATAAATTATTAGGGTCTCACTGGGAGATTGGACTCTCTCAGGGTTTAACAGTTAAAGTTTGAGTTGTGAAAAGGAGTAAGGATTAAACCAGTGTTAATAATTAAAAGAAATCTTCAAATGTCTTTAGCAATGACACACGTGACTGTGATGAAAGTTGTGATGGTGTATTTAATTTTGTCATGTCACAAAGCTGTCAGGTCACACCTTATTTTGACTTGTATGAGATTTTGGTGCCAAAGCAGCTTCATTTTAGTGTCAGGTGACATCGGATGCAGTGTCATAGCTTATATCATTGTTACGGATGCATTAGAAACAAACTATTGTCCCCTTTTAATTTCCTTAATTTCTAGTCATTGTATCCACACGTTACCCATTTTTCTCATGCCTTGCTTTACTTGCTACCACCACCCCACTGTGCTCATCTGCTCAAATCTTTCCATATCTTTCTGTCTTTGTCAGCTATGCTGTAGGCTATACAGTGCTGATACAGTGCTACTGAAAAGCTACACCACTGAGTCGAAAGAATGAATGCCCAGATGGTGAACCAATGAGGGGTGAGCTAACCTTCTAATGATATGAAACAAAATTTAGCATTTTTGATCCCAACTGGCTGATTGGCCTTCAGGCTGTGGCACATCGGTAGTGCAAAAAGCCTCCTGTTGGCCTGCAGCTCTCACACGAGGGGAATTCAAAATGCCATTCTCATGAGAGGTGGTGGTGCTGTGTTTGTGGCCCTGGCCCCACCTGATGGTGAGCCTGTGTGCAGTGGAGCTTGTAATTACAGAAGGAGGTGGTAGTAATAGAGAGTAGAGTACAGGAAAACACACAGGCAGACAGCTGGCCCCCTGTCAGTTTCACTGCTCAGACACAGGGGACAAAAGTGATGCTCTGAAACTGTGGAATAGATTCTCGCTCATGTGAGAAAGACAAAATGATGTTGCAGATGATGATGATAGATTCATTTTTAGCCTTTTGAGCCTTTTAGAAATATGTCTCCTCTCACTTTCAGTGTTTTGATGAGGCTTTGAGACACAAGTGTAACTGATTTATAATGATTTATACATACATATTATGTGAAAATGACATATTTGCACACATGTATATACGGATATATTTAAATCTATCTAACACATGTGTATTTACAAACTGAAATTACTCCATGTGGAATAACATACATTAGCTATAAGACAATGATGTCTCTACAAGGCAACGAGGCCTCACCCTAGTTCCTCTTTGTAGTTAGCCACAGTGATGCTTTGAGCTCATGGGAACGTCTTTAGTTTACATATTTGTTCCTAAACTAGTGCTAGAAAAATAGAGAAATTAAAATACATTATTTTACCTGATATTGCTAATTTATTGCAATGTATTGCAATTAATCACAAAAATCCATTAAATACATTTTGAAGGGAACAGTTTTACCCGATTTTATGGTAATTAATTTAGTAGTTGCCTAGTCATTTAGTAGTGGTCATGAATGAAAGGCAAGTTAACTACAAATGTTAACTTTGTGCTACCTGCACCAGGTAGCACAAAGTCTCTGTCTCCGCATTTCCTTTCTTACATTTTGTTGATATTTGAATGTCAAATGTAAGTGAATTTCAATGTAGGTGTACTTCAGAAACTCAAATACTGCAGTTTTCCATGTTTTTTAATCCTCAAAAGCATCTGTTCTTTTCAGGTGCTGCAGAGAGGGAGAGGTTGTTGTCAGGACCATTATGTGTCCCACCAAAATCTACAGAATGTGTCTGGCTCTTCATTGGTAAGTCGGTCAGGTAGGACGCTGCTAGGCCTCTTCAGAAGAGCCTTGGCGCGACATTTCCGCTCAAAGTGAAAAGACAGAGACAAAGTAATGTGTCTGTTGCTGGGTGATTCACAAAAAGAACCCAGGGTGCATTTCTAACAAAACGGAAGGGTCAAAACACAGCAGCAAAGTAAAACAAATACTGGCCTCCGTCATTCTTCGCATAGCCAGGGAGAAATGTAGAAGTCGATGAGATTCCTGCCAAGTCAACTTAAGACATAATGTTGCAACATCTTTAAGAACAGCATCAGTCTAAACAGAAAAGTGAACATAAAAACTAACTCACTGACAAACTCACTGAATAGAACTTGGTTTTGACTTATTCTCTAAAACTTGAGCTGTGAATAAAACCACAATTACAGATGATTTAAAACCAAAGGCAGCTGTAAGTTGCTTCACATGATATTCAGACCCCTTCATGTTTGTCCCAGATGTAATGAATCTCCTTCTAGGTGTTCTGAGATATAGCATTGACGAGAATGGGACATACATGGTCATACGGTTCACAGTGACCTTGACCTTTGACCACCAAAATCTAATAATTTCATCTTTGATCCTAAATGACAATTTGTGCCAAGTTGGAAGAAATTCCCTCAAGGCATTTCATTAACAACATGAACTGGATGCACATAAGGTGACTGTCACCTTGACATTTGACTTTTGGCCAAAAATATCTAAACAGTTCATCGTGGAGTCCAAGTGAACAGCTATGGCAAATTTGAAGAAATTCCCCCAGTGCATTCCTGACATATCAATTCACAAGGATTGAAAAAGGTGAGGTCACTATGATCTTGACCTTTGACCTTTGGCCATCAAAGACTAATCAGTTCATCACTGACTCCAATTGGACAGTTGTTCCAAATTTGAAGAAATTCCCTCCAAGCATTCTTTAAATATCACGTTCACAACAAGGCATCACAAGAATTGGATAAACGTGAACCTTGACCTTTCACCTTTGGCCACCAAAATTGAATCAGTTTATCACTGAGTCCAAGGTGACAGTTGTGCCAAGTTTGAAGGAATTCCTTCCAATTGTTATTTAGATATCTTGTTCCCAGGAATTGGCTAGCCATACGAATGGACGGGTAACCCAAAAACATAATGCTTTCGTGCCGGCTCGGAGGCATAAACACAGAAATCTCTCATTTACATAAATATTCAGACTCGTATGTAGATACTTGTAGATGACCCTTTGGCATTACATTACCAAATCTTCTTAGGTAAGCTTCTCTCTGTCATGTGTTTACATTAAATGGTGGACCCACACGGAAGCCAGGAAAAGAGAGGGTTCAAACAGTGAAACTTTACTGAGGAAAGTGAACATAAGACAGGGAAACAAACCAGAACAGAAAATCACTCCGGGGGGGAAGTAAAACCTGAATAACAAAATAAACACTACTAGACAGAGAGCACTAGAATGTGATGGGGAAGGATGGTAAGAAAGCTAGGATAAGACGAGAACCAAACCAACTTACGAAAGTGAGAGAGTATGACACGTGAGAAGTAAGGACTGTAACCAGGAAGATGACAGGATGCACAGTAGGATGATCTGATGGGGGCCAACTGAAAGTGCAGGGTATATAAGGTGGGTGTTTAATATGCAAGTGGACACCAGTTAAGTTCTAGACTCACTCAGAAAAAATTTAGCAATAAGAATGTATTTGACCACTATTTGGACTACCACAGGAAATGACCTGAATACCTTTGTGAATAAGAGATTTCAGGTTTGATTGAAATTTTAAGCAATTCAAATTTTTTAATAAGTTACCAACACAGTAAAATGTGCAAAAAGTGAAGGGATACGAAAACTGAAGCCACACTTTATATCCCTTTCTTCTCAATATACTGTTTGATGAATTCAGTTTTCAGTTTTTTCAGTAATTCAGTTATCATGAATTAACTATAATGGCCTAACTATCAGACAGTGGCGGCTCGTCAATAGAGGGCGTTGGGGCGCCGCCCCACCTGTCTCACATGAAGAAGAAGAAGATAGGAATCA
>JAUMHL010000025.1:16857252-16890880 GCA_032362345.1 Sandelia bainsii
TAGATAGATAGATAGATAGATAGATAGATAGATAGATAGATAGATAGATAGATAGATAGATAGATACTTTATTGATCTCCAAAGGGAAATTTCAGGTTGTTCTTGAATAAGTTAGTAATGCTATGGTTTGTGAACCTTGTGAGAGTAGTGGGGGTTTCCACATTAAAGTATCAAATGTTTTTCCAAAAGGCTCATTAGCTATGATGATGCCAGGTTAACAATTAGTTTGCATTACACATTTCTGGTCTGAACAGAGCTTCAGTTCCTGTATTTTTCTGCTTCAACTAAAAAGGTGAAGGTGATTGAGGAGAACAGTTATAGTGGGTGATGTTTCTGTGTCTGGTTTAATATGAAACTGACATGCATGGTGGTGAACAGGAGTACTGCCGAAGATAATTTGAGGTGGGCCAGAAAAAAGATAAGGTGGAATGGTAATTCAATGGCTCAGGAAGAAGCTGAAAAAATGCACTGGGAGCAAACTGGAAAATAATTGCTTTATTGGGGAAATATACAGTGAAATTTGATGAAGATAAACAAATATGGGACACAAGTGACAAAATAAGACCAAAATGGTTTATGAAGAGATACAGAAACAAAGATAACAGAGGGAAATAGTATAGAAGGAAAGGTCTAAGGGGAAATAGACAGTTTGAATTAACATTTAGGCACTGCTGCTGGCTTAACTATTGCATGTGTACATCACTGAAAGGTTACCATGAACAGTACTGACAGTTCTGCCTACTAGGCTCTGACTGGCATGCTTTACTCATAGCATAAGGAGGAAAAGGAGAGAGGAAAGGGAAATAAAGAGCAAGTAGGATAAATAAAAAAAGGGGAACAGACAGAAAATATGAAAAAAGAAAAAGTAGCATAAGGAGGTGGAAAGGTGAAGCACAGTGAAAGTGATAAGGTGTATAAGGAATAACAGAATAGAAAGAGAACATTTTCAAAGGGAGGAAAGGGAAACATGGAGACCTTAAATGAACACAGATGATTGCGTGATGCTGAGTCATTAGTCCTGGAGTAACAGCTCTCGTCACACTGCCATTTAGAAAGGGTAAGAAGAGGACAGTTGGCCCTGATATATGCAGTATTACTACTGTAGATAATGACAGAAGAAGTTTCATACAGGAAGTTTGACATTAAAAAAGTGTATTCAGTGTTCCCTTCAGGGGTGACAAATGAGGTTGAACACAAACTGCTACTGTAGTTTTGTTTGTCCATCAGGCCCCCCCATTTGCAAAGTTAGTGTAAAGAGATCTTCATCCATCTCCTGTCCTGTGTTTTCGTGATTATGTTTTGAAATACTTGAGGCCATATTTTGACACTAGGAGGTTGTGAAATTGTTCTCTGTTGCGTCTTACAAATTTTAGTTTACTTCATTAACTACAATCAGATTGTTCCTTTAACAACATTGAATTAACCATTAATCATACTGACAAGTTGTGCATATGTAAAAGAATAATAAAATAAAGTGGCTCAGTATAATATAATATAAAATATAAGTTCAGATAAAAAGCTTGCATACAGTATATAATAGTAGGAAATCCCGTGAGTGAGTAAAAAATTAGTTCAAAATGAAAACAGATGAGATTCCTTTGGCTAAACACAAAGCAATAGACATATTTAAGAAACAGCAATATGATATTAAGAAAAATTGCATGAAAATGCATCTGTATAGGGACTCAGTCTGCCAATCAGAATACTACTTGAAACTATGGTGTAATGACAATTCTTCTTGTGTCTTGGTCTATGGCTAGTGTAGCTTCCATTGTGCATTAAAGGCTATAATCAATTCATATAGAACATTCTCCATTTCGACAGTGAATCAATCTGTCAATGTTAATTTGTACTAAATAAAAAATTAAGATCAGGACTAATTTCACCATTAATCAATTATAGGAGGAACATTTTTCATGCGTCAGTATGTCGAGTGATGTATGTAACAGAAAATAAATATTTAACTGACGGCTATAATTTAAGAAAAGAAGAAGACTATATAGCATGAATAGAAACACTAATAATTATTTAGAAAGTGAAGGAGGCAGAAGATTTTGAAGCAGCATCTCTTAGCTGAGCAGAGGTGCAGGCTGAAGCATTCATAGGTGGCCCAAGGATGGCAGAGGATTTTTTTGTTTCAATGTATTTTTTAAATGCTTATGAATAAAAAGCTGTTGATTGTGAACTCCTGCCAATAATAACACCTAAGTCACATTAAAGTCTATAGCATTCTAAACTAGTAATTACAATGTTTTCCATAGATTTGTGGAAGGCTTAGACAATGTGATGGCTTGTTGTTGACTAAAAACTATTGATATAAATTTGGAATAAATTTCAAAACAGACTTAAATTTGCAAGCCTGGCATCAATTAATGTTACAAACAACCCATGTTACTCCTTGTAAAATACTGTTTGCACTGTATTTGGTCCATTTATAATTAATATTGCCATAATATCAGATAACAGATAGACAGACTATTAAAGCAAGGCTAACATGAGCTAACCGGACAAAGATATCAATAAAGATAGTCAGCTTTATTGTCATTGATCACATTTACTGTGCATGTTACAACAAATTTGACTTCTGCATTTAAGAATTACACTTTTCCCACTTAAAGTGGGAACAACTGATGTTAACTCTTTTTTAATGTTTTGAAATAATTTAAATAAATAGTATTAATAAAGACTAGTCATAGTTAGCTGTTTTTAATTCTTTCCTCATTGCTCAGGGCCAGCTCTGTATAGAGGAGAAATCTGAAAATGATTTTAATAGAAGATGACTGAACTACACTGGCAGCCGTTGCATTTTGTAAGTGTCAAAGGCTTAGGCAGTGGATTTTTTATTTTTGTTGCTGTTAAGTGCCAAACTGTGGTTTGCGTTGTATTCAAACTGAAAAAGCCCTTTCATTGAAGAAGAGGTGCTCTATCTGTTTTATGTTTGTCACAAAAAACAAATTAGTGTTTAGATTTGTGTAGCTAAAACACAACCAAATAGTAGCACCTCGTGGTCGAGTAGCTATTTGTCTTTGCAGGCAGTAAATTTAGAGCTGCCCAGACATGCCATAGCATAAGATTGGGGTGAGCAGCATTTGCAGACATGATATATCAAAATAATGAACAGCCTCAAGGACAGTGATTATTACAATTGATGTATGTAACTTAGACACAGTGTGTAAAGACATTGTTGCATAATATTGTAAATATGAGTAAACTTCTGTTGTCATTTCCAAGGTCAGGCTAACAGAATATTGAGGCTTGCATTTTGCACACAGTATTAAATCTTCCTCAGAACACAATTTGTAGAACACAACTGTAATCAAGATATACAGCTTTCATTTCAAGCAAAAATGAGCTCAAAAGTTCAACTTAGGCTCATAATAAACTTCAACAGTTCCACTAAGCTAAATTGAGTTCAATGTTACATTGTATTTAGGACAATTTCCTCTTTGTGTTCTCCTGAAATACAGGCAATCAAGAGTAGTCATTTAGAGCTAGTTATTATTTGAAAATCTATTTCACAGAATCCTCTGATACAAAAGGTGCCATCTTCTGTGTTGCTTAACATATTGAGGTGTACATGACATCAAACCAAAGCTGAAATTCTGAACTTCCATCTCATGTCCATCATTTATTCTTACAAATGTGGTTTCAGTATTTTAAGAGGTCACTGTAGTTCCTTCTGTGCAATCTATGGTGTATGAATATCTTGTTCAAGTTGCATTTAGACTTGTTTTGCCAAAGATTACAGTTATGTGTATGTGGTGCTTTTCTCAGTGTACCATTACAGTAGATTTGCTTTGAGAAAAAGTCTGAGGAGCACAGCTGTGACATCACCAAGCTGAAGAGGGGGTAAGTGCATAGAAATACATGCTCTCAGGTCTTTTTATAAATCGTTGCTAGTTAAACATACATGCCCAGAATGCTGAGTGAACAATGTGAATCACGTTTGACACAAGAACCGACAAACTGAACAATATAATAAATACCTTTTAAATTCATAATTAAGAAACTTTTCCCTGACCCAACTGATGTACACTGACAGACATGCAGCAAATTCCACATACCATTTCTTTCAACAGAATAACTTTTTATTAATAACATTTTTTGCCTTTAAATGTCTTTAAATGTATCAAGAACCTTGAAAGACTTGAGCAAACATCTATCCCACTGCTTTTAATCTCAGACTTCAAAAGACAAGCGTTCATAAAGAATCATATTAGCTTGTTGAGACATGTGGTGTGCAGCAAAATTAAGCTGAAACAATATTCGGTCCACTATCTGATGTGTGCTGAGGAAATCTGAAAGGATGTGATTCTCACATTGCATCCATATAGGGTCTAAAATAGCTTTTCACTATATTGCACTCACAGTAGAGGAGAAGCACTTTATACATACAAGAACAAAATGGATAAGATCGCCTCAGGCATTGAATTAGGGTCGAATTAGCCTCCTCATTTTATTTTTTAGTGCAGCCGCTCATGGCATAGTAAAACCAAATAATCTACTCGTTATCACAAAGTACATCATTATAACGTTAATAGCCTATCCTTGTTGACACACCATTAGGCATAGGGAATTTGGGTAATGTGCTATACAACAGTTTGTAGATTTATAGACCTCTCCTGCATCTCATGGGATTTATGTGAGAGCCAGTGAGAAAATGAGGAACAAAGAAGTGAAGTTTACATGTACAGTTTTTATTATGAATGCATGTTTTTTAGTGTTTATCAGAAATGACTAATAACCTTCATTATTCTGATTTGATGATAGGTGACTCGTTATATGACAGAACTTTACTAAAAGGGCAGAACTCCACCATATGATTCATCTTCTGACAGAGGAAGAGTTGGAGAGAGTTAGAGGCAGACACAGCAGAAGAAAAAGGGAAGAGGAAGCGGGAATTTGGGGATCGGGTAGGAGAAAGACAGATCAAGTAGGAGAGCAAGAAAGTGAAATGGATTAACTGTAAAATTAACCTCTAGAGGAGGAGATGTTCCTCTAGCTTTGATGCTGCTATTCAGATCTGCTTCCTCTCACCTGGCAGACAAACATTTCTAATACCCCCGGTTCACTGCACTGAGGCCGGAGGCACCTTTGGCTCAATTCTTTTCAAATTGCATAACTAAACTGATTTTCAGGTAGGTTGAAGATAATTCTAAATGAAAATTTAAATGTAGTAAAAAAAAGTTTAGTGTCTTTGATGACAAGGTGCTTTTAAAAGATATTTAACTTTGGAACACCTTAGTCTTGACACATAGCCATATCTGTTTAAAGTCACCAAAATTAGATTTTCTCTTCTAATGCCCCCTGCTGTACAATCTCTTTTTCAGAATTAAACACATAATCAAACTAGCAATATTTCACATACAGTATTTCCTTGTAAAAGTGAGCTCTTACTAGTCTGAACTATATCGCAAAGTGTTCTTTAGAGTTTTTCAAACATGATGATGCAGATGCAGATGCAATGTTCTGATTCTATAGTCGCTGAACAAAACTGTGGGAGGTACTCCATCTTCAGGCTATAAATTTTCTGCCTTTCTCTAACTCATGCAAATGCATTGGATCATGCATTATCACTGTGGGTGGACGGAAAGCTTCTGTCTCCAATTGGCTGGATTCTTTTGAGTGTTTCACCCCCAAAAGACAGAATTAGCACAACCTAAAAAGGTTGAAATCTTTCTCTTAAAAAGTTTCTCATACAATGAGAATTTTTAATCAGACACACGTGTTTGCATGTAAATCCAAACATGGAAGCTCGTCCTTCTAAGAAGTGCTAAAAGCTTTTTGGATCATGTGAAAGAGAAATTTAGTTGTTCATCTCAGTTATGTCTGTTGAAAAGCACAACACATATATGTTCTAACATATCGGACATAAATATGGTTAAAAAAATTCTAAAATTAGAGCAGTTTCTTATCAGATTGCCAAATGCTTCAGGGACCGATTCTCCTTGATATTAATTTGATTTCACACTTATTCAAAGAAAGGAAGAGAGAGATATAAATAGAGGAAAACAGAGGGAGAGATAAAAATAGGATGACGGAAAGCAAGAGAGACAGACAGCAAGATAAATTGATGGGAAGAAAGGGGAAAGGAAATCTGAGATAGACCACAAAATCCTCAGACTGTGACAATATGTAATATCAACAATAACAACAACAAGACAAGGAATTAAATGTTTGATTCAGTATTTTCAGATGTTTTGTATCTCATTAGTTTGGCACTTTATTTGCTTTGTACATACTTTAGTATTGTGGTAGTATTAAACAACATGCTGATGTTTAGCAGGGAATGTTAAAATAGTTACCATCAGTATCTAATTAGTATGGAAAAGTTCAGCTCAGGTAAAGGGGAACAGTGTTTTGTAGGTATGTGATCTTAAAACAAACTATTAAAACATTAAACTGAGGGTGCAAGGTGAAAAAACAAGGGATCAGCAAAACTGGGGAACATGAACGTCCATCCAGTAGCTGTGAAGACATTTCAACTTTATGTTGAGGCCAGACGAAAAGCCAGGTGATTATCAGAGTTATTAGTATTAATCTTCCAGGAGTCATGAATGTGCAGAAATATGTGCCAACCTGTTGGGAAGATGTTGAGATATTTTACTGGATCAATAAAAACTTTTACCTGCTGGTAGTGCTTAAAGAAATGTGGGATTACAAAGAATCTTATCTGTAAAGATAAAAATATCTGTGCTACATTTTTGGCAAATAATCCAAAAGTTGTATAATAATTTAATTTTATTTAATTTTACCCAAGTTAATGTCTGCTCCAAATTAATAAACGTTTCAGCTAGCAGAGGTTTAATGAAGTCTCTGCACTACATCATCATACTGTACAGAAATTAATTAGATATATAGTTGAAATGTGACCACCAGCTGGCATACTTAATTGTCCACATATACAGTGCAAGTCAAAGAAGTTCCCCTTATACATTGGTGTAATTATTTTGTGTATTATTCTGAGGCATGGAATCAGTAAGAAGAACTTAAAATATTGTGAAGCCACCATATAACATCACCTATAACACTGACTTAACTAAATGTCCACCAAAGCCGTGGCTCTATTAAAGAAATTAAAACAGATTTTTGTGTAGCAGTGACAAAAGACCTTCCTCAAATTGATATATGAAATACACAGAAATATCATAGTTTGATTAAACTTACAGTATTCATTGGTATTCACCATTTTTGAGTTGAGAATTGCATCATCTCATTACATCCCCCTTCTCTGCACTGATTGAATAGCACCAAACTGAAGAATTTGTGACAGGTTTGCATAATCTTCTGTCAACTTTCTATAAAATTTAGATTAAATGTTCACTATGGAAACCTGGCTAATGTTACTTAAGGAGTTATTGTTTATTTTAGCGTATGTTGACATCAGAATTGATTAGATATCTCAAAAAATATATATATCATGATTCCTTTACCAGCAATGTTACGTTTGTGTGGATGTATGTTTTGGGTAAAATACTATGCATGTATACATTTAATAGGTATAGGCTCCAGCCAAAAATAAATACAGTATATAAACCATATCATACACAACATGTCTGCTTTGATAATTCTATTATTCCCTCCACAAACATTATTTCTTCCAGCAGTTCAGATATACTGTATACTACAGTATAAAGCATATTGCGTATTACAACATAACTAATCAACTTAACTGTTGATTACCACAACCAAATCACCAATAACAACACATATACTTTGGTTTTCTGTATCTAGTTTTGAGGACAACTACTGACTTAGTGCCTTCCCTAGCCCCTAAACCTAACCATAACTGGCATAATTCAATGCCAAATGCATTCATGTGAAAGGTTTGTGCCAAATAATTTGTCCACACAATCATGGAGAACATGCATATGCACACACTATACAAGTCACAGCACGTATCCAAACCTCAAGACAAATTTCACCCCCATGGAACAACTTCATTTATTATTTGGTGCTGCCACTTGTACATTGTGACCTTTCCAAACGGTAGGTGTGGAGCGTTGGGACTGAGCAGTGACTCACATGGAGGTATCTCTGCCTGCCATCGATATGCATGTTTTCAAGTCCCTGCACTTGAAGGTGGAAGGTGTCGTAGCATCTGCCCACACCCTTGCCTTCCATTGTCACTTAATGAGCCTATTCAGGGCAGTTGTGAAGTTAAACCAACCTAACAAGAAAGAAGTCCAGCTGCCATGACTAAACTTCCAGATTCAAGGCTGACTGTTTCTGTGTATTTGGTCATTTACAGTAGGTGACAACAGTCACACAGTTGGTGTGTCTCTGTGTAGTGTTTCACTATTATGGTGCTGGTAGCTTTGTAGCGCTCCAGGCTTCTCTATCACTGTTCTCCAGAGAATCTGAAAGCTGAAGATTGGATGTACAGAGTGGTTTATAATCTTGTGAGGGAGAAAGTGACTTGTGTATTGTATGTGGTATAGAGTCATTCTTGTGTACAATATAAAAATTCAGATTTGTATGAGAGCAAACTAAGCAGCTGCCCTTTTCTGACAAATCTACAGCTGATTTAATTATTTAGTTTATGTTTGCCCTCCATTCATGTGAAAGGTTTGTGATTTACACAGTCAACAGGGCTGATGAACACACAATGGTGCTATAGAGTGCCTATGAAAGTATTCCCAAAAGTAGAAAATAACAAATTATAAAACTGAAAATATGTGATTGCATAAGTATGCACTCCCTTTAACAGAACTCACCTTTATCATCACTGAACCAACTGATTAAAGAAGTCGCACAATTGATGAATTGTGTGTGAATTTGTTTGAAGTATTGTAGTATAAACACTTGTATCTGGAAGATCCAGTCACTGATGAATCTGTATCCAGGCCAAAAACTACATCATGTGGACAAAAGACCACTACAAGCAACTCTGCAAAAAGGTTACTGAAAAGCACAAGTTTGGGGATGGATGCAAGTAAATGCCCAGATTTATGCATGTGCCATATTCATTTCATTTCTTAATGATGGAGTACAGTTAAATCCGTCATTAAGAAATGAAATGAATATGGCACACGCATAAATCTGCCTACAGCAGACCATCCTCAAAAACTGAGTGACTATGTGAGACCACATACTTCCAGTCTTTGAACTGGAGTATGTTGTATAAAGCTGTTACATAACCATTGCTGGGATCTTCAGTCTTCAGTCATATAGATAGATAGATAGATAGATTCAACTTTATTGTCATTACACATATCATCTAGTTTGAGGTCAAAAATTTCATCAGACCATATAACCTTCTTCCAGTTGACTTCAGAGTCTCCAACGTGCCTTTTGGCCCACTACAAGTGAGCCAAAAGGCACACTTGTAGTGTATAAGGATTCAAGATTCAAGATTCTTTATTTGTCACATACATAGTTATACAGTGTACAACACGCAGTGAAATGTATGCTGAGCCGTCCCTATTCTAAAGACTAGGGTGTGTAAGTCAGAGTTTGCCAAAACTCTGACTTTGAGTTAATTTGAGCTTTTTTCTCTTTGCCACTCACACATGAAGTTTAGATTGCCAATAGTTGTGGATGCACAGTCTCTCCCATCTCAGCCGCAGAAACTTGAAAGTGTCTTAGTGGTCACCCTCACTAGATGGCCTGCTGTAGGCATCAATTGACTGCACCAGTGATGATTTAGGTGAGTTACTTTAAAATGAAATGTGCTCAAGTATCTCAAGCAACTCTGTCACCAAACAGCACTTTTGGGATATTTGTACATTGGTTTGTTATATTTATTTCTACTTGTTTTTGTAATAAAACAAGAAGCAAGAGTAGTAGTAGGCTCACACAATGTGCCACATTAGATGATATAGATATTTTCAGTCAGAAAGTAATTTTAACATTAAACGATGTTTCATGTGAGGGCAAGATAGAGTGTTAATCATATGATTTCTGTTAATGACTTAGTCTAGAATCCATTTCATTAAAAAAAACAAAAAAACATTTTATCAGCCCTCCGTGTGATGTTCTCTCTCTCTGTGGCATGGATTTAATACACTGCCTCACATTACAATCCTTGTGAAGCCGTAGATAAGAATATTCAAAAGGTGGTATTTTCTTATATTTTCACAGTTTAGCAGGAAATTTTCCTGTAGAAGTCACAAAGACGGTCAAATTACTCTTTTAACCTCAATTACCCTATACTTTACAGCATGGGCTAGAGGTCACATACATCATGACAATTTTCGTTTTAGAATAGCCAGAAGTGTTTTCGGACAGATATCATGGCCCTTTTCACACTCTCATGCAGTATTTCTGGTCTGTCTTTCTATTGTCTGTCTCTTCACCATCATCACTGCCTGATCCTACAAGGCCACCTGGTAGAACAATACAATCAATCCTTCAGCTAATGTGTGTGTTGTTTACAAAGGGCCCAGAGCTGACATGCCTCTTAGAGTCAACCAGTGACAAAGGCCAACTTGCCTCAACTTGTTTTGTTGCTAATAATACCTAAATGTTTTTCCTTTTTCCATTGGTCTCATGTCATTGATTAAAGATTAATTAGTCAGTAAACCCAAACATGGGTAGAACTTGACACATATACAAGGTTTGCTGGGGTTGCAAATCAGCTGCAGGCAGAGGTCTGGCCATCCAAGATTTATGTTTAGTGTGAGTTTCTTAAAATACTTAAAATACTGTCCGAGATCACCGTTTTTGATTTTTTAAAGAATATTGTCCTGGTTTAGTGGTGTTTTTGATGCTACCCCTGCTACACATGGGAAACAGTACAGTGTTATGGAGATAATAAGTAACTTAATATTAAATTTTTTAATTTTAAACTTATATACTCAATTGTTACTTTCAAGATTTCCAAAACTTAATGAACTTGATGAATGCAGACAAGTCAGAAATACATATTTCTGATTTTGACTGTGGTAGTGTTGTGAATAATCTAGACCTTGGTTGGTGTTTTCTTACAAACTACTGGTGCAGAGCAACATAAGAGAGCAGTTTAAGAAGGCACACAGATAAATGAAGAAAACATTGTTGCAATTCTTTACACTTACAACACAAAACTGTAGACACACAAAACTTCAGAAAATACAGGAAAGTACAGGACGTTAAGTTGTAAAGCACATCACGCAGAGTAGAATGATTTCTTTATCTGAAACAATATGGATTACAGCTTTAACTGTTTTATTAAAACAGTGCTACAGTTTGTTGAACTTCAACATAAAATTGGAGCAGATTTGACAACTGAGGCACATTAGTGTGACAGGATACCAAAAATTTAACTGAAGTGAGTTTGACAACTACACAAAGAGTGAATCACAGGTCTTGCAGGAAAAAAAATCATTAACACTTGAGACTGAACACTTGAAATCCAATGGACATTTGCGGCTCCTACGGGAGCAATGGAACACGAGAAGCATCATTACAAGAACATTAAAGCAGTAAAAGCTGGTGAGAGGAGAATCTGTCACACATACAAAGCTATTGATAAATGTTAGGCTGTGAAAAAGCACACACATAAAAAACTGTGTCACATTCATTATAGAATACAACCCTGTTTGATACAGTAAAGCTATCATTTAAAAACATTCAAAGATTGGGACATATTGAACAAATTGTGAAGTGAAAGTGAACAATGTGTTTTCAGTGGGCTACCTTTTCTGTGTTTGATGCCTCTGTACTGCACCAGTGTACTTAATGTACCCCTTTGGTACGTGATCTAATAAATGACAAAAATTTTGGAGCTAACTATGGTGTAGTGAAGTATACAACCTGCACAGTCATGCAAAGATGTGAAAGTTTTTTGCTACTTGGTTGGATTCAGAACAAGCTCTTATTGTACAAGACATCACTGATATATTTTAAGATCCAGAACAGCTTTAATTTGAGTTTTCTCTGTTATGATGTAACAATCTAATAAGTTAAAGGTACAGTTCAAAGTCTAACCATTAATCATATGTTGTATTATGTTCCTTGCAATATCTGTATGAAAAAGAAAGGAATCACACACGCAGGATTTTAAATTTCTGTGGCAACTGTTTCACCTTTGATTGTGACAATCTTGAGTTAAACAACAGAAATATGGCATTCGTCTTAAAAAGAAATCCAACAGCTATATGTGCTTGCAGAAACACATGCATATTCGTCTGCACCTTGTTGGATGACATATTGCAGAGTAAGCTTCAGCAGAACTTTTCCTTTGCACTAGGCTGCAGCATTTTGATGGAGCATAAATTCACTCCCAACTAAAATAAATGACTAGTGGTGTTTTTTTTTAAATGCAAGATCTTAATACAGCCTCAATCTTGACTGATCAGCTGATTGACCAGTTTACTGTTTTGTGAGTGGTTTTTCTGGTAACTATTTGAAGATACCATGTATGTTGTACATGTATATCATTGAATAGTGATGATGGACACTTACTGTGGTGAATTGATTCTTGGTTATATTTTGGGTTGTTTTCTTCCTGTTGTTTTTGTTTGAACATATTATTTCAAAAGGTGGGGTTAGTTTCTGTTGAACTGAAATGGTGGAATTGAAAGACTGCACTCAGGCAGGTTATTGAGCTAATTGCAGAGGTTACTACCTTGTTTTGTTCTTGTCATTACTTTTTGGTTTGCTTATTTTTTAAATGTTTTGTATGGTTGGTGCAGTAAAGTTAGTGTCAGACTAAGCTGTGACTATCACAAACATAGCCAAATTTGAATGTTGCAAGTGGTATTGGATGTTCAACACAGCTGGGTGTATTGCTCCCCTGGCTTTTCTATCACTCTCTTGTTATTACTTGGCACCTTCTCCTTTCAGAGATGACCAAAGCAGTCAATACCTTCATACTTGTGGCATCACCATTATCTCACCTCTTACTGCTTAAACAGCATCTATGTGTTTGTCACTGGGACCTGATCAATGACAAGAATTTAAGGCAGGAAAGGAGACAACATCTCTTTGTTAAAGTAGCATGTGCATATACAGTATACAGTATAACTATACTGTATATGCCTTACAAATGACACCTGCACTGCAGAAGGAGAGTTTTCCAAGGTCAGGGAGAAATCAACAGAAATTACACAGCTGCCAAAACCTATTACTGCAGAACTGTGCAACACAGGGCCTACCCAATGGGCATAGACCACTCATTGAGTCTACTAAGCAAACATGCATAATTTGGGACACATACACACATATATAAGTGTGTATACACACTGCAATACAAAAATGGAGGAAAGGACGAGGAGTATGAAGAGAACAAACTCATAATCACACAATAGAATACAAAGTGTGACCATTTCTAACACATTTCATGCCTATTCTCATCTTCTCATTTATTCACAACACAGTATACGTGGTGTAAATATTGTTTCTTTGCACTCTTCACTCCTCTGCATGATTTAAATTAAATACAAAATGCATATTTCTCACACTCACCTTTATCACAGACGATCATCCACAATACATTTAACTGCGTGTTAATGGACTGTGAAAACCTTTTACTGTCAGATAATATTTAATTTACTGAAAGCAGATATCAACCTGACATAAAAATCAAAGCTTTCTAAAGGATGCTCAGCTTGTGTCATGCTTCCCGTGACCTATCTCACTTCTCTGTCTGGTGTTCACACACTGCTGAATATGACCTCTCACAGCAGTCTCTTCGCCATTTCATGGTTTTTCAGCCATGCTGGCTTCACACAAGTATAAAATCAGAACATGGTTTTTGTAAGACTAATTCATATCAAACCATGAAATTGGGAGGATGGCAACAAAGCAGCAACATTGTGGTGAAGAGATAAGCATAATGAAAAGATTACTGTTTGCACTATTATTTGCTACTGGAGGATTGAAAACACAAAATGAGGTAGTACCAAAACCTGTCACTAGATTGCCCCTTGGTAATTAATAAACACTTCATCATTGCACAAGGTGCTGCTAATGATAATGATAGATGGTGCTAATGTTAAGTATTTCAAGCTACACTTCATTTGCTGCACACTGAACAGTATCCCTATGTATTCTCTCCTTTCATCCATGATGTCCTACTTGACACACTTTCTCTCTCTCTCTCTTGTTTTCTTCCTCTATCCCCCCCCCCACAATTCTAATGTGTGCTGTACTGGCAATATACAAGGAAAATGTCGACATGTGGGTCAAGGTTCATCATGCAGTGTAATAGCTTTTCATTGACTGTTTATAATGTCAGAGGAAATGAAGGTGTCAATTACAGAACACATACAGCAGCACAGGACAAGTAAATAGACTAGAAATATAGTATAATTATTTGAATGTATTCCACTACAGTGTGTAAGAGTATTTTAATAGTTCCACTGCTGATATTGCATTAAAATTGAAATTAACTAGTGTAAAAGTAAAGTGATTGATTTACTCACTGACTGGTTGAATGACTGATTTATTTATTTTACTGAGGGTATACATCTTCTCTCCGCATCTCCTCTAATTCCCTTTTTTAAATATACTTACTAGACACAGAGCAGCACTGTACTTCAGTATGTCAAATATTATTTTCTCTTCACAGTGACAAAATCATATCTATTGTCAGGATGATTTTCCATAAGCCAAATGAGAAAGCTAAAGAAATCACATACACAAGAGTGACTGAATTGGTTGGAAACCTTGTTAGCAACCTCAAACAACACTTCAGAGCACTGAAATCAGGAAGGGTATTGGAAAAGGCAACCCTGTTGACCCCCAGGTTCAAGGTCTTGGCCTTTGGCAGCACTTCCAATGTTGACAGTGCAGTGAAAGAACTGATGCTCAGATCCACTTAGCAGCCACAGCAACCATCTGAACCCTGTCCATCATCAATGTCAGTTAAATGTATACGTTAATCTTAAAAATGTTGTTGGACAACAAAGTTGGAGTAACACAGAAAGCTAAGAGTGCCACTGCTGATGCTGCAGTGAAGGTTCAACGCTGTGTTTGGACCTTGTTTGAGAAGAACAGTCTGTGTAATCTAGTCAAGAAATACTCCTTTGCATCTGTTCCCTGTGAGAGGATATTCTCAAAAACATTAGAGGTTTGAAGCCAAAATGCAGGCCTACTTTATATAGTTTTCTTTTCAACTAAAATTTTAAAATTAATTCCAAAATCACAGTACAGCACATGAATATAAACAAACATCATCAACATCAACAGCTATAATGAAATGTATACAAGATATACAATTCTTACATTAAATTTATTTACACACGATGGTCTAAAAATGACCGAAACATTGACAACAATGATAATTGTCATCTAAGTCACCACAGAATCAAATTATATAGGACTATATATATTCCCTCTCACACTCCAAGGACATGCATTTAGGTAACTGGTGACTCTAAATTGCCCATGGTTGTGAATGTGAGTGTGAATGAGTGTCATATATGAGAGAAAATCTATATGTTTTCCTAATATTTGAATTCCATATTTCCATCAAATTTACACACATTTCTCCAGCAGATGTCACCAATGTGGTGATTCAAATGTTTTAAAAGTGATCAAAGATTATCCAATATAGGATGGAAAAAGATGGGATGAACAAGCACGATCATGCTATGAAAGGTTATGATGTGGCCAAATAGCAACACTTATGGTTATACCAGAATACTGAAGTGTAACAATGATCTCTACAGTATATGGTATTTTTTGACTTGACCAAAAAATTAAAAAAACAACAATTAACATGATTTTGATTTGATAAACAATGGCACACCCCCAATTCACTTGGCAGATATTACACTTTGCCGATGCTTTTTGTAGCCAGCAAAGAGCCTTTTTATTCTTGATTTAGGATTTTTTTACCCACTTTATGAAGCTCATTCAAGTTCTGAGAAATGTTTGCTCTGTACACACTGCATTAAGATCGACCCACAGATTTTCAATCATGTCCAAATCAGGAGACTGTGAAAGCTAGTCCAAAGCTTCAGCTTGTGTTTTTGAAGTAGTTTTGACTTTTTGACTGACCAAAAGGAGGATATTTACATCCACAATTTGCGGATATTTAATGAAATTTATTTTGCCCTCTAACTATGCAGTGTTTGCTGTGCCATTGGCTAACACACAACCCCAAATCAGGATATTTCCACTGCCATGTTTAACTAACAGTGAGCAAATGTTCCTTTCATGAAATGCTGTTCTTTGTTTCACCAAACAAACTTTTGGTGATTGTGATCAAACTTAATTTATCCACAGCACTTTACATACTTCATAGATTGACTTGAAAGTTTCCTTCCTTCAGAAGACTCCTCAATGTAGATCCTGTTAGCACAGTGGGACAGGGCACCACTATTCCTTTGTCTCTGCAATCAAGCTCCTCTGAAATCATATGAGGGTTTTGCTTTGTCTTCCTTTATTCCTTTTTTAAGCCTTTGTCTTCCAGATCTTGCCTTGACTTCCACAGTTCCTCCTAAAGAATACGAGAATTTGTCATTTTCTGTATTTTTTTCTTTTATTTTCTACTATTCACAGTATAAAATCAACAGTCAATTGTTTCTATTCACTTAAAATGTGACTATAGTATTTTATAGTATTTATTTTAAGTAGGAGTTTCAAAGGCTCAGAATGACAATGACCATTCGAAGTAGGAGTTGATTGTGCACACTTTACTCGTAATGTTATTTGCAGTGCCTCATTTAAACATGCAGTCTAAATGGCTGAGGAACTGCCATTTACTGCAGATTGCATCTCTTTGCTCTACATCTTTATGTGTACCAAACATAACACTGAACACAAAATAAATAATGAACTGCCCTTTTTAGGCTTTCAAGAGACAAATGAACCTATATACAGACTGAATTTCCTGATTATTGATTTAATTAAGAATTATTTTTTCTAAAATAGATATAAAATAAAATAAAATATATTATATCTGAAAAGAACAATGGTGAAATACAAACATTTCTTATCAGATGCTATTTCAAGCAGCATCTGGTGAATTTTCACAAAGGACAATAAACACTTTTACCCCTTTTGGCCTCTGAATTTCCTGTCCAGCCTCTCCTCTCTACTTCTCACTAGGTATGGGAGCCATTTTCTCTGTGTTGCTGCCTCTCATTACACACCAAATTACTCTCATTCATGTACATCCTCTCTCCATTTCCTTTTCCCATTCTTCTCTCACCTCTCAGTTTTGTCTTTTCAGTTCACCCATCTGTTTGCCACCACTGGTCATCTGCTGTCCATCTATCCCATTCTGTCTGTGTTTCTTTTTTTTTATAAGGTTTTGTGGGTGTAATATCTTTGGAGGTCATAATAAGCATGACCTCAGCACAGTGAAGAAAATATATGTAGGACATGTCTTGTGAGAACATATACACAATCAGTATATTTTTGTACAAAGACCTGAGTTCTGTGAGAAGTCTGCCGATACAAAGGCACACATGATATTTGAATACGCAAGTATAATGTTGTGAGCACATAATGCAAACACAGAAATATATGCACACACAAGAGCATTCATGCACTCACAAATACACACGCATGCACTGTGGTATTTTTACGTGATGCTGAAGCATAATTTTAGTTTGAAATTTGCTGCCCCCTGCTGAAAATAAAAGAATAACTCCAGCTCCACACCAGCAGGGAATCAAAAGGAACAAATGCTGATTATATTTAGTGTGGAAGAAGAGAGAGTCCTTTTAAAGCACAGAACCAACAACATGACCTCTGGATGATTTTAGGCATTATTTCAGTTTAATAAAGCTGCATGCAGTATATGAGATGTATTATGAACTCTTTCTTTTTACTCTACATACAGTAGGAGGCTTATCTTAATCAATCTGTCTCACTTTTTAAATTCAGCTCTAACAGAAAACATTGTCACAGTAATCATATAGTGGTTACACTCACTGATCCCTGGAATTTTCTTCTACACTGGCCAATCTTGAAAATATTTTTCAAAAATTACCTTTCAGGTAGTAAAAAGCGGAATAGAAGAGTCGTGTTCATCTGTACTTTGGGATATGACTACTTATTCAGCAAATTAATGTGGATTATTAAAAGGTATATATACAAATTTGCAAACACAACCTTTTTTCCACCTTTGTACAAAGTTCACTCTCGTCTACAATCCCAGTTTCTGCTCTTCTTTGTCTTCCTTTCTGGCTCAGTCTTCTCAGTTTACTCTCTGCACTTGATCCATTGCAGCATTTATCTCATTTTATATCTTTGCTTCTCTTTGTTTGTCTCAGTAATTTGGACATCATTTGCATCACATTTGAACCAAAAACAACACACACATATTCACAAAGTCATCACAGTAGTAGTAATGGTAAATTACTACACTAGCACTTTTTATCCAAGTGCTTTCAAATTTGTCTCTCTCTTACACTCACACAATGATGTCAGCTGTACAAGGAGCTGCTGTGACCACTGTGAGCAGTTTGTGGTTCAGTGTCTTTACCAGGGATACTGAAACGTAAAAAAGACAATCAAAAACTCAACCCTGTAATTATTCCTCATATTTGTAGCAGCACCTGTGTCAACGTAGGAAGTTAGTTTGAATCAGAATTGATTCAAATATTATAAATCTATTTCATATTACAAATGAAAGAAAACTAAGCTAATTTGTCTTAAATAATAACTGTAATTGCTGTGGGACAATGAATAAACTGCAATAATTCAAGTTAATTTCTCATTGGCAAATTTATCTCAAAGGGTGAACATCAAATAGAAAGAAAAATGCAAGTCTGTGGCAGTAAGACATTTACTACAGTGTTATGGATGAAACTGTGTCAACTATGCATTTACAGTAAAGTGATTTTCTTGCATATTTTCCATATTTTGCTCTCTATCAAAAGATCAAGATAAAATCTAGGTTGCTATGATCTTTAGGCAAGGCTGATTTTGGCCATGGTGCATTGTGTTCCTATCTTTGCTCTGTCCTGAAGCACTGCCCCAGAACACTGTGCGTGAGTCAACTAATCTGCCTTCTCCCTAACTGCAGGGAAGACTGCTGCTTCTCAGTTTTTTCTTTTTCAGACTGCTCTCTTATCTGCTGCCTCATGTTTCCTCATTTGTCTTATGGCATCTGTTATCACTCTGTCACTTCTGTAAATCTGCATTTATATTAGCCTGCCTGTTTGTGCTGTATGTACTGTATGCTTGATATCATATTAATATAATGGCATTTTTTGCTCACGTCTCATCTTGTTTGCTCACGTCTCATCTTGTTTGCTCACGTCTCATCTTGCTTGCACTGTAAAGTTTCTTCGTGATTGTCACTGGCCGTGGTTCTGTCTGCCTTGGCTTGTCTTTTAAAAAAATAAGATTATGAGTTGAACCTTGGGTAAGGATAATTACTGTTTTTATATAGCCTCTTACAGCTCATTGTTAACGTTTTATGCCCTGCACAATACCTACTGTATTTCACCAGAAACACATGCTCACACGAATGCTTGTGTTGCTCTCTGCTGACTGTGTAACACGTTAGCCAGTGGAACATACCCAGAGGCACATCCACTTTATTGTTCATAGTGACAAATGCACAAACCCGAACTTTAAGATATAAAATAGAGGTTGTTGTGTAACTACAGCCCAGTCTTATGTTCATGTTGTTCAGCAGACTTCTCCTATTGTCTTTCTGTCTTTTTCACAATCTGTATCTTGCATGGAAACTTTCATTCATTGACTATGGATTAGTACAGGACAAAGCACTTCTGTTTCCTAAAATAAAACAAGAGAAAAAGAAAGGATCTTTTTTACAGCATTTGCTCCACATTACTCTGTGGATGGGTTTGTTTGGCTGCAGAGTTCAGACTCTTTGTCAGCTCATAAAGTTTGTGCAGCAGTTTCATGCAGCTGCAACGTGACACAACAAGAAAGGGAGATTTTCTTCACATCATCTACTGGATCAAGTCAAGATGTCACCTCAAAATCAAAGAAGCGTAAGCTGATTTCTGAAGTGTGACAGTTGGATGTATACACATGATGTGCACTTCCTTGCTCAACACACACACACGCACACACCGTCACAAACACATTTATAAATAAATAACTTTTTATCCCTTATCTTTTTCTTCTCAACACAGAATACTGGATATGGTATGCATGTAACCAGACACTAAAAATAGTTTTCTTTAAAAGATTACTTAATCAGCACATTTAGTACTGAAAATTGATATGAATTATTTGAAGTCTTGTCCTTTATTTGCTACTTCTCAACAGAACTGTTGTTTACATCTTTACATTTAATAGGCCTACACACCCACAAATGTTTTACACCTTCATCACAGCAGACATGTCAGATTTTTTTATTTTATGAATAGCACAGATGTTACTTATGACCAACGACTCTTTGCCATCCAAGTGTCCCAGTAAGGCATGGCAGTGTGACGATGAATCTGCAGGACCCTGAAACTGAAGCAGCTGAAGGGAGCGTGGGTGTGGGTGTCCTCCGGTTGCTCCAGTTTCCTTTCACAGTCTAAACAAATGCAGGTGGGGTGGATTGGTGACTCTAAAATGCTTGTAAGTGTGAATGGGAATGTGATAGATGGGCAAAACTTAATGTGTTATTAATAACCTACTTATTATTATGTTCGCTCACAACTATTTCACTCACACACACATTCTCACTCAGTCATGTGAAACATTATTGGTATTCACCATAACCAGTTATTGTTATTGTGATAGCCTATGATTTGGTTGCTTTATTGGACTTGGTTAAATGTTGACTTATCTGATACCATTATTTGAATGGTAAAGTTTGGGCGAAAGTTTAATAAAGGAGATCTGTTACACTATCTGCTGGGATTCCCTACTAATTCTATTCCGTCATTTCCGCTTTCCCATGCTGCCAAAATTCCTTTCATCACCATCTCTAATCAATAACCTTTATTCCCGCTTTCACAAGCCAATCAGCTCAGAGAGTCATTTTTTAAAATATCACCATGTTTCTGTCATTCTGCCTTTCATACCTACACTCATGCAACCCTCCTCCACCCCATCACCACCCAGGCATCCAACCACAGTTCCATCTTTCTCTCCCGGCTGATTCCACCACCACCACCCCGGGGTTTCATCTATTACCTATCCTTGTTGACCTAGGAGTTGCAAGCTGCTCTTATGACTGGGGTCTATCTCTTTGTGTTCACGCAATACATTTTTTATACAGCCTCTATATTTCAATAAGGACAGTTTAATAAAAAAGTGTTCACCAGAAATGGAAATACTGAAACCCTTTGAAATTATTTAAAAAAGAAATGTCAGTAACTGCACAGCTGAGTTGAGTAAATAAAAAAGCATCAGAGTCTACATTCAGTTTTCCTTGATAATATTTATTCTTAAAAATGAGTAAGCAGACAGTTCATGTGTCCTGTGAATACCAAATTTTGTGTAGAACAATACACATTCATTATATTTCTATAACAAGATCTTTTGAGCAACATATCAAAAGTCAAAGCAAAGGACATTCTTTTTATTACAGCAATTCTTTTTAAACATTTTCATCTCAAGAAATAGACCACAGATTTCTAGAAAGAGATGTAAAAATATACATCGACATGATCAGTGTTAAATACCAGGCTATAATTTCCAATGCACACAACTATTAATTTGCACAAACATCAGTGAGGAGGTGATAATGCCATAATGCAATCACACCAGAGGGACCAATCATATGTTTAAGACGTCACAGCTTAGACAGGAGGGGCTTCAGTCACCAAACACTTCCTCAGTTTCCCTCATTTCTTACTCGATCATGCACTTCCTCAGCTCATCAATTCCTTATTTCATCCCCTGCTTTCTTTGCCTCCTCCTGAAAAACTGTAAAGAGATACATTTTAAGTGTCATCCCCTCAGATGCTCTCCTCTGATTGCATTTTCATCAGGAAACAAGGACAGAGGAAAGAAAGGACGGGAAGTAAGAAAGTCAGACAAAGCATCGAAGGACAACTCAGAGTCATTTGAGTGCTGACTGGATGAAGCTGTAAGGGACTGATATTGATCCGAACAATGAGACCAGCTCATTGACTTTTACTACAATTAAATGGATGACAGGAACAGACAATGCTTTCACCCCTGCAGTGACACAGAGAGCTAAATTAAAAGATATGATATTTTATTCTACCATGTCAGAAGAAATGTCACAAAAATATTGATCAATGGATAGATGATCACTGATGCATAGCTGAGTGGTGAAATAAAAAGCATCCAGCATCTCTGCTGTTTTGTATAAGGCCTTGTTCAAGCCCTTCATGTGAAGAAGTGAAGCCAAAGACAGAAGTTGAAAAAACTGAAAGAGACAAGCAGAGGTTGAAGATGAGATGGAAGGACAGCGGCAGAAAAAGAAACGGGGACAAGGGGAAATAATAAAGGGAGGGGGTATAAGAAGACAGATGGGTTCTGAAATGCCCATCTGATAGGCGTCCATCTTCTCTACAGGTGGGGCAGGAAATAAAAAAGCAGGGTTGGAAGCACGTCTGTCACTCTGTGTTAGACTCGATATAATTACTGTATAATGACAGATATCCAGTACTTATAGGACGGCAGCAAGAGGAGAAGTGTGTTTACAGACTCAGCCTGTGAGTCCCCCACTGCTATTTATAGCAATGTACACATTTTCAACTCAAATCAAGGAGATGTAAAAGTTAAAGAGTGATTTATTGCCACGGAAATCTGCAAAGCCCTGAAGGATCCAGCATCTCCTAATGTGATTATCATTAACCTAATAACATTATTGAGTTACTTCCAGCAACTCAATAATAGATAATAATATGATTTTTTTTTTTTTTTTTTTTGTTGCAATTTTGAATTCAAGTAAATGGGAATCACTGAAGGCTCCAAATCACAGCTGGTTCTGATAGCATCCAAGATTTCAATGGCAAAACTCTTATGTTATAACTCAGCATTTTATTTGCAGGGGAATTCAGCACCCTCCTATAGCCTCACTACTTAGACATACTGCTGTACCCTCTCTGAAACAAAACTGTGTGGAATGGTCCAAGCTGCTACATCTTAGACAATCACATTTGGGTACCTAGTACCTAATAGAGAGGCACAGCACTTTGCCAATAAATGTACAGTGTAAGCCTTTTACAACACAACACACTGGTATTGCTCTAAAGGCACAGACACTAGTGTGACCAGTACTGACAAGGTACCAGGACAGGTTTTAACTATATACTGCATGTCATCAAACTATCAAAATATTAATGGTTAAAAAAGAAAGACACAGCTGCTTTAGTCACAGTGTTAACTGAAAACAACAAATGTGTTATTCAAAGTTTGTGCAAAACAGAAACAAACTACATAATCACATAACTTTTCCTTTTTTCTTTTTTTTTTACAAAACAAAAATAACGAGTAATTTGTTTCATTTCCTGTTTTGTGCAATATTGGATACTGTTGTTGTAGTTTTTGTTTGTTGGACATCTGGGCAGCTTGGTCGGTCAGTCAGATGGTCAGTTAGAAATGTGTCTCCTTCTCTGAGATGGTGGAGATTTTCCCATCAACCTTAAGTTTTGCATCATTGGCAGCATAAGGGCTGAGAGCGGCAAGTTTCCCTCTCATTTTCAAGTCTGGGCTGGGAGTCGTCAACTTCTTCATTCTCTGCAGAGACAGAAATGAAGAAAGAGAAAACAGGTTACCTCCCACCACAGCCGTACGTCTTATAACAGCATGAAACAAACACAGCTTAGCATCAACAAAATAGATACCAAAATATGATAATGACTTTAGTGGCAAAAAATTCATCTACATTTACGATATATCTGCTTTTTGTATTGATTTGATATAAAAAACAAATTATAGTAATTCATAGTCATTTTATCAGTTATCTAGCCACTAAGACTTCTACACTACCATAGTCTGCAGTTTGGGCACCCTGTAGACTTAACTGAGGACATGTACATTGATTATCAGTCCTCTACATTTGCTTGATGTCTACTCCTACTGATCAGCTCATACCAGAAACCAATTTGTATATTTGAACCCCGCTCAAGAAATGATCCTCCAACTGTGTCACAGTCTTTCCAAGAAAGTCAGATGGGAGCGATGAGTACAGATCATTGAGTACATGTTAGGTAAGTAATTTATTCAAACATTTTCCAACTGCAAAAGAGTCAGTTTAAGTCTTACAGCGCTAATGTGTATCTGATTTTATTGTTCATTCTTGTGTTTAATTAGAAGATATATGTACAGCACTACTTGGCTCTGTATTAATGTCTCTTTTATGAATGCTTTTTAGCCTCAAAATACCCAAATTTTAAGTAATTGGTGCAGAAGGTAGTTTCGGACCCTGATCTGCAAATTCAGACCTAAATATATATCAGCTATATGCCTCAGACCCATATCTACTCCCTGCATTTTGACATTGTTAAAATTAGATTACAGTGAGGGTTGCTTTGTGTCATAAAACAGTGAAGATGTGATGTTCTCTTAATAAAGGAATCTTGTTATGGAAGATAGATGAGAAGATGACAGAAACATTTTACATTTTTGCTTGACCAACTTAACTATATACCTGTGAAAAAAATGTAATGGCACAGTAACAATGCTGGAAGTACTGACATTTCTTCATTATTTGAGGGATGACTAAAATTTATGGGTATAGGATTAAAACAAATGTGTTTTTACCTCAGAGAAGGTCCCAGGAGTCTTCCAGATCATCCATATAATACCCAGAGGGATGCAGACCATTGAGGACATGGCCATGAACCAGCCGATACCGTAGCCCCAGTCAGGGTAGGTGTACACATTGTTATACTTCAGCGGTTTGTATTTAATGAGGAAAAACAAGAAAATTCCCTGTTGCAGAAGAAAAAACTGTAAAAATCACATTTTGAGAGAAAAATGCCTCTTTAACAAAAAATTGTTGCAGATTTTGCAAATGTCAACAGTTTTAATCCTTAACTAAAACGTTAGAAAGTTGTTTTGTATCAAGTCATCGACTTTGTGTGAGGATGTGGACTACATATAGAAAAACACCCCAACAGAAACTTTTTTTCTATAATTTCAAGCTCAGGAGCTTTGAAATTAGTCATCTTAACATCATAAGCAAAGTGTATCACTTATAGAAAATGTTCTTACCTTCAACATTGTGTCTTGATCAATATCTGACCGTGAAAAATATGACTAAACTCCTTGGAAGAGTTCAATTTGGCAGTGCAGTATCAGTCTTAAACAACAACCTCTAGCTTATCATCATAACAAAGCGGTGTCACACAAATGACAGACACAATTTTAGAGAACCCATGTCATCACCTGAACATATTTTTGAGCTTCTGCTCTCAGGAAGATGGTGCAGTGTCACATTAACTGTAAACATTCATCACGTATGCCATACATCAGTTAAATCAATGCCTAATGGATGAGCCAACAGTATTGGCACCAGCACCCTTCACTCTCTGATAATCTTGGTGTTTGCAAATGCTTTCCTTTATGCTATACTTTTGATATTTAACTCCAGAGTGTTATGAAACCCAAAAATAAACCCTCACCCTCAGATCCCTCGTCATTATTGTGAACATCTACATGATATGTTATTTGCTGTTGCTGAGGATACTGCTGCTCTTGATTTTGTGTCTGCAGTGGACTCACAGCACAGATGCCCGGGGTCAGAATCATCCAGCACCATTTGATGAAGAAGACAGGTTTGTAGCCAATCATGTCCTCAATATTTAAGTAGAATCTGTCACTACCTAAAACACAAACAAATGTCACTCAGTTTTTGCTTGTATCATCAAAATAATGACATGATTTATGTCTTTTGACAGAATATAGCCATCTGAATAGAGCTGCTGACTGCATGTGGATAAAATATAGTCTAGGCGAAATTATTCTGCTCTACTGCATGCAAAACATAGTGAACTTAAGAATTGGGTTTGTTTATTTGTTTATTTAATTGTGTTAAATTGGGTTCTTAGCTTAAAACAGACACACAATAGTGTAAATGCGATGGCATATAAACCCAGAAAGGAAAAACTAATTTTTTCTCCTTGAGTGAGGCCATGAAATGTAAAAACTATATGACAGTTTGGCATACTAAATAGAAAACATGTACTATATTTGATTAACAAGAATGATCTTTCATATTGCTGTAAAATCATAATGTTGCTTTTAATATATCGGTTAGATTCATGTGCCTCAGCCATCACTAGATGCTGTATGTGTTTGAGCCCATTCTCCAGCAGAGGGCAGAGAATAAATATTATTGCAGCAGGAGGAAGAATGATACAAACAGTACAACACTGACCTGTTTTTCTGTGCAGAAATGTCCGACAAAATAAAAAAAAATACAGACTACAGACTGCCCTTAGCTAAAGTGGCAAATGTTGTATAGGAAAAACTGCAACTACACTGATTTGAGACCTCTTATGTCCAGAGATAAGACTCTTCTCTTACCATACACCCAGCCAATACATATGGACTCAAATATGGCCACAAACAGCAAACACATCCCGCTGGCAGCGTACGCGTCAAACAGCTGGAAGACGTACATCCCTCCCTAATAGAACAAGACATGTGTCAGTTTTCTCTCACAGCCACTATGTGAGCATCAGACTTGTTTAGATAACATCAAATACAAAGTCATTTAGCTTCTCAAGGTCTGATGGCATAGATCCACAGAGTAAACAAATCTACCGAACAACACACTGTGTTCTTTATTGTTCCATTATGACCCTGATGCATGAAGTATTGTCTGTGGTGTAAACAGCCAATAGCCTTATCATATTTTCTCTTTAATATCTCTCTCTGTTCATATTACCTGTTTGTTTATTCACTGTGACCAATCCTGGACAAGAACAGTTTGATATTCTGGGAAATATCTGAGAGATAGAAGAGAAAACTAATACCATTCTCACATCTGTCCATTCAATGTAAAGCTGGTGCCAGCAGCTGCTTATGTTAGCTTAGCATGAAGAGTAGTGGAATTCAGCTCACTACTTCACACACTGTATGTTGTTTGATTAATTAAACCTGTGGCTGTAATCCAAAGTGTTACCTGTTTATTTCTGGTTTATTTGTTTAATCTTATTATTTCTTTCAGCTATAGCTTTGAATGGGCAGATATTGGAGCGAGATCTTTTCATCTAACTTTGTGCAAGGAAGTAAAATATTTTGCATTAAAATGGTTTAAGCCTATTTCACAAAATGTCAAACAGCACCTTCAAACTTTGCTATTATAGGCTACATTTTTATCACTCGCTCTACCTACCTCTGTTCTAGACAACTTACTGTATCTGTTATTTCTGCTTAACTAAACTAAAAGGGCCATCATAAATAAAATCTCACATGAATCTGAGAGTAGGGTTACATCACAGCTTCCTGATATATAGCTAAGTATATAATGAAAACGTTTCTTCTCCGTGCCCATATTTTAGCCAAGTATCAAACCAAACACCCAGAAGATCCTTTGAACTGTGGTAAGTCCCACTCTGAGTGACATTTTAATCATAATGGCTTTTTTATTTTATTAATGGAAAATAAAAGGAATAAAGTGTCTAGAGTGTCCATAGCAGGAGGAGGTGAGTGAAATCTGAGAGATTGGTGATTTTTTTTTTTTAATAGTGAGGGCAGAAATGAGAATGGGCAATGACAAACAGAGGTCAATGAAATCATTGGCCAATGTGGTAGTCTATTATGTGCCAAGATTGAACTGTACAATATTGCATTGAATTCTTTTCCCCGTTTCATGACCATTGTGAGTCACATGAAACCAGTACAGAACAGTTACAGTGGGCATGGACGGAGAGCAGTGCATATGGAGACATGAAGATGATAAAAGGTCCTAAAAGCACAGAGGAACAGGTGACACAGAATCTGCTTCAGTGTGGACTGAAAACAAATAGTGGAAAAGATCAGTGGATAATTTCATAAACACTGAACTGAAGATGTAATAGTTTTTGCTTATTTTTGGATTTAAAATCAGGTGATTCACTATTTTAATCCCCTTTAATGCCGCAAACAAAGCGTCCATGTTTCAATTACAGGGAACGTTGACCAGTGTACCTGACTGGGTTTCATCTCAGACTCGTTATTTGGTGATGATGATGACGACATGATGATGTCATGATGATGCCACAATGGTGATGATGATGATGATGGCAATAATTACATTTCTACACAAAAATAAAAACATGAATAAAAAGAAACGTGTTTCTTCTTATCTGTGGGGAAAGAAGCATTAAGATCATGTATGTGCATTAATATAGAAATGCTGTATCATAATGCAAAACTACTTCATATCAATCACTTCAGTATCAAGTTATAAGTCAAGCACTTAAACATTTACTTAAGTATTAAAGTATTAAAATGTGATTAAGTATCAATACTTTATTATTGGGTGGTTTATACTTAGAAGAGCATATTTCATGACCTTATCATACAGTTTGATTACTCTGTAAAATCTATATGTATGATTTAACTAGCATGTAACAGCCATAGGAAAAAGGTAAGTAAAACGTTTACTACAAGTTCAATACCTTATTAGAACTGTACTTCATTTTACCTTATCACCACTTTCATAGTTACAATATGCCATAAAATGAATAAGATTTTGCTATATTTGGTGTTTGGGCTGTCATCCAGTAAATCATTGTTCAGTGAAAAATTGGTTATAAAATGTACTGGCAAAAACTGAGCATCTTTTACTTTAAACTTTAATGATGTGCACAAAGTACAGCTGAGCCTTACCTCTGTACACATGATGAGTCCTATTAGGAAAGAGACTATAGACATGCCAAGAATCAGCAGCTCTCTACGGTAGCCTCTCCTGAAGGTCTCTGGGTACATGTCCACCACAGCTGTCACTAAACTCTCCACACAAACAAACTGGAACAGAAACAAAAATAATAATATTTATTACTTATTTCAATAAAATGTCTTTCTCAGCCTTTTTAGTGATTAACATAAAATCACTCTAGGTAATAAGACAATAATATAGCACATGAAAAATATTTATTACTAGTAGTAGTATAACTAGTTGTCCCAAGGCTCAATTCAAAGGTGCCAAAAATTTTAATGTACCTAAACTGAACATAATCATAATGACTGATGATAATAATTCAGTCTCCACAGTGAGATGTGTTTGCTGTCAATAAACTGTAACTGCATTCCTTGCTAAAAACTAAGACTGTGCCCAGTGCTACAGAATAATGAAATGGCCAAGATGTTTTCTTTTTAGATATTGTAACTCTGCACAGGAGAATTGTACACACATGTTTTTAACCCCTTAATGAACACATTTGTAAACAGTCTACACAGAATAAATCAAATTAGTATTTCTAGTTTTTATGCTTGCAGGTGTTTTCCAGGTTTAAATTTCTAAATGAGTAATGTCAGTATGTTGTGACTCAAGTGGGTCTTACCTGACTGTCCAGGCCGAGGAATATAAGCATCATAAAGAAGAGACAAGCCCAAAGTGGAGACAGAGGCATCATGGTAACAGCCTTGGGATATGCAATAAAAGCAAGACCAGGACCTGTGTCACAAAAGAAAAGAAGCATACAGGAGTTTTATGATTACACCATTGTCATGTTCAGGAAAGAGTTGTCAGGACAGAAATAACCACAACATAGGCTACAAAGATCTCATTTGATATGTCCAAAATAACCGGGGCCTTAGCAGTAGGGGCCTAGTAACTGTTATTACATATTAGTCTAAGCTTAGTTTAAATTTCAAATGTGTTTTTGTATCATACTTTCTGAGGCTTGTTGTTTCTCTCCTGTTAAATAAAATTATGGTATTTTTTCCTTGTCTGTTTGATGGAGGCCTCCTCCGATGATTTAAGCAGAGTTATTTCATTTATTAAGCCATTATCAAAAAAACAAAACAATGCAGAAGTCACATTGCTTAAACATTTAATTGTCAGACACAAACTAAAAGTAAATAGATTTGCGGCAAAAGTGGCACTGTTTCTGCTCTAAAGGGATGCTGATGAGATAAGACTGACTGAAATAGGAGATGGCATGCTATTGCGTTATTTAGCACCAACATTTGGCAACAGACCCTCTAAAACACATTATTTAAAACATTAAGAACTGTCCTCACCATGAAATAAGACAAACATTTCAAATCGTTCTCTCTGTCACATTTACTAAATCATTCGTAATGACTTAAATAAATCATAATGCAGTGGTCTAAGAGCTTAGTTAAAGAGCATGGAGTTATATAACTGGTTATGTTTATCCATTTTACCACAGGAAGATGGATGGGGGTAAGAAGAATCAGGAAGGCTTTCTCTAGTCTACAGTATCCGCTTTAGCTAAATTGCAGTTTATAGCAATAATCCAATGATGAAAGTCGGTACTTGTAGTATTTACATTTTGAATCAGAAACACAATGGCTATACTCTCACCAGATTCTGCCACAGCTTCGATGGGAACATTTTGTTCGTAGGCCATGAAGCCCAGCACAGAGAAGATAGCAAAACCTGCCACAAAGCTTGTGCCGCTGTTCAGACAACACAGCATGATACAGTCCCTGAAGAGCAAGACAGAGAGAAACTGAGAAAAAGATCACACTTACTTTTAGAGCTGTCACTGGACTTCACACCACAACCAACACAGACATATCTTCTGCCTCATTCAGTCTCATACACAGACCAGTGATGAACTGAAACTAAAATGATACAGTGTGTGCCAATCAACCACCAGTTTTACCAGTGGGCTTCATCTGGATCCTTACATTCTGTATGTTGACAGGTTGGATGGCTTTTATTATCATCCGTCCATCTATCTACTAGTATCTACCACATTCTTACCTGTAGCAGTTATTGTTGTAGGCATTGTAACTTCCCAAAGCAGTGAGACAGCCCAAGCAGATGGCATAGGAGAAGAAGATTTGTGTTCCTGCATCCACCCATACCTGATGTAAAAGTGGGCATAAACATATGGTATTTATACACATTAGACTGGTAACAAGTCTAGTGGACAGATGGACATCCTTATTTTTAAAAGATTACCCTTCATTTGCTGTCTAATACTAATCTGCTGTCTCTCAATTGAAGAGACTGGCATTCAATATGTATATAGAAAAAATACAGAGCAAAAGAGTATGTAAGTAATGTAATAAGTAAGTATTCACATGCAATACAGGTCCAGAGTCATGACACTAGGGTTAAATGGCATGTGTCTTAACCAGTAAGCCAGTGAAGATGAATTTGCAAGAAAATCTTTGTGTGGTTTTTAAATTAATTAAACCACAGAACTTGAAAGAAAAGAATAAGCTTTCCCATTTCCAAGAGATTTCCAGGATATGGCAAAGGGTTTTTATCTGCTTCAATGAAACTTCTTTTGTTACCTCTCATCTACCTGATTTTCATTCTCTCAGTGACTTCACAATTAAATTATAGGTCAGATCAGACCCTTTTCCCTACCCCCCGAGAGGCACATAGTGGAGCAGCATGAATCATACATTAACACCGTAAAAGTAGCTACAAAGTCTTTTGGTGCCTGAACATTCATACCACGCTTCACTAACTCCATTTCTTTATACAGTATGCTCTGGATTAACTGTGGACAGTTATAGTATATCATAAGATTTACTTTACTTGAACAGTCAGTATTTTTACCTGCCTAACTCAATGCAGAAGCATAGTGAGAAGGGAGATGAATAAAAATATATTAGATAATTTAAAAATTCAACTCTTCAAACATAGAATCCACTATTTAGTATTTCACTGAGACTATTTCTTTGATAGAAAGTGTGTAGTTCCAGTATATTGAATCAGGGTCGCAGGGGTCCAGTCAGAAATCTTTCAACTATAGGATGGATTGTCATGAAGATTTATGTCCCTAGAGGATTAATGCTAATGAATAGGATAACATGTTCAGTTACTTTCCATCATTGCGCAGTGGATGGGTCAACCACAAAGCATCACAGTGTTGGTACTTATTTGGTTATGAGTGCAGGTAAAGAGTAACACAGTAGGTCATTCATTGCTCTCTATATCACAGTATGTGTGGAAATACACACAGTAGCTTTATTCATTGACTACATGGGGATTTAAATGTGTTTAATTCTGCAGCAACATGTGCATTATGAAACTAGTTTGTAGTGCAGCACAGGGCCCTAGAACCCACAGGATAGCATGGGGTGCTAGTGAATTCAAACTTAATGCAGCATGTCTCTTTGAAAACTCTCTCACATCACCATTCAGCCACTAATCTCATTTCCCCACCAAGAAACAATTAACAAACGCACGGTCTTCGCTCCCTCCTGGGAGTAACCACGGTAACTTCGGTGACCTCACAAACACAGGACTGTTCCTGTGGAAGAACAGGCCTTTCTCTCCTAATGTTCATTAATGTTCCCTTTAGTTCACCCTCGGCTGATGGCCGCACAGCACAGGGAAACCTTAAAGGCCCAGGCTCGGAGAGAATTACTTGTTGATGTTGTGCCTAATTTAGCCAGCTTGTGTTTGGTTATGTTGAGACTGTGGCTCCAGGAAACCTTTCTACTGTGTGAAAGTTAGATAACATTGACTGTAAGTTAGTGTGCTTGTAATGTAAACTGACCACTTTTGATGCTCCCAATGCTATTTCTTTAATGAGATCCATGGGTGTTATTTATTTATGTGAGAAGTGCAGCATTAAGACATGCTGCTAAATTATATCAATGAGGTATCACTTTTGTGGCACACAGTGAAAGCTATTTAATTTACATTAGTTGATCAAATTATGGATTCACTCCACACACGAGTCTAATCTTCTTTGAATAATATATCATTTTTATTACTTCTTCACCCTCATTGAAAATTCTAGCATCTATAAATATGCAAATATCAGTTGGTGGAGCAGGTTGTCCACTGGTTGCAGATTTTACTTAGATTTAAGGTTAGCACAGAGAAAATTTCCCTATTCTAAAAATAAACATCCTTCTAGTGTATTAGCCTGTGCATGCAATATTCTGCACAGTGTAGCTCAAATGTTCAATAGAATTAAGCAGAATACATTTCCATTTTTGAGTGAAGGGGAGCTGTAAGCCATTTTTCTATGCATTATATGGTTTCGTAGTGTTGTATTTAGACCATGGAACATTATTCTAAGCCAATTATATATTTGTGGATACCAGCTGAAAAACTACAGTATATTGAAAGGAGAAACACAGGCAAACACATAGATTAAACTCGTATTAAAGTACGGGTAACCAGCATTTTTTATAATTACGTGGTCACGGCTACTTGCATGCGACAGAACTACAAGTAAATTATCACCCCTATGTTCCCCTGTACTTGATTGGGCTTTATAACATGGATTTACAGTCCATTATTATATTGTTTTCATTCATCTTGACTGCTTTTAGTGTTGCTTTCAGCCGCAACAGGCAGCTGTTTAAATCACAAAAAGTCTAAAAACATTTTATGACTGAATATTGTGACACATTTAGTAGCTACAGAACCTGTTATCTTACTTGGGAGCTTGAGACAGAGCTAAAAGTCTGCATGTGTAAATTAGAAACATGTTCATAACAACTTTAGGTGATGATACGTCAGTGTTGTTGTAGAGTTGTTTACACTTCTGCTCAAAAAAGTTTCAGTGTTGTATCTGTTAAGTTGTGTAAGTTGGATAATCACAGAGTGCTGAGACAACAGTTTAGGCATGAGGTAAGATTCAATTCAATTCAACTTTATTTGTATAGCGCCAAATCATAACATAAGTCATCTCAAGGCACTTTACAGTGTAAGGTTTAGGACCTTACACAAAATATATATATACAGAATATTTGA
>JAUMHL010000025.1:16895428-16907581 GCA_032362345.1 Sandelia bainsii
AAATGCCCTACTTTCATGATATAATATCACTGTAGTGTGAACTTTTTACGTTTTCCATAAATTTCACCCGAAAGCCACATATCCCTAACTTTTTGTGAGTAGTGTATGTCGTCACTGTCTCATTCACTCTGTGGTGGTAAATTAAATGTCCTGAGGTTAAGGAGTAGACAGAGATAACTAGTTAGTAAATAACTAGCAAGTAAAATTGATGTTAGGTTAAGCATCATAAAACACAGCTGGTTAGGGTGGAGGCTAAGTTCAGAGGAAACCAATATCTACCCAGAAAAAAACTCCACTTCCTCCACAATCTACTCCCAAGCTTTAGAATCTAACACTAACCCTGTCAGATATAGTGTGTTCCTTACCATAGCTCGCCAGTCACTAGGTAACTGCCTGTTTACTTGTGTGCTGATTATCTGTCCGTCTTTTTGGATTTCTTTCTTGTAGTATGACTGGCTTTTGATTACTGCCTGATTTTTGACTACATCTTTCCTTAACCTCACCAGGAGAATTTGAGTCAAATTGTGATGGGACTGGGAAGAATACAGATTCTATAAATTTCTTTTGTAAGAGTATGTGCCTTACAGTATTATAACCCTGTTTAAACCAGTTTTAACTCATCTAAACTAAGCCTTATTGCTTATCCCTCATGACCCATATTTACCTGAACTTAAACTGAATTTAACTGGAGCTGTTGACAGACGATCAACAGTCTACTGCTATTACACTCAATGGCCACTTTATCTTGTGCACTTATATGATCTTATCCAATCCAATCCAATAGGTGTCCTTGGACAAGACACCGAAACCCCGTAGTAGTCCTGACACACATCTAGCAGCTGTCCAAACAACAATTTCCCAAAGGGGATCAATAAAGTATCAATTATTATTATTAGTAGTAGTAGTATTATTACAGCAGCTCTGTCATGAATTCTACTTCTACAAGGTTATACTTCCTCAGTTTTTGTTGAAAGTATCAGAAAGGTGATAATTCCAATATATGTTTACTACTAAGGTGGTGGAGTCATACTGGATTGCATAATATTAAGAGGCCTCCCATTTTACATAAATGAGGGGACCAAAACACTTGAAATGCTCTCATTTAAACCATATGCAGCATTTGACATGCTGGAAAATTATACATGTCATCATACCCAAAGCTTATGGCAGAATAGCACACAGCCTGGACAAGATCAAGCTTAATAGTACACATGTTATGCACAGACAGAGAGACATACAGCATGTGGGTTGGGTAACATGCAATGAACCAGCGGGATCTCCACAACATTAAACACCACACATGACATATGTACAGTAGCTACTGCTTGCTAACTATCAAACATATATTTCCTCTTTCTCTAAAATGTTCAAATTTTGTAGAACTGTGTTCAACATCTTAAGACTCCTAGAAACCCCTTTCACAAAGACCCTGGCCTCTTGGAAGGCAAAGGCAGGCAATATACATCCCCTGGCTTGCTGGCATCCAGTCAAAGTCCAATTGAGGACAGAACAGGACAGAACAGAGCCAGGCCAGGGGACTCAAAAGAAAAGAAGGCCCGTCTCTTGAACAGGAGAAGCCCAGAGGAGTGATGCTGGCAGTGTGGGAAAATGTGCTTCCCTTTGATGCATGCACAGAAGTGCATGAGTACACACACACACACAACTTCATTCACAACATAAAATGGGTGTGCACATGCTACGGACACAGATAAAATGGACCATTCACACATGCCAGCCAGCATATAGTATGTGCATGCATGTGTGACAGTATTTGGACTAAACTTCACACAAGTTCACTGCTAGGTCAAATATATAGGGACAAAATAGACTGTGATATAAAATGTCTCTTAATGTTTTTTGTGTGTTAATGTTCAAAACATATTTAACTATGAAAATCTGTTTTAAAATTATAGTGTTACAACAATAAGAATCCATGAGACTTAAGGACACTGTCCACCCTACAGTAAGCTCTGTTATTCTCAGCAAGACCTACAGGAAAAGTGTGGGAAAACGTGTCTCATGCCCAAACAAATCCCTCCTGTAATTTGTCAAATAAAACGATTACACACCCTAAGCGTCTCTCTCTCTCTTTCTTCCCATCGCTCTGGAGATGAAAAGGACAATATTCGATCTCTCCATGAACTTTTGATGCTCCACATGCTGCTTCCAGCTCACCACGGGTAAACATTTAAGCCACCACAAATTTACTGGTCAAACTTGCCCTTGCCTCGCCGTAAATCTAACAAGAGGGCTTAAAAGTGAGAATGGCTGGCAAACATGGCCAACAAAAGCAAACAGCTTAGCAGAGTTGGAAGTGAATGGGCTGTAGGGTCTGTGGAGAAGAAAGCACCTCTCTCTTGCAGTGAGCAGGCTGTGGTTAATTTCTCAGAGCAAAAGAGAGAGAGAGGCAGCAGAGGCAGAGGCTGAGGATATACTCTGCATGCTCCTCATGAACGCTCTCCTTTCCTTCAATGAATACAGGAATCAATCTTGGACCGGCTGCTAAAGCCCAGCCATGAAGAAGCATTCTCCCCTCTTACTTCACAGTCAGACAAAAGACACTTCAGGGAGATATAGGCATTGCCGCCTAGCTGTTTTTTTCCCGTTATGTAGACTGTGAACCCATTAATTTTTCCTCCCACACCTCTCCTCTTTTCTCTTTAGTCTCTTTCTTCCCTCACATTTTCTCACTTTATTTCTATTTCTCAACTCATTCTGGCTCACTGAATCTGAGGAGTTTCTTAAGGGCTACTGAGCACCCAAAGCAAGGTGCAGAGCCCTTACTGTCCTCCTCAAGGCTGCGAGAAGAGACTGGAAGAGGTCATTAAAATGGAATGGGTGATGTGAGGAAAGGTAAACGTGGGTGGTGCAAACACTCCTTTTGTCCTCTACTTGCAGTGGGGAATGCATTTGGCTTCCTGTGAGGAAGTTGTTTTGAGGACAAGAAGGGAAGGTATTTTATCTTGCTGCTGGTTTAGTTTGAAAATTTAAAAAATGCTCCAGTGATTAAAAACTGGCACCAGCAGCAAAGAAGCATGTGCGCATTTCTCCATTGTGAGTTGGTGTAACAGCACAAATAACATAAATTATTTTCATCATATGAAAT
Organism: Sandelia bainsii; assembly: GCA_032362345.1. Lineage (NCBI taxonomy): Eukaryota > Metazoa > Chordata > Actinopteri > Anabantiformes > Anabantidae > Sandelia > Sandelia bainsii. The sequence continues at coordinate 16,898,535 of JAUMHL010000025.1, forward strand.
TATGTTGCAGTACTCTCGTGTGACATTCACCCTCTGTCTTGCAGTCAAAACAGTTCACACACACAGAAACACATACAAAAGTAAACATGTATTACTCTGTCTCACCTTGCCAGTGGACTTGGGCCCCTTCCAGATGCAAAAGTAGCAGATGAACCAGGCCAGGGCCAGACACATGGCCAGCTCCCACCGCATTCCCCCCATGTGCTCAATACCATCTGATATCTTCAGTACTCTGCGTCTGTTTTGGCACAGAAAACAAAGATGATTAATGATTTACAAATGGATTCTATGGCATTTAGTTCATTTTGGTGATATTGTGATACTGTAGAAGCTCTGTTAAAAAGTTGAAGCAGTATTTATTCATAGCACTTCTGCAGAGTTTTTAAGCTTTTTTTTCCCGGTAAGCGCAAACTGTGATAAATAAATTACAACACAGAGGGACTCCGATGAAAAATAAATACTTGCTTGAGGTTGCTAAATATAAATAGTAATGTCATTTCTGCTGCTGGTTAGCCAAATTCCCTAAGAATATCAGTTAGTATTCACCACCCCCCCATATAAGACTTTCATTTCAAAACACCGCCACGCTAGTTAGCTCAGTATACTAATGGTTTCTTTTCATATCTTTTAAATATATTGTGAAATTAAAATAAAATGTTATTGAGTGCAACAACTCATTCAGCTAAAAAACTATACTTGTAATGTAAAACAAAACTATTACTCCTTTTAATCTCCTTTATCCATTCTGCCTGGGCATTGGCAGTCAGGGATGAAACTACAAGATTGTTAAGACAGTAAATTTGCAAGCAGCAATTACTTCAATGGTCCCCAAGTACAAAACATCATCCTAGTAAACACATGTGAACCTGCTTGGAGCAGCACCCCCTTGACCAACTAGTTTCCTCTCCCAGGAATGTCACCACACCTGTGCTTAGGCTGCTGGCACTGTGGATACTCAGTAGGCTGTCAAATATACTCCACAGGTAAATGTAGCAGTATCAGACCTACAAACGCATTGAGATGGCAGTTTGTTCTTGTAGAACCATGGTTACAGTGCCACACATGGGCATGTTATCAGCAGTAATGACATCATATGTTGTCAGCAGTGGTGAATCAACAGTGCATTTCCTGTTTGTTGAAGCGTAGCCAAACAACAGCATTCATGGAGGATGAGAAGCAAGAGTCGGAGCCACAGCGCTACACAGTGCTGCCAAATCTTTGCCACCAAGTTCACCCCCGGAGCTCCTGACCAGCCATTGATCATCATGACATGTTCTTGGTGACCGGCCACAGTCTAGGTCCAGCACAGCCCCCTGTCCCTCCTGGTCAGCCAAAAGGGCAAGATGTGAACACTAATGTGTGTAAATATACTTGTGCACATTCTAAACTGTATATAAATTTGGATTATATGGGTGCATAAAGCAGCATATATTTTGTGACTGATTTTATGGGCCCAGTATTGGGCAAATAATCACACATTAGCCAAGTATCCTCTGTACGGTCACAAAAATCTTCTAAAACAAAATTAGTTAGTTACTTTTTCTAAAGAAATGTGAATTCCTGCATATACATTTTTGCTTACAAATATATCTTTCAGTCTTTTTTAATGTTTAAAGATTTTTTTCAAGACAAATTTAGTGATGCAGGGTTAATATTATAGAAAATTTGTGCACAAATGGATATATTTGTTTCTGATTCTTTTTCCCACATAAACCAATTATATTTGTGGTGCAGCAGCAACTAATGCGATTACAGATATAAAATTAAACTTTTAAAAAAATATTTTAAAGAAAGACAAAACATGCAACATTATTTTGTGACAGCAATATAAAAAATGTAGATTGTAAAATACAGCTTAGCTTAAAGCTTTGTTTATGCTTTATATACAGTGGAAGTTACAACAGTCTTCCTTGGCATGGATTAACAAGACCTCGTCATTTGTTATTTTTGCCAACAACATGATGGTTCCCTCTTTGGGCAAGTCTTTCTATGGTGTTATGATTATGTTGCTGGCTCAAATCTGATGTTTTCATTGGTTTAATTTTGATTTATACAGAATAATACAGACAACAAGTTAACAGCTGACAAATTACTTGTCCAGATTGAAATATAGTTTGTGGTTTGAAAAGATTCGTAAGTGGGTTGAAAATTAGATTTGACCCACTAGTGTAAACATAGCCACTGGCAGTGAGACAGGAAGTGTGTCAGCATTACACACTGACAAAGCCTGATCCACTGCCACACACATGGCTCTAGCTGGGTGACAGCTGGCCTACTATAGGGCCTGCTGACAAACAAATATGAAAAGGGCTGACTAATTATTGGGGGAAAGTTTGGGGGTGTGTGAAACAGTCTGGAGCTGTTGGCAGCTCAGTATTACAACAATACGGTTGATAATGACATTAAAGAAGGATTTGAGATGTTAAAGACTGCTTGAACTGACTAAGCATCTGCTCATGGTGTTATAAGATGGCATGTCCATGAATATTTTATACCCACTGAGATAAAAGCCACCAAGTATATGAAGAACAACAAATGTGACAGAACATAAAGGTGAAGTAAAAAAAACAACAGAAACAATAAATGTACTCACTCCCAGAATTCAATGACTGGAGAAGTTGCGTTGGGGTTTGTGATGTTAGTGGCATTTTCTCCATAGTAGTCAACACAGTTCTCTATAGAAACACAAGATGTTACTTTTACCATACTGCAGGCATTGGTGCACATGTCACACTGATGATCAATTATTATTTTTTGTTTTCTATTTGCTATTCATGAGAAACTACATGTGTTTATATGATGATTTGTAGTTGTAAGAAGATTCCCCAGCCTTATCCAATGTTCCCTCCACCTACCTGTATTCCAGTAGTGCCCACAGCCAGCCCACGGCAGCTCCGTGGTGAAGCAGTTGAAGAGGTAGAAGATTGCCCAGGCAAGGATCACTACATAGTACACGTTTAGATGCGCTTCAATCACCTGCGTTGCATAACCAATACCTGAAAAGGCAAAGAGAAGAAACTGCAAGTGCATATCTAGATTTTCAAATTATCGTAATCTATGGACTAATGTTAGTGAGGCACCTGTCAAAGCAGGTGTGCAAGTGAAAAAAATGAATGAATGAATCATCTTAGGAAAACAAAATGAGATACAGTAAAATGTTTATGTGCAAAAAGTGAGTTTCATCAGCTCAATAACTTAGTAAACTAAAATCCTGAGCACAACCTGATAAATGACAAGAAGCAAGTTTGTTGTTACCTTCAAAAAGTGGGCAAACTTTCCTCCAGCAGGTGATGCCTCCCTCGCTGGTGAACTGACCTAGGGCAGTCTCCAGGAAAAACACGGGGATACCACAGCACACGAAGAAGATGACATATGGAACGAAGAACGCTCCTTTATGGACACAGAAGAAAATACATATGGAACCTGAATACCACCTAATTTCTACTAGAATAACAATCCAGACAGACAATAGTCCTTTACCCCATAACAAAATTTATTTCCTAATTAAATATTTTCATGCCTACAGCACTACAGTATGAATCAATTTGCAAAATTCAAATGAAAGCACTCACTACGCCACACTCATACTGCAGCATGATTTTTTTTACACTAGATTATGAGGACAATCCCTACTGTGCAGTTTAATTGTGCCTAATGAAGGTTCCCATCTCTGTTATTGACATGATGTGCATAATAGAGTAAAGGCTCTCATAAGAGTGCTTTTCTTACCACCTTTATTCAGGAATCTGTCTTGTACATTTTAGCTATCATATCCTTTTCTACATGTTTCCAATTTTGCCTAAACCATCTTAAAGGTACAGTATCAGCCTCCTGTAGGGGAGCCCACTAATTTTCTCACTCAAAAAACTCTCCTAGAATCTTACTTGCTTTATCAGCTTGTTTATGTGTATCCTACAGGTACAACTAACGATTACCTCCTCCATTCTTGTAGCAGAGGTAAGGAAACCTCCAGACGTTGCCTAGCCCAATGATCTCTCCAGCCACAGACAGGACAAACTCAATCTTGTTGTTCCAGTGTCCCCTCTCATTGTACTCCCCATTGTCAAGGCTGGAGCTGGACCCCTCCGGGTCTCTGCCATCCTCTGGTTTACCGTTTATAACGGGTCCACTCTTCTCAGCTGTCATGATGCTTGAGCAGCCCGCTGAGAGACAAAAAAAGAGTTTTTTAAACTTTTTTTTTTAAGGAGTGACCACATAACCAGAAATGGATTCAGTGACTTTATCTAGAATTTGAGTCTTTCCTGGGACATCTGAATATGATTAGGACTGTGCCATTAATGCAAAACCACGCCCATCTAATAGTCTAGACTTATATGCAAAAGCTCAAATCAAGTTAAAGCAGTCTAATTCATTTCCACTGATTATGTAGCTGCATCATCAGCCACAAATCTAAATAAAACATGAGCAGAGCGGAATCAAGTTTAATACGTCAGTCAGTATTTACGTTGAGATTTCAGAATAAAATTAAATGGAAAAGACATTGTATTTTGTGACATCCAACCAAATGAGGGTACTCCTTTTAATGTGCACAGGCCTATTTGATAAAATAGCTTCAATAACCTGCAGCTATAAGCCACTAAGTTCTGCACAGGCTGTAGGCCTACTCTCTGTAATATTGTAAAACAGCATTTAGCAATAATAAAGTGTTGAAATGCATTTGCAATGTAAAATCAATCAGCCCAAGCATTACTATCTACTTAGTGTGTGCAAGTTAGCAGCCCAATAAGTTAGAATCACATGTCAGCTAAAACATACGTGTAAGTGCGAAACAGAAATAGTCATGCCACTAGAAATCAAAAGCATGCAACTTGTGTCTCTTTACTTACCAGTGTCCTATGGAACAGTGGCAAACCTCGTTTTGGCTCCCGCAATGATGCGCAGTTAACAATTACCTTTACAAAACGCAGGAGGGTTAAGCCCGATCAGGGGGTGAGAAAAAGGAGAGAGGGGACAAAAAGAGGAAAATGAGAACAATCTGGATCCGCGTTAAGTGAAGTGTTTTGTCGAGTCTCGTGTATATAAAGGAAGATCCCAGACGTGACAGAGTGAGGGTAGATCTTGCACCAGGCGGTGGATAACCAGCGACTGCTCTCCTACTCTCCAAGCGGTCTCCTCTCAAGCGCCTCTACTTGGATAAAAGCCATGTGGTAACCAATCTAGCTCTCACATCAGCGCTACCCCGGCATAGAGAGATCAGGGTGACATGAGGAGACGGGGGGAAACACGGTTACACGAGGAGACAGGAAAAACATGAGGAAAAAGATGGCTACGTTTAAGCATCGGATTTACAGTTGCTCTAAAAACACATAAAACAGCTTAATATCACATGTTATTGTATTAAATATGTTTAAATCTGTGACTGGAATGTGGTTAGAACTAGATTTGGACAATTAGTCAAATCGAGTCGATTAGTCAGTCAGTTCAGCAAATAATTCAGTAACTATTATGACAATAGCCTGCAGTTGTTTCAATATCAAACTTGATGCTGCAGCCTCCCAATTGTGACGTTTTGTTAATTTTCTCTGTCATACAGTATAAGAAAATAATGGAATATAAATATCTAGTATCAGGCATTCCAGTAAATGGTACAAAATATTAGTTTAATTCAGAAGATGTACTTTTATGTACCATTTTCTACTATTTTTTAATTTCCAAGGATCATTTGTAGTACTTACAGTAGGTATTTACCTGGTGTTTCTTGGTGATCAATACTGACTCAACATCAGAAGTTCTTTCCTGGACTTATTTTCAATCTGAGATTTGAGTCTGGTGTATTTGGTTTAGACTGCATACACCACACCTCCATTAATGGATAGTCCTAAATTCAGCATGTAAACAGTCAGAATAACTCTGCAACTTTCCAGTCTCAAAGTTTATAATCACTTAGGGCTGAACAATAAATCATTTTCAAATCAAAATTGCAATTTTCTAATCAAAAGCTGCAACTTGTTTTGAAAAAAAAAAAAAAAAATTATAAGTGCAAAAAAATAAGTAAGAGTGGATGAAGACAGTTCAAGAAACAAACAAGCTGCCAAATAAAACAGGCGTTTATGACCATCACTACATACGAACATGAATCCAGCCACCAGGAAACTGCTCAGGCAAAAGCTGCGTTTATTGACATGATGCCTCTCAACATGGGAATGAGGTCTGATTTAAGATCTTGATGAAGATAGCATGCTGTCACACACATTCTTGAACCAAACTGCAAAATCAGAGCCTCAATGCCATATGCCATATATTATATAATAAAACAAACATACAACAAACACAAGTGGTTGATATTAGCTTATCACACATGTATTTCTATCAGCATATTGGGTAGCTAATAAAGAGCAGTGCAGTAAATGTTACATCAATCATCTACCTAAGAGCACTGACAAGTTTATAAAAAAAAATACAAATTCAATTAGTAGACATTTTGCTTGTCAACCAAATTTACTAAACCAGAATGTTTATGTGTATAATTTTCTGTTAAAAAACGGATTTCTTCTTGAAACAGTTACATATTGTTATCGTCCTTGAAATTGTATATGTGTTGGGGTCTAGGCATTAAAAACACCACTTAAATTAAAATAATGTGTACATAAAGGAAGGCCAAACACTATTTTACTTGAGATATTTGTCAGTTCAAGACTTGTAGGAAGTCAAGTCTTTATCTTCAAAGAGGCAGTGACCCAGTTTGATTTATAAATTGATGTCAACAGTTTCGCTTCTTTTGTCAATGCAGTTACTCCTGGGCCTTTGCTCCCTGCATACCAACTCACACGTCTTTGTCCCCTCTAGAAGTCACTGTGCACCCAAGCTTACAATATGAATGATTTCCTCATTTAAAATCACTGGATTTGTTGTTGTCAACTGCTAATGATGAATGATTGGCCCATCATAAAGTCTTAATAACCCATGCTGCTTGAAAACAGTTGTTTCATTATGGGCTTAAAAAAGGAGTTTGTAGGTTTAATAGGTCTGTTCATACACAAGTTCATCACTTGGTTTCCAGGCGTGATAGACTTGGTGCACTAGGAACTCCCCTGACTCTAAAAGCCTGACCTAGTCTCTAAGAATCCCTTCATGCAAGGGTCACTCGTCATTAGAAGCTTTAAGGAAGTGCCCTGCAAAAAAAGTATGGCCACCCAAAGCGGCTGGCAAACACTCATTGTGCCTTTCAAGCAGAGTCAAGTCCTTTATTTAGGTTGTCCTGTACAACATTATCAGACAGGGAATGCTTGATGAGAATAAAATTAATAATTTCTTGCAGATTTAGAGCTGCTTCAGAGGCTTATGTTCTTGTTTTGCTGCTACTTTTATTTGCCCTTTCTGTGCTTCTTAAGAGGTATTGCATCTATTCCAGCTAAACGTGCTGTTTGTAGCCACAGTGCATTGAGTCTTGTAATAGTGAAGTACACAAAAATTACACTTTCTAGTGTAGTGACAAATCCCATTGTCTAACTTTGTGAAGGCCAAGAGTCGGTTGTAGACTACAATGGGAGAGAAATGGCTTACAGGAGGAAAAGGTTACAAATAGAAAACCTTTCCTGGATGGTCTGTTGTAAAGATGGCAACAGGTCAGTCTCGTCAGCCATTATCCTCCTGGCCTACTGACTCCAGAACAAGCAAGATTCTTCAAAGTGATTGGCCGCCTTGCTTCTAAGGGACCACAAGGATTTTGTTTCACTGGTTGTGGGATTCGGGAGGGACAGAGTCACATAGCTGTCCGGAAAAAAAGAGTTGTTGCTAGGATACCTATCGTCACTCTTTAACAAGATGCTGTGAGCGAAAGAGAAGAAAAGCAAAGAGATTAGGTGGAATTAAAAGCTGTAGTATGTTAAAGGCAAGAATAAGAAGTGGTAAAGCAAAAAGAAGCAGAAAGGTAAAAATAAAGGAGATGCAGAATAGAAAATGAAACACAGAAGAAAGTGGATAAAGATGTCCATCTGCATTGTTCTCATCCTCTTCTCACATGATGTTATATAACACTTTTTTTCCCTTTTGTGAATCATGCTCAATTTTTTGTCAGACTCTCTCAGACAAATATACAGTTGCAGTTATATACAGTAGGTTTAATTTAATCAAAATCTACACTCAATAACCCCGAATGACAAGGAGAGAACATGTTTTTTGAACATTTCAGAAATATTCCAAATTTACTAAAAATCAACTATTTAAATTTCATTTACAGATATATTTGGACCCATTCACTATGTCACTCCAAAATGTGGTCAGGTGCATAGTGTCGGCTTTAATTATCCTTGAGATGTATCTAGAAGTCCACCTGTGCCATGAACCCTGTGTAGACTTCTACAATAAAATTGTGGTGAGTGGAGTCAGCAACAGTGATAATGGTTTTGTAGTCTTTTTTTAACCCCTTTATGTTTGTCACTTTTTCAATTCATTTAGCCAAGTAAGACATATTGTAAGGGTCAGAAATTCCAGAGATTTTGGAATTACAAGTTAGAGTTTGACACAAATGCTAAATAAAGTCAAGTAATGCATTGTGACTTTGATGTTGTGATGTGTGTACACACGTTTCTCTGTGCTGTGATTCAGACTCATACATTCATGATTTTACCTAAGAATAAAGCATGAATATTTTTTTCTGTCATAATGGTAAGTGATCAGGATATTCAGTACCCATAGACGTTGTTAGGTCTATTTTGGGGGAGCTGAAGCCCCCCAAAATGTTCCCAAGCCCCCCTTAAATGATAGATAATTATAATATTTTATAATTATATATATATACATATATATCACTTAGCGCAGGTATTCACTTAACAAATAAAAGCAAGACTATGCATTGAAATAAATAAGTCTAGTTATAGTTATTATCATTTTGATTAAAATGATCGTACTGGTTGTTTAAGCTGCTGTAGGTAGTCGGCGGGCTTTGGGACCTAGGAGGAAGCTACATGTCGCTGCTTGTTTGCAGAGTTGTTCAACAGAACGAAGGGGTCAGAGAATCACTTCATAGTCTGATACTGTGAGTAGGTGTCAATGACTGTTAATTGCTTAATTTTACTTATGTTTCC
>JAUMHL010000025.1:16907681-16938426 GCA_032362345.1 Sandelia bainsii
TAAATAAAAGTTAATAAATAATAAATAAAAATAATAATAAAATTAATGAAGCCTATTTAGGTTTGGCGAAAATGTTTAAGCGCTCGCTATATGCGCTTATTCCTTCCTACAATCCTGGGGGCTAAGCCCCCCTTGTCTTTCAATCCTAGTGACGTCCCTGTCAGTACTTCTTCAAATTCAGCCATTCTAAAGGTTAATTCAGTTGCTGTGTGTAGTGTGTGTATTTTGAACACATCTTGTGCTTGTGTTTTATTTTAAAGCTGTTTAAAGTGTTTTGAAAAATGCTAGTCAAATCTAATTCAATAGACCCAATAGACAATAGATGCATATTGATGTCTACACTCATACTGTTTTTTTTATGGATTTCTGTTGTACCATTAGCTGTGTGGGTGTGTTCTCACACAGTGGTCCACTGTCTTTTGGATGTCATTTGTATTTCATTCAGTGGTATACACCATCCTCCAGCACTGTCCCTGGTGATGAATCATACTATAGGTCAGGGCAAGGGTTTAAAACCACTTGTAAATCTTGGAGCATTCCCAGAAGCATAAAGTAGCTGGGACTTGGTCGGGGAAGACCAAGAACACAATGATTACTCTAACAGAGTTTCATAAGTCCTCTGGAGACTGGAGAACCTGGAGAAGGAGGAATATGTCAGTAGCATTTCATCAATCAGCCCTTTATGGCAGTAAAATACATGTACAGAGAAGTCTTTGAACAAAACCTGCTCCAGAACAGGGGTGATGGTTGACCTTTTAGCACAACAATGACCTAAAGCATACAGCTATGACAACACTGAAGTGAGTTCAGGAAATGTAATTTTGGGGGTTGGTATTATGATACAATTCAATTTGAAAACAGATTTTGTCACTGCAGAAAATGTAAAAAGATAATATGTAATAAGCACAAGCAATGCAAGATTTGCACATAGGGATTTGGTGTTTTAGATGTAATTTGGAGCAGGGACTGTTTGGATGGAGTAGACAACGAGTAGGTAGAATGAAAACTTAAGTGGGATTGGTGTAGGTGGGTCAGTCAGCAAAATGACAGCTTGCAGAAGCAAAAAAAGGAATAATTTTTAAACTTTTGTCTTGGCAACATGATCATGGCTCATGGATGTGGCAAAATCTGATTAGACATAATAGGCTAAGTCAGTTGACTTGAATTGAAAATGAAAGAAAAACCCTAATTAAATAGAAAGAGTAAGCATGAAGGATAATCTTTCTGAACTTTTGCTATGCTTCATTCTATAGAAGAACTTTTGGATGGAAAAGCACTCCCCTGAAAATCTGCATTTGATTTCTTTGACATATTTGGACCTGAGCCCACTAACAGCTGAGAACCAAACTGACAAAGTCATAACTTCACTCAAACCTGCTGTTCAGTGCCCTGAAATGCTAACGTTTTACCAAGTGTATAAACCCCCAGCTCAATAGTGAAACCACCCCACATCTTCATATCAACAGCAATTTGTTTGAGCAATTCAACAAGATGCCCCAAGAACATTTAAACACGGGTCACTTCACTGAGAAAGCTTTAGACTGCATTGATGCACAATTTTCACCAACAACAAAAGGAAAGTGAAGAGAAAAGAAGCTAGGGGAAATGCTAAACAAAGAACCCATCGCAACAGATCCCGAACTCAGGTTCAACAAACTAGCTGCAGCCAATCCACTGCTTCTATTCAGTCCACTTGAATTCAGCGTTTCTTTTATCTCCAGACGACAATTAGTGTGGTGTCCAACAAAAGGTAATATTTACATTCACAATAATAGCGTGACAATATTGGAAAACAGTATTAAAACAATGACATTGGGAAAACTTAGCCTGACTGTCAAACAAACACATCGGCATGCCTAGATACACACACACACACACACACACACACACTCTCTGACCCTACCTTACTGCTTTCCCTGAAGAGTCCAATAGCTTTCTTTGCTTGGCAAGAGAGGAGAGTTGAGTAGCTACCAACCGGCCACCCAGTAGTGAATGAAACCTGCCAGCTACATCCCTGGGCACATGCCAGAAGAGCTGAGAGGGCTGATATTGGTATGCTGAATTTTGTGTAACAAAATGCACTTAAAAGCAGCAATACACACAAATGCTGCACTTTACCACTCAAATCTCCACTCTACATCATATTAAACAATATTGCCATAAATGTGACATAAAAAGTGTACATTATTTGGTTGTGTTTAATAATAACAGTTTATATGATATGAAATGGATCCTTTGTCTGTTATTTGACAGTGGCTAGAGACTTTTTACTGTACTGAAAATGATCTTAAGTCTTACCTAACTTCCCAAAGTATTTGAGCTTATACTCAGGAGGCTACCTGAGTTAGCAAAACACTAATCATACAATATCACATAACTGCGATGTACTCTGTAGAAGCTGCACATTTAAAAAGTCAGATTGCACTGCAACCACTCAACAGGTGATCATCTGGCTGATTAGACATCTGCTCAGGTTGATGTTGATTGATACTATGGTGTGGCCAAAAGCAGGAGTGGGCAGGAGTGTAGATAGGAATGTAAACATGGCCTTCAGGAACTAGCAGGGTAGTGGGTTAACAACAATAATCCACAAAACTGTGAATTCAACAGCATTTTATCAATTATCTTACTGTAATTTACCTTTGTCCTCACGTTCATTACAGCCAAACAATATTTCTTCTTTCTCCTCTGCTGCTTGTATAATTGTACCCTGTAGTTATAAAACCAGATTACAAACACGTTTCCTGAATGAGAGGTCAGTCTCACCTGCTCCCTCAAAGCGTCTGGACTTTAAAGTTGAAAGTTGTGATCTTGCGGGTCAGAGTTCAGTCATGTTGAACTTGAAAGGAGGCAGGTCAAGTCATGAAGAATGCATCTGACCTTGTTCCATGCACCGTCTGAGTAAATCATGCAGGGTGGATTTTGGTCTGATTGCCCCTTGGCAGGTGGCTGAGTGAGAGGGCCCACTGAGGAATGGGCTATAATAAGGAAGGAAAGAAAACAAGGGCAATAAATTAGCAAAGAGATGGACTGCGAAGGCATGACTTTTTAGTATGCTATGTAAATATTTGTCTCGAAGTGCAGCTGAGGATGACAGGACGTTTCTCCCTAGATTTGTCATAACAGAAAAAGCACACGTGTACTTAAGCACAGTTGACCTTTCATAACAGAGCTATGTCTGTGAGTCTAATGATGGCCATATTCAAGGTCAACTGTGCATGCTAAATATAACTTATGGCTTATAGAATGAGAACATACATTACAAACATACAAACATACATTTGTGTACTTTGATCTGGGACTTTTTATCATCACACGGGTCACCCCACTTCCATTTGAAGTACATAGCATGCTTCCAAACCCTGCACAAAGTAATGCCCCTAAAGAAATCATTGTCTGTTTCCTAGTTTGGTGTGAACTTATTTACTGTATGCTTCCGTGGATGAAATCCTAAAGCCAGGTTCAAAATCTTGTGGAGTTCCTTGCAAAAAAGTGTAAATAACATTATTATCTTAGAATGAAATGTTGATCGTAGCATTTTAAAGGTCATGGTTTGGGAATGAAATGCTCAACAACTACAATCACTAGGGTGTGTGATCACATACTTTGTTCAGATGTCCACTTTTTCATTTTATTTCACTTTGTTTTTTGATAGTGTATACCAGAGCCATGACACTAGCACACTGTGTAGATGCAATCAAGGCATTGTTAGTGGTACATCAAAGAAGAGAATAGGGTGATGGATTTGGTCAACAAAGATTGTAATAAGTTTTCCATTTTCTACCAGTACTGAGTGTTGGTTTTTACAGTTTAACATATTTTTTCTTGTCCAGACAGAAAGCTCTCAACAACTGTCAAATGACCTGCATGGAAAGGTTGTCAAATGTAGACTAAAGTGTTAATATTGATGTGTGTCCTATTCAGCAGAAAGGTAATAATTTGATTCAAACCATTTACCCTGAAAATTTCTTAACGAGAGACTGATAATATTAATTCTGATTTGCAATTATAGATTCAGCTATTCTTAGTTCTGTCCCCTTACCTGTACCTGCCAGACAGCTTTTTTGATGCATGAGCTGTTAGTACAGCCTGGAGTGCAATAGAGCATAGGTAATGAAGACAAACTGGAGATATCTTACAAGTAATGGGTACACCCCACTTCCCTTAATTGCAGCCACTTTTTAAGGGAAGAGGGATGTACCCAATGTCTGCTGGTGGTCTCTTTTTCTCTTGCTCTCTTTCACTGTCATCCATCCTCTTCCCCCTCTTTAGTTCATCCTTATCTCATGATGAAATGTTGATCAGTCTGAGAAATATGACACCCCCACATCTTCCTCTGAATTTGTCAATTCACTTGGCATTGTCTGACATCTTAATCGACAAAATAAGTGGTGGAATGAGGCTATTATACTTCTGAGGTGTAGAGGTAGGATGATAATTACAGGCCTGTCCATCTGCTGTCACCAGAGAACTGAGTGTGAGTGTGTCTCTGGGTGTCAAGTCAACATGTTTGTGTATCAGTATGAGATGTGTAACCTTGTGAATCTGTCTGTACCAAGACTATGCATATTATTTCACTTGAACAAATGACTCCTTTGTCACAAAGAGCTGAGAAAAAAATATCTTTTATATACCACTACTGTTTAAATGACCTGTCACTCATTAATTTCAACAATGTCACTACTTTTTCACTAAATCATTCCTCTCCCTCTGTGACATCAGAAGCTGGAGTGCTTGTGTGAACTGATGGCCAGCTATGAGTGAACAAAAATATTAATGTAACAACATAATAGTCTTCGAATGAGCAAGTTAATGTCATCTTGAGAATTTTTGTTTCTTATTTTTTTTTTACATCTCATGGTCTTCAGTAGGTGAAGTTGATGGAATGATGATGATTTAGCTTTGGTTATGTGGTAAAAGGTGGTTGTATATACTGTCCAAGCAACATTGTGTCCTAGAAATCAGGTTTATGGAAAATTAGTAATCAACAGCACATATTTTTCAAAAGGAAAAATGTAGTCTGTGACCAGACAATACCAGTTCATAAATATAGTGCATCATTCATTAAAAAAGAAGTTGCCCCTGAACAAAGTCCAGTCAGATTTCCCAATGTAACTGGGCAAACTATTTCCAGAGGTGTAAAGAGTACTAAATTACTGTACTCAAGTAAAAGTTATCCAGGTGAAATTGTACTTAAGTAAAATTAATATTACGTGTTTAAAAACGGACTCAAATAAAAGTAAAAAGTAATTTATCTTAAAATTTCTTTCTTACTTTACTTTCTTTGGTCTTCTACAGCAGTGGTTGCCAACAGAACACTTTATTTTGAAGTGTTGTAAATTTCTGGTGACACTGTTTTATTTTGAAGTACTGTTTCCTGTAGAGCAGTGTTGCCAGACGTACAATAATTATAATATTCGTACGATAATTTTACCCTCTGTACGATGAACGATCAATAATTCCAAAAATCCCATAATGTACGATAATTTGACCTCTTCATTTTATGGCTAAGTTATTTCATCAGCTAGACAATTGCAGACACATTTGGCTTGTTTATGCACAATCGTCTCACGTGCCTTTACAGCCAATCAACTTTATTATCAATTAACACTTGGTAATGCATGACGTAAACAATGATGAATGGTTTGAGTGGCAGGGACTCATCCTGCACTCCACACTGGTAGAAGAACCTTTCTGCCCAGAGGTGTTTTATACAACCGTTCTGTAAGAAAAAAAATTGCATTATAGACTATAATATGCACCGTCTATGATAATGTGTTATTGAAGCTAAATGTCTGAGCAATGTCAGAATGCAAATTAAGAAGAAGAAGAAGATTCTTTATTTGTCACATACATAGTTATACAGTATACAACAGGCAGTGAAATCCCATCCCCCTGGGGGAAGCAGTGGGCAGCCACAGGCGGCGCCCGGGGAGCTAGCGCTGAGTGTCTTGCTCAAGGACACACCTGGTATAGGGGATGGGCTGGGAGTCTGGGCTGGGAGTCTGGGCTGGGATTCGATTCTGCCACCTTCTGCATCCCAGGCCGCCACTAGAGTACATCAGCGTGCGTATTTCGTGCGTACGATCATTTTCCTTAAAATACGATAATTTTAAGCTGCTGGTACGACACTTCAACATTTAATATCTGGCAACACTGCTATAGAGCCACAGAGCGCTACCTAGGTCATCAACAAACTCTAGTAGCCTACAACACGTTAAACTTGGTTTTACTAATATTAAAGACAGACATGGTAGAAATTTTCTAGGAAAGAAAAACGCATTTTGCTTTTTTTTTTACTCAGTATTGGAGACAATTTCAATTGTAGTTTTAATGATGGAAAGTAGGAAATTCCTGTTGTTGTATGAAATAGCAAATTGAACGTGAGCTTTACTGCAAATTAGCAGGAAACCCCAAAAGAAGATAACACCTGTGATGCAGTTCTGATATATTTTTAATGATGATTTTGTCTCTATTGTGGCATTGAGTATGATTTGAGTTTATGAAAAGAGATCGAAGGTTGAGATTGCACATTCCAACATAAATCTTAGGAGTGGTCAAAAGACAAAAAGGTTGGAAACTACTGCAAACCAGGCTTGCGTGAAGGCCACAGATGACCCCTGCTGGTCAGATTCTTTTTTGCTCCCCAGTTGTATTTTTGCAGTTTCAGTCCTGACGAAAGCTGTGTCATATCTTCTATGTTAGCATGCAAAGTATTTACAGCCCTGAGGTGTAACTGGGAGATAACAAGTCACCACATATTACCTTCACTTTGAATCAATTGAAAATAGCTGTTAGTACCACAAATGCAATGTGTGTGTGTTTTCCCATGTCATTCCCACAGTCCCATCCCCCCAACAGGAGCCATAGTCTCCTCTTATCCCATTAAGACAACTGCCAAGACTGGCCTTCAAACGTGCACGTGTGTGTGTGTGTGTGTGTGTGTGCACCTCTGTATGTTTGTGCATATGCATGCAACCACACACACAAACCCATATATACGGACGAATGCACACAAATATACCAACCCATACACACACTGGGCAGAGAAAGAGTAATTTCAAAATCAATCCTTTTGGAGAAAAGGAGTGAAAAAAGAACGAGAGCCCCAAAACCTCCACCAGTGTTGGCTGATTGTAAAGGACTGTCAGTTACTACAGCTTTCTATTGGGCCAAAGGGAAGCAGCAGGATTCAACTTGGGGCCCAATAAAGGGCTATTCTTCCTGGAAATCGGCCCTCGCACATGGACTTGAATGCACTTCGGTGCTAATCTTCTGAGCTGTGGGAGCCCACTCTATATTCACAGGCTGTGTACCCCAGCAGGCACAGCCATGCATGCTGATGCTATTACTCACATTACCAGGCTAATGCTAATGCTAACACAGGGTTAATGCTAATGCTAATGTACTGACATCTCTCTGATTTTCTCCGTATGGCTGTGGGATTTCTCTTGCTCTCATTCTCACACTGAAGAGAGTCGTTAGATTACTTGTCTAGACCTGTGACAGAAACATCTGATTTAATGGTGTCTATGAATACTGTAGGCAAATATCTGATTCTACACATTTAAAGGGAGTAACATTTCCTAATATCTTCTTAAAGTTTCTTAGGAAACAACCATTCAGTTTGTTACTTAATTTGGCACTCTTTTAGTCACATTAGCAATAGATTAATGAATATTTTCTTGGGATAGTTAAAGCTTTTCATTTTAAATAGAATCATATTTTTATTGCCATCACTATCTAATTCTTTCCTGAAAGAAATTCTACTTTGTTCTTCATAAAAATATATTTTGACATTTTCGACAATTTGATGTTATGAAATCAGCTTTTCTTTCACAAACATTTCTATGTGTGTCCAAACTTTTGACTGGTAGTGTATATGTATGCACAGTGTTTCCCAACCGTTTTTCCTAAGAGATCTATTTTACCAGTGGATGTGTTGACAGCCCCCACCTTGTTCCCTCTCTGACAAACACTATGATTAACTATTACTAACACAAAAAAACAACAACATTTGTAGAAATTTGTATTATTTCTTCACAAAAATAAATATTGCGTTATGGGCAATGACAAGGATGCAAGCTTTTTTAAAAACGGCCAAGCATCCCTGATCTAAAAAAAAAAGATAAGGACTTATCACGAGAGTTAGACATAACAACAGATAAAGTCAAGATTGTGGTGTCATTTGTGGTGATGCATTTTTGAATGGAAGTATGAAAACCTGCAAGCTGAAGCAACACCAGACTAATAAACACCCTGAGACGGTGGGTAAACTGAGGGAGTTTTTTTCTTAGAGAAAAATAAATTGTGTTAACAAACAGACCCCCAATAACTTAGTTGCATGCTGGACAGTTAGAGCTGCCTCTATGTTAGAAAAGAATAAAGGCTTTAAGAGCAGTTTGAAAGAGAAAGCGCCCCCACTGTCTGGTGTTTCACTGCATGATACACAGACAAACACCTCTGTGAGGAACTAAATGAAACCTTAAAGGCTGTGGAAAAATTGTGACCTGTATTAAAGCTTGTCCACTCAACAAATTAATCTTTGCACAGCTGTGTGAGGACGAGACCCACCAGACACTCCTCCATACTGAGGTGCGCTGGTTGTCCCGCGGCACAGTGTTGGAGTGTTTCATTAAACTTTAAAATCTGATAACTTCCTAGCCCTCTATACCCAGAGACTACTGTAGGAGTGCAATGCTTCCCTGTCATTGCCCATATTGCGATATTTATTCACAGGTGCTGTAGATGCTGCCTGACCCACTTCTGTCCATTGTTGATGATGCTTCAGCTCGGCCGCCATGCTGGATCAGGAATCTGCACTTCCAAATGCATGTTTGTGTTTAGAGGCAGTAGTTGCACTCCTTTTTTCCTGTTTTATATGAAACATTCAGAATTCTATCTCTCATATACCTGGTAAAGGGAGCTGCCCCTCCTCCAGCTCAGAAGGTCACTCATCTGGCTCGGACCAACACCAACAAAATCCTGTAAAAACTGCTTTGCTGCTCACCATTGTTTTTCCTCGCTACAGCAGACTCACTCTGCAAACAGCAAAATGGTCCAGCAGCAGAGAATCAAAAGTGTTACAGATGAACGCAGTAGCGTCTTCTCACTCTTATCCTGTCAAACTCTGCAGAAACAGTAGATTTAATTTATTTTCGATGAAATGTCTTCACAGTGATGGAAGAACGTGTGTGTGTGCATGTGTGTGTAAAATGTTCAGGCTAGTTACACAGTAGGACAGTCAGGATGTCCTAGAGAAATTGTATGAAACTTTTAAAGCTATATTTATGGGATTAGTAGGTTGGATGGCGTTAAACTAACATGTGTATCTTACATGGTTAGCTCTGTTCAGCTGTTGTTACCACAGAGTCTCAGTTATTGTGCTGCTGCTGTATTTCTGTTTATAACGTTACTGGAGACACAGACAGACCCTGACGTTACTCCTGTGACAGCATAGCAACCCTGTGTGACTAATAAGAGTAAAGTCACTCCAAAAAGGAAGGAATCATTGTCTCAGTTTTCTCTCAAGCTTCTGTTTTTACTTTTCATCAGAAGGTAGAAAGTTGCTGACACACCAGGAAACTGCAATGGCAGTGGGACCAAGTTTGTAAAGTAATAATTGTTGTGATTCACAGATAACTTCAGCTTTACCACAGGACTGTGTGTTGTGTGTGTGTCTGTCCTGTTGTCATCCAGCTTCTTCTAGCTTTGCTTCCAAACAGGACTAACTTGTCAACTGGTTAACGCCTCACCTAAAATTTCACAGAATTTCAGAATTTAATTTAATTTACTACATCAGAACACAAGTTCTGCTCAACATCAAATGTTCTGTTTGATTTCATCCTCTGTATTTAATTTGCACTGCTACATACTGTTGACACACAGTTGTCACACACAGGGGTCTTCTGCATCACTTGAGTACAGTTTGTAACTTAATATATTACAGCTGCTTTAGATAATGTTTTCAACAATTAGCTGTTGCAGTCTCGTTCTTGCTCTCAGTGTTACTGTGTATTTTTGTGATTTCATATTTTGTATGATGGGGTTCAGCACAGCTGTGTTTGTGTTGGTGTGTGTCAGATACAGAACAAAACTATCACATGACTTTGCTTTTAATAATTATTAATAACAAATCCCCTATGAAAGATTAACAGTAGTAGCTAATTATTCAATTAATGGATATTTATGGAATTATAACATGGTCATTACCAATACAATTTTTTTTGTTTCCTTCTTAGCATCTCATGACTTCAAGTTTGAGAAAGAGCTGACAAACAAAAGGATCCTGAAGAATGTTGTTAACTTAATCCCCCACCACCATTTTGCTCACAAAAACATTTCTATTTCTTGGACCACTTTGCAGGTTAATCAAGTGTTAATTTTACCCTGAGAAAACAGTTTAATGTTGCTGCTATTATTAACATATTAACATCTATTAGTTTTATCTTTACGACATGTTTTGTAATGTACATGTGTTGTTTACTGTAGCTCTTGTTCTTTTTGTAAAAATGAATTAACCTGAATTTTTTTTTAGATTTTATACATAAACAATTTTAAACTCACCATGTGCAACTGTATATTTTGATCATTACTGTGGCAGAATAAAAGTCTTTATGTAAAACAAGGCTTGTATTACACAAAGGAAGCTAATTTATGATAAGCATCTCTGTACAAAATTATCTTTATCAGTGACAAATGGTACTGATTAAAAATATGTAACCTACTGAAAACTGAACTTCCTGTTCCTGTTAGAATTAACCAGCTAGTGCTAGCCACATGTTATGTCCAACAATAATCTGAAAAAAAACAAACAGTTACACAAAATTGTTTACTAACGAGTCAGACATGTCCTGTTGCTGATGTGATGGCCATCTCCACCTATCAGACAAACACCATTTACTATCACTGATGATACATGATTTGCGCTATGATTAACCGTTCCCAAATGTCTAAAATGAACGTTCATGGAAAAATGTAAGACTTATTTTCTTGTAGCAATGCCATCAATATTTTATCAGACATTAGTGACACCAAGAACTCAGCTGATACACAATATTTTATAGCTATGTGTATCACCTGTATTTTTCTGTCAAAAAGTTCTAAATATTCACTACCTGTCCACCTCCCACCTAGTTGGTGAACCTTATGGAGCATTTAGCAGCTAAAGAGCCAATAGCTCCCCCAGGAATTGATGGAAATAAAAGACATGAAAAGGGAATATAAAAGTAAATGTTTACTGACCTGTTTGTCATGTTGACTTTATGAGGACATAATGTGTCAATGCTGTGCTCACAACTTGTGCTTTTCCAAATGGCTGTAATTATAACTGTAATAATCTGAAATTATGTGTAAAGATCTGAATTAGACTATTACTATATTGAACTTCTGTCATTACAATGAAATGAATCTTCAAGTTCCTCAGATTTTCTGTCAATCTCAAACATCCTCATAACATCCTTTAGATAAGCACAGAGGTGTGCGTAAGTAAGGGTAGTTTCGCTCCATCCTAGTGTGCATACCAACGTTAGTATGTTTCATGGACCACTGTTGGACCAACTGTACAAATCTTGCCACTTAATGTCTCGAACAACGATGCTCAAGTTCTGTGGACTGACTGCCATTCAGAAAAAAAAGCAGAGTTAATGCTGAAGAAACACTTAGCAGGGATCTTTAGGTGGATGAACAGAAATGCAGTTATCTCTAGAGAAATACTGCCATCCAGTGGAGTTAGATATTTACATAAGATATCTATGACCTTTCTGTTATACAATAATCCCCATCTATCACCCAAAGCAATACAACAATTATGTCCAAGTGACTAAACTGATCACTGCTGCAGGAGCTGAATGAGTGGTCGCGTGACCAACAAATCTGCTTTACTTTTCAGCACCAGTTTCCATCAATCATGGATAAACAGTTTGGGTCTGTCATCATTTTTAGAACATACTGTATAGCCAATGTACTCAGTGGATTTGTGCAGGACCTTTCCAATGGAAATGAGTTTAAAATCATAAAATGATATGGGTAGACGGTCTAAACTTTTTACTATTCAAATTTAACAGAAAAAAGAATTAAGTAGATGCTACTTTATGATCTTAAGACACTATCATGAAAATAATAACCTAGAAATATTAGAGAAATTTGTGTGACAATAAAATATATCTGCGGGGTTGCATCATTATGAAAAAGAAAGAAAACATTATTATTAATATTAGTGTTTAAATTAGTTTTTGTTAGTTTGCAAAAATATCTGAACTAAGCGATATAATGGAGAGAAATTTTCTACATGTTGTCCAGTTATTGTAATGACTGTTCACTAATGACTTTCTCTACAGTGCTGCCTTGAGCTTTGGATTTGTGGTTTTGAATTAAATGTGTCAATAACAGATTATACTAAAATTTGGTGAAAACATCAGTGTCCCCCATGGATTATAACAACTTTTGTAACTTTACATACAGTGCAACCTTCTGCTTAAGCTACAAAACACTAAAATACTAGCATGCCAACACACTAAACTAAGATGGTGAACATGACAAACATCACAATGCTAATGCTAACATTTGCCTCAAAGCAACACTGTGCCTACAGGCTGTCAGAGCTGTTAGTGTGGCTGCGCATGGTTAGTCATGTATCTATTTATAATATATTATGAAAAACCAAGGTGTTACACCATCTGTCCTCTAAAATGATTCAACTCTAACAATCTCAAATTCAGCTTTTCAAGCTTTTTTTATGCCTGTATTGGCAAGTAGACACTACAGACACAGAGGAAAGAAGGGAGAGAAATGGGGAATAACATGCAAAATATCCTCTTTAACCTTGCACATTGTCATCAGTTTTGTTTTGACAATTGAAACCCAAAAATGTTTTTTTAGGCAGAACTGAAACAAATCAGTGAAAAAGGAAAAAAACAATCAATGTCACAGTGGTCACACTGTTAGGTGAAGCACAACGAATCATAACAGGACAGGTCACACGGGGCCAGGACACACCATGCTAGGTCATGCTGCTCTGGGAGATTTATTATTGATTTTTCTTTTTTTTGTTGTTGTTTTGTTTTTAATGTCTTTTTCACTTGCGCTCCTCTCAAGAGTGTGGTAGATGGGACAGTCAAGCAGCAAGAGTCACAGTTCATCATCATCATCATCATCATCATCACTGTCACCACCATTGTTATTATCGTCCTCCTTGTATCATAATAATATTAATTTCATCATCATGTAACTTTTTCCTCAAGCTAGAAAATAATTTACATCACATTGTGTTTACTGACTTTTGAGAACACAAACATTCCAGCAACACACTCTAGGATTAAGGATGGGTAACAATCAGAAAAGCATGACTTTTTGCATAGTATTAAATGAACAAAGACATTGAGTTCTTTATTTACAATTATTGTATAGATAGAAAAAAAATATCATAAAAACAAGATGAACACTTAAATCACTTACCCATAAATGGCTAAGTATGCCAAAAAGTTATCTGTTGGCATTTCTCTTTTTCTTTGTTCCACAAACTGCATGCTGCTAAATACAGTACATCGAGGCAGGTGAGAGTATATTGCAAGAAGTATCATTGATATCATCATCATCGTCATCATCAACAGCAATATCATCGTCATCATCGGTGTCATCATCAACATAATTTTTTGTTGTTACATGTGTTATCATTTGGATGGAATCACGATTTGTTTGTGACAGGAGCAGTGATTGATTACATACAGCCAAACAGCTGTGTTGGCAGTATGACTGGTGATGCATGATGGTAGACGTAGTCATGAAGAGTTCCTGTTTTCACGCCAGTCCGCATGGAGTTTCTGTCCTCAGTGGACTCATTGCTTTATGTACAAAGATTATTTTTAAACTCTTGGATGTAAAAGTGGTTTGAGAATGTTGGCTTAAGTCTTTTTTTATTGAAAATGCTGTTGTTGCTGTAATGTTTTTTTGTTTATTGTTTAAATTTTTACAGACAAATAAACAAATAGTCAAGTTAAAACATTGGAAAAGAAAAAAAATAAATCAACAGCCTCTGAGCAGAATATCCAGACTGTGTTTTTTCAACTTAAATAACACAGATTTTTATTCAAATGGTCCATGATACTTTTTCAACACGCCTGAGCTGACTGGTAAAGCTTGTGCACCCTCTCCAGATGGATGGATCGACTGGGAAATGACAGAGGAGGAGGATATAAAAAAAGGAAAATATAGAACTGCTTGGATAAATGATTGTATATACTATATTAGTGTATAGGATTTTTTAAGTAGAAAAATTGTCAATTTTTTCCAAGTTGCATAATGAGCCTATCACGTCATGCTTGCCAATGACTTCCGTTAGTAATAGAAATAATATTACAGGCTAGTTAAGTGGCCTTGTCCTTCTGAGTGCAATAAGACTGGGTAAATGTGCCTCCTGTACGTAGCTTCACTCTGGTAATGTCTGATTGGTCAAAGCACAATAAATAGTTTACAACTAGTGAGTACAGTTGATGCTAGATTATTGTATATTCTGTGACGGCAGGAAGACAAGCTTGGTTAAAACACACAAAAGCACATCTAGAATTACACCACAGAAGTTTTCATTCATAACCAGATAGTGCAGAAAAGGATAATCTTTTTATATATAGAAAAAGAGTCAAAGCAACATTCCATTTTTGTTGTAATTAGGTTTTCTGTCACTTTTTCCTTTTTTTGAGATTTAAAAATGCCAACAGCTTTATGGGGCTGTGTGTGTGTCTCTGCTAGTGGAAAATAAACTATTTCAAACCAAAATGAATCAAAAAATAAAAAGCACAATATATTCCAAATTTTAGACAAAAACAAAACAGACAAAAAAACGTCTGATTTCCATGCGGTACAGATAAGCCAAATATAACTTTGCGAATTTCTAATATGACTCGATTGCAGCCTTTTGATGGTTACATGTTTAAAACATCAAGTCCTTTGAACAAGCAGGTTTATCTAGAAGACAGTTCACTGTAAAGGTCCTGATATCAGCCTTTGACTCAAGCCCTGACCCCAGGCCAGTGCTGAAGCACAGAAAAGAAAACACAATAAAAAAAAAAAAAAGAGAAGAAGTAATAGTAGTAGTGAAAAACAATTAAATATCCCCCCTCTGTCACAAAAAGGAGGCCTCTGTTTAGAAAAACCAAAGACAAGCCACTCCAACTTGATCCCAACAATCATACAGAGTAATACTAAGATTCCACATTTACTATGTATCCCATTATATTTTGGTTTCTTTTTGTTTGTTAATCCTCTAAAAATATCTACAATATTTGACAAGATAGCAGGCAAATTCCAGCACATGGTTTTTCAGTAATAACACACCAACACAGCTCTGGTCCTTCTGAGCTTCAGCTTCACCTCCCCCCTTGTAGAAACCAGGAAGTTTATCTCTACGAGGTTGTAAACAAATTACATTCTCTTTAAGACATAAATAAGTCAAAGTATTTTTGAGCCATTGAAGCAGGAACAAGGCAACATGCCAACAAACAAAGATAAACTCTCTCTAAATATATTTATATGTATTTATATTTATAGAATATATGCCATAAATGCTATCATCATCATTATTATTTTGCGTTCCTTTTTTCCAACAGGTGCAAAACTACTGTGCAAGTTGAGCCCTACCACCTTGGTACACGTTTCTGTTTATGGATAAAATAAATTTTTTACAGTCGCGTACATGTTCATGCCACACAGAAGAGGGAACTTTGCAGGCCAGGAACTCAGAGAAGCTGTCTTTAAAGTAGCAGTCTGCTGCAAGGCCTAGCCCATCAGAACAAAAGAACTCCAATAAAATGAAAACCCTTTTAAATAAAACTTGGGTAATGTACATTCATGCAGGAGCAACAATAATAATAACAATAATAATCTGAATCAGAATAATAACAATATTTTTCAATTTAATTTAAACTATTATCAGTATTGACAACGTTATTATTGAGGAGAAGTAGTGTAAAGTGAGTTTTAAAGTCTGTCCTGTTTTGCGATTTTTACTCCTCAGCACGTTTTCCCTCCTCACTGTCCTCCTCCCAGTGCCACTAAAGACACAGTTCATACATATGTGCAGTCAGCGGCACGCTTATACAATACAGGCTAACACGCATATCGACATACACACCACCACCACCACCACCACCACCATACACATACAACCATAAAAGCAGGATGGCTGTGTGGTTTTGTGGCTTTGTTGCGCTTTTTTGATTGTATGTTAGTTTGTTTTTTTTACACCTTGTTGTATTACTTCAGATTTTCTCAATTTTTAAACAAGCAGAGAGCTTTAAGAGCTCAAGGTTAAGTGGGTAAAGATGGACACAGGACCTGTCCTATGTAGGAAATAAATTGGGGTTTGAGTGGCTGGAGGATGAGAAGTGAGTTGAATGGGGTGAAAAATTTGTGGGTAACAAGGTGTAATGTTGCAGTTAAAGGTCTGGAGGATGCACCACCAGACTGCAAGGAAAGGATGTTAGAGGTTAAAACTGAGGTTAGGATCAGGGTTAGAGGCTGGTCTCCAAGCTGTGCAGAGGGCTGGCGGGGCTGGAGGAAGCGGCTGATTTACTGGTGTCGATGGTAAGATTGATGCCACTGTCGATGGCGTTGTTGTTCTTGTTAGGGGATGAGGGCTGGCTGGAGTACTTCCTCCTTCTCCGAGCAGAATCATCGTCCATGTCATCGATCAGGGGGATGTTGGGCGTGGAGTCTTCTATCCTAAACTCGGGGTGTGTCATGAAGTTGTGGATTGATGTTCTGGAGTCTGGTTTTTCCAGGCCTTCATAGAGGGAGCTGCGGAACGCGTTCACGACACGGATCTGTCGTAAAAAGGGAGGAAAGAAAAGAAAAATGATCAGAGAAGACACCAGAGACAAAATGGAAGGGTCAGAGGGACCCTTGGGGAAGAGAGAAAGACAAAAGTGGAGAAGGGACAAAGGGGGAGGAGGGAACCTCTCATTTGAAAATAGAGAGGTGGAGAAGGAGAAGCTCAAGGAGCAGCAAGAGAGAAGGCAACTGCAGTCTGTGTTCTGCTTTCACAAGATGACTACAGTTCACAAGTCACTCAATTTTGGCGTGCACTAAGGAAAACCGTGAGGAACACAATCATAAAAACACAAGAAAATCATACATTTCAAGAAAAACAAATACTAAAGCAACACAAACGCTCGTTGTAAGTATACGCTTTAGTCCAATGTGCTGTATACCTAGAAACAAGCCACGTTAATAAATGGAATGCCCACAGAAAAAATTAAAGGAGAATATCACATGCAAGTTTGAAGAAATCTGGTGGACGAGGTCAGTAAGAAGGAAAGAGGTTAGATCTGACAGATCCAATCAGGTGGTTTAAAAACTTCTGGAGGTACCAGAGCACTGTCTGGGACAATATCCACACAGACTCTGAATGGGACACACAAGCACACACGTATAGCACAGAGTGGATAAAGCATGGCCCCAAACAGAGCAATGGAGAGAGTCAAATCTGCATGAGGAGTATGGTTCAACATGAGCACTGTAGTGTAAAACTCACATAACACATCAAAATAAAAGTGGCATTTAGACAACGAGCAAACGCAGCAGGTTACAATATTATGTACACAGCAAGTAAAAGAAAGGTAAACACAAACTACATGCAACAAGACAACAGGATGGTGTAGAAGTGGACACCAGCACATAGACTGTTGACACAAAACACATGAGAGTGAATAATGAAAATAATAGTTTTATTAACGCAGGTCTGACAGTCAAAGCATGTTCTCAACTCATGCACAACTAAGTAAACACTCAAGTATAGGCCCCAGTCTTTAGACTAAACAACTATCTGTGTATGGGTTTCTTTAGGTAGTAGATTATAAGAGGGTTATTTAAATCAAATCCTGTCTGCTTGTACAATATCATCTATTGTACTGTACATGCTAAAGTTTAGGACGTATAGAAATCATTTGATGTTTAAAAATATATTACTGGACATTTTAACAGGAAACTGAATCATCTCAGCACTCCGGTGTATAATCAGAAGACTGCAAATGGGTAACATGTCGTGTTATTTTCACTATATTATTTATTTAACTGGATTTAACTTTATTTAAAGGATTTTTGTAAGCTCATGCATAAAAAAACTTTTTAGATAACATTTTATCCCAATGCCACTGAAATAGTCAAACTAATACAGAAATTAGTAAAAAAGTGTCTTATCTTTTGTGAATATTGTGAATTGTATGCACCATAAATCAAACAAATGTATATGGCAGCAGAAAAAAATGTATTCCTGCAACACAGGATTTTTTGCATACATGAAAGTTGTACTAAAGAAATTCTACTTTGAATTCTATTATTTTATAAAATTAATGGATAATAATAAATTACTCACCCCAATTATTGTTAACATATATGTTAGTAGTATGGAAAAAGCTCAGAGATATTAGGTTTTCAAAGTAGTATTTGTATTATGTAGTACTTCTACTCTAAGAACTGTGGCAGAGTAACGCATAAAGAGATAAAACAGATAAAAAAATAATACAAGGAACCTGTCAGGATGAGTGCATGTGACAGGATGTCTGACAAGTAACATTGATGGGGTGTCAGAAAACGGCGGGGGGTTGAATTTACGTTGCTGGTGTTGCAAAAGATCTATGTCCGTAACTATGGCAACATGACAGTCAACTCCACTGACAGTATGAAGCGACAAGACGGGATGAATTATTGGTACAGTACTGCTCTGTGGTGTTTCTCGTGCTCCCTCCGTTCACATCCACAAATCCTAAGCATCGATTTCCATAAAGCAGATAAAGATTAAATTGAGACAGGCAAAATGTGAAAGTGTGTGTGTGTGTGTGTACGTGGAGAGAGAGAGAGAGAGAATAACGGAGGTGGACAAAAGCATCAAGTGGAGGTAATGCCTCATGGGTAGATTTTAGATGCACCATTTAGAATCCCCATTTAAATTAAAATGAACACTTGTTTTAATGTTTGCAAGGTTGCAACCATGCAATCAAGTCCACCCATACTGAAGCTTCTTCTGAGATCAGATCATTGCAGATGATATGTCAGCAGAACACATTAAATAACCTGTAAATTTTTATTTAGTTCAATTCGGTATGATTTGAATCATCAGTAACAAACGCACAGATAAAACATCAATGCAACCTATACTTGAATGTTTACCCAGTTCTTTTGTTGAGTAGATTGGAATTAGTTCACATTAATGTCCGTCAAAAGACATAAAATGGGAGAACTGAAGGATGGAATGATGGATGGGGGATGAGCAGAGGGAGACAAACTCACAACCTGAAATGTCACGCCGTGGGTATCACCCTTAGTCCTGCGCTCCTAGCACTCTGGGGAAACAAACACACATTCACCAATGAGAGGACAGTACATCCAAGCATGGGAGGAGATATCAAGATGAATTTGAAATCCAGTATGAGCAGCAAAAAGACAGAAGAAAAAGAGGAAATGAAAAAAGCAGATAACAAGGAAGAAAAAAAGACAAATCTTCAGAGATGCCAACCCCCAAAAAGGATACTGTCACAGTAATTCGTTTTAAGAATAATACGTCAGAAAATGTTGGAGGAAAACTAACTTTTTGTTCAGGACAGGATGGCACCCCTGAAACATAGAGAGCAGAGAAGCAGACTGACACGAGTTCTGACTCACGGCCAGTAGTGGGAGGAGCGGTAGCAGCAGTAGTGCTTGTAGGAGAGGAAAGGGCATTGGACAAGGACACGTGACTAGGACTAGAAACATTGGTTACATCCTGGGTCTGGCTGGTGGTGGATGATTGGCGTCTCAGAGCCCCCGCCCCCTGAAAGGACGTGCCACTCTTGAAGGTGTTGACTACTTCAATCTGTGGGAGGAGAGCGGGACAGGAGAGGACAAATGGCTGCTCAGAGTGACAAAGACCAAATGGCAACACAAGTTGACTGGCTGGGTGACTTTGGTGATAAAGGGAATACAAAGTGTATCAATCATGACACGAAAGGGGAGGCAGCTAAAGGTCAGGGTGCAGTATCCCATCAACTAAATGGTGAATTTAACTTAAGGGGTTGGTTCACTCAAATTACAGAAATAAAGATAAAAAAAAAACATCTTCTCCTGTAATTTCTAGTGGGTTTGTTTTCTCAGTTTGTTTTTTACTTACTCTGCATAATAATAGTGGTTTTGACTGGAACTTTCTACCAAAGAAATAGTCCCCAAGAAATCTGCTGACTGTGCATTTAGTGGATTATACATGGTAGCAGTGACAGTATTTGTGGAAAGATGTGTTGTTTCTAAATTATTTTGGTCTAATTTTCAATGTTGTGAAAACCAAAACCAAAATTCCATTCACCTCAATAGCACTGGGTACCTGTAGGTAGAAATCCCATAAAGAAATATAACTAAACTATGGATCTTCAAGGCCATAAATCACTAATCTGGTGAACCTGAACCAAAGACTATTCAATGTATGATTTTATAATTTACAGATGCAGCCATTGCGTTGTGGCATCTCCTATGATTTTACTTGAAATTGAAGGTTTACTTTATAGTTCTTTGGCTCCAGTCATTGGTTCTGTTGTCTTTATCAGAACAATTGCTGAGCTCTTGGAACACAGTGACATTGCCAAAAAAGACCCAATACAAGTGTTCAGATGAGCAGACAGATTGTAAACTCTGTGAATCAGCCGCAACAATGTCTTCTTGTGTTGAATACAACTTGAAGCCTTAGTGCATGGTCAGTACTAGACCAGAAACACATTCATGTATTGACTGACATCCACGAGCTCCCAACCCTGACAACTTTGGTTATCTTTGCCTGGGCAAGAGTTGCTCAAAAGTGCACCCTGCCAGGCTGTTTAGCGATTCTAGGTCATAGAAGTCTTTGTCAGCACCTTCCCACATGTTTTGGAGCTTATTTCTAATTTTTTTTAAAAACTCTTACTTTGCTCTTACTTTACCACCTAAATTAGCTAAACGTGAAAATAGGTGCACAACTGTAAATTGTCACTACTAACTCTCTGTTTCATATAAAGACCATATGAGTGCAACTAAACACACTACTACAGCAAGTACAGTTGAAAGTCAAAGTTGAACCAGGAACCTATACCCATGATGGTTGTTTATGATGCAAAGCTTGTACTGCAATTTTATAGTTTATCCTTTTCTCTTACAAATAAATACAATAAAACTCATGTTGAAATTAAACATAGTTTTTTCTTTTAATATGAGCACAACTTTATTTGTGCTCTTTCATAACCCTGTTTGGCCTTTGTAGGATATCGGTCCCCAATAATATGTTGTGGGATAGCTTCACCCTGAACCATAAGTGACAAATCAGTGAGATTAAATCATTAAACACAGAAATCCAAAACACAGGCAGAGTTGATCTGAATATCACAGTGATAACGGTCTGCAGAGTTTGTCGCAGTGACAACGGATCAGTGACTTTTAAGAAGCTGTATTTAACTCGGAGGTTTGATCATCGATGTTCCACAGGTCCACGGAGATATTTGCATCATGTCCACTCTGAGAAAGCTGCACCTAAATAAGTCATTATGAAATTAAATAACTTGGCTAACTACAGCTTTTTTACTAACTAACATACAATATGTAACATAGTCTAATTTGTTTTCTTGGGTGTAAGGCTCTCAGATAATGTGGTGGTGCAACTTCCTATTGGAAAATCATACATGACAAAGACAGACAGTACAACAAAAGGTCATGCCAGAAACCAACACAGATGAAAAGTTAAGTTGTTGGTGTTTAGTTAGCCTTAATTGGATAAACAAAATCATAAATATTATTATAAAGTAATGATAAGAGGATATTTTAAAGACAGTATTAAAATATTTTTTCCACATTCTTCCTTTCAAGAAGAAGAAAAAATGTTTCAGTTCTGTGAAATGAAACAGCAAATTGCAAAATGGGGATTGAACTATTCTCACCTGAGTCTGAATGCGGTTCAGTCCTCTGAACCAGAGGATCTGTCCTCTCCTCAGTTCCCTCTCTGCATGGTCAATCTCCTCATTTTCCTCATTTGCGTCCTCTTCTGGTAACTCATCTTTCTGGGTTAACTGGCCTGCTCTTCGCAGGAAGCGCAACCTGCTATTGGGTATGGTGGCTATCACCTAACCCGCAGAGAAGACAGAGTATTGAGTCAACAGGAAATGTAGCAAGCTAATGTTAAACTAATAGGAAATCAAGAAAGCAAGCACAGTGGGAAAACAAAAAAGGAGAAAGAGATGAGTTTGCATGTTACCTGTCCCCACACAAGTTCTCCCAGACCAAGAAAAACACACCACATCCACTTTTCCAGGTCCAGAGGTTGACAGCTGAATGGCTTCCCTCCAAACTGAACAATCACAATCTAGAAAAAGTAAAACATCGGTCAGAATCCAACATCATGAAAGCATTTAGACAGAAAAATGAAAATTACTTTTTCTTACAAAAACATTTTTTCAACTATCAACTATAATCAAATAATAATAATCCGTTTACCTGCACAGCAAAAGTGCCAAAAACAATAGAGCAGAATATGGGGTTCCTGAAGATGCCATCAAAGACGTTCCTCTCTCCATGGATTTTTCGTGCATTTATTTCATTAAAGAGCTGCATCATGACAAAGGTGTTGAAGATGATGGTATAGTGTTCAGATGGAGGAGAGTGGAGAGGTGCGTTACGGCCACTGTCAATGTCAAAGATCTGTTCACCTACAGGAAAGAAAATGATGGTTTGTTTATTTTTGTACTTGAATTGGATCCCATACTTTGTCACATTAATATGCTGCTAATTCACTGGTTTATTGCAAAATTACAATCCATACCAACAAAGAGAAGTGTGAAGATGATGACAAGCTGATAGGCTCCATGTCCCAAGATGTTCTTTGTCATTGTGCTGGAGATAAGGGGCTTGTTGCGACCATATGGCTTCCTCTTCAGCAGAGACTCTGTAGGAGGCTCTGTTGCCAGGGCCAGTGATGCAAAGGTATCCATGATTAGGTTCACCCACAACATCTGCACTGCCTTCAGAGGAGAGTCCTGGGGATACAATGTAATGGAAATTGCAAATAAGAACCAATAATTTCAACACAGCCAGGTGTGCTTTCATGACATGCCATAGTAATTAATTATAAGTCCTTAGGATACTATATATGATGAACTTCATCAGATTATACATGTGCCACAGACAGACAAATTAATGGTTTGTTAATTCAGAAAACATTTACAGCAATCTCCTCATTCAGCGCTTTCACTGACCAACTTTTTTGTATTTTGTACATACAATAAATTTAGAGTTTAATGTCTGCAACACACCGAAAAAAAGGTGCACCAGAGGCATGTTTACCACTGTATTACATCACCTTTCCTTTTAATTACATGTTGCAATCATTTGGGAACTGAGGATACTGATTGTCTTATTTTGCCTCTGTCCCCACTTTTTTTCAGTATGTTGCGGGCATTAAATTCTAAATTTGGTGATAGTTACAAAATACAATTAAGTAGGTCAGTGGAAACACTTTTGTCAGATAAGCAAGCAAACTGAAAAATCACATATTTTATTGCATTTCAGAAAAAAACCTTTCTGGAAAAATGCGGTTTGTCATTTTATTTTTATTTTATTATTATATTTATTATTATTTTATTTATTAATCTAGGAAAGATTATAAAATCTACTGTGTCATGTGTTTTACAGATGTGTTTTCATGACATACGATAGCATTTTAATTGTAGTAGCTCTATATCTACCTACAGGAATAGGATAATCATTTCTGATGAAATGTTGTTCATCTCTGCCACCCCACATGCCCACACACACCCCTCTCTGACCTGTGTGATGCAGGCACCAGTGAAAGCCACTATGACGGCCACAACATTAACAGTGAGCTGGAACTGAAGAAACTTGGAGATGCTGTCGTAGACGTTCCGGCCCCACATCACTGCTTTGACGATGCTGCTGAAATTATCATCTGTCAGAATGATGTCAGAAGCCTCCTTGGCCACATCTGTTCCAGCAATACCCTGGAAGAGTGCAGATAAGGCACAGTCAGAAAGATGATAATGCACATCTATGGTGTGATTTAAATTTGCTTAACATCTATAGCGCAATAGTTTATCATGCATCAACGTACCACACAAAAAATGAAAGAAATCTGTAAAAAATTAACCTTGTCGCCTCTGGGTAAAACAGAACTCTGATAATGATGATCAGGACTAATTAAGGAGTCAGTGTATGTGTTGGTGTTTTGATGACAGAAGGATCAGGTCACTCATCCTGGTTTTAGTTAGTTAGTTACAGGATGGGTGGCAGGGTCCACTGAGAATCTGTATTCTATGGTGGTAATATGAAAAAATACTACATGGGCCCTATTTGGGAGTGTGCCCAATTAAAATACCATTATCCATGTATTTCAATAGGGCTGAAAGATTAGCCTGAGGAGATACAAGTAAAATAAACTCACACTGTATGATAAAACGTCAAGACTACAAAGCTAAAAGTTGGTGAAATTAATGTTAGACTAATGTTAAAGGCTAAGGTTTCCAATAAATGGTAAATTAATGCAAATGAATTAACTGTCAGTGGAGCAAAACAGAAAAATAGCAGATACATACAGTACAAAGTTGTGATTTGCCGACAGAACAGTCTGTTTTTTGAAACATCTGAGTAATCTACTGTAGGGAAAGTGTGTGAGCTCAGAAATCCACTAGGGGGAGCTCCTAATCTACACAGCCAGAGGCAGAGCGCCAGGAAATAAACTCTAAATCCTTAACAAATGAAATGAACATCTGCAGATGTTGACTGAAGCCTCTCAAGAGGAAGTAAGCAAGAAAGAAAAAGACGCACAAAGGAAAAACACAAAAATGGGTTGTTTACCATGGCGAAGCCCACATCAGCTTTTTTTAGAGCTGGTCCATCATTGGTCCCATCTCCAGTCACAGCTACCACCTGCCTCTGGTCTGCCATGGTGCTGTCAATAATTCCTGTCAAACACACATGCACACATGTAACCATGCACATACATTGACTATGGCATCTGAAATGAAGAAAGGCAACACAACAGCATGTGATCTTTGTACAGTAATCTACAGTACGTATGACAAAGTTGATCATAACAATATTATTATTTACTGTCTTTGCAAAAACTGCAAAAAATTTACCTTTGACGAGTGTGTGTTTGTCAGTTGGGGAGGATCTGGCCAGAACTCGAAGTTTAGGCCAAACCTTGTCAATACGCTCCTGCTCCACCTGGACAACCATACACATGCCCGTCCACACACAAACATAGACAAACAAATGAAAACAGAAACACAAATTATTGTGGTGTAGTTTCTTCTCCTTTCCTTTATCATGTGTGTTCCCACATCATCTCACATTCCCTGACTTACTCTCACACTGACAATAGTTACAGTACCTCTCCCTTCTCATTACGGATCCTCCTGTTGAACTCTTTGCCATCAATACAGAGGAAGTCTTCTCCAGGATGGATGATACCACACTTGATGGCTATGGCCCTGGCTGTATTTATGTTGTCGCCTGTCACCATGCGCACTGTGATGCCTGCACGCTGACACTTCTGGATGGCATCGGGCACCTAAAAAGTGATATACACACAACTGTAGCAGTTTTTGACCATTTGTGGGCAGCTGAAAGAAGCTACAATCAACACATTGACATACTGTACAGTATTATCAGTACTATCAATTATCAAGTTGATATTGCAAAGTTGTAAGCTAACCCTGGCTTATTTATAAACCAAGCAGATGCAGAAGGGCATATACTGAGTTCTGTTTACCTAAATGAAATAGAAAAGTCTGCACAGTGACATGATAACTGTCTTTCAGATGGCACCCTAAAACATAAATGTAATTATGTGATCTATTGTTCATATTAAAATATTTATATTAATAGCAAGAACATTGCTATTCTTGACAGAAAAAACACACAGACAAGTAAATGTATGCTAACTGCAGCTAACTGCATTACACCTGTATTTTATCACGACAGTATCCAGCTGCCTTTGTTCCTTTTTGTATTAATGAGGTGTCTGACGTAATATTTTATCTGAGCTCTTTTCCTTCGAGAAAGGAGTCTAGTAGATTAACTGGCAGATGTTACCGCATAGAGACTGATTTGTGGTAGAATCAGCTATTAATTCAGTATTAATTCAGAATCACAATTTTTTCCTCACAAAGGTCATGTTAAGTGAACACTATTCTCTAAACCCACGCATAAACAAATGTGTGCACAGACAGTAACATGAACTTTCTGTACATCCATTTGCAGATACAGTACATTCACTTCCACACACACATGCATAGGCAGTAACGTGCATACTGCACTTTCCACATCACACTCCCATGTGTGTTGCACATACACACGGGAGATTGCTTAAACTCATAAACACACACAAACAGGCAGTGCAGCACAGGACTGAAGATCAAAATAATCCACCACCACAAAGTATGCACATACTGTGTATCAAGCTGCTCATGCATGTAAACATTAATGATTCAATTAATGTCGGCTAAAGGATTACAAAGTAACTATTTGAAAGAGCTGTAAATTACATACAGAAACAGATGTAATTTCATTCTCATTTTATTTTTATTTATTTATTTATTTTTTCAGTCTGTTTTATGTCTTGTCATGTGTAGTTTTAAGTGAGGCTATGAATATTTTCAACAGCAGCCATAGATGAAAACTAGAATATAATGCTATAATACTAAAACCTGCTACAGATACAAGTTGAGAAAGGTGGTGTCTTATGGTCAGTAGAATACTGACTCAAGTTTCTTAACATTAGCCATCATTAGCTCCTGGTCATACTGGACCAAGTAAGGCTGTAACTGTAAAATCACTGAGAGTATTTAATTCAGTAAGGTGTGTTTTATTTTTTTATGAATTCAATTATAAATGAATCACAACTTCATGCATTACATTTTAAATAGTCAAATTGTAAAAATATTTCATGGACGCATGAATAGAAATGTTGAAAAAAAAAGAAAAAAAAAATCCAAATTAGCTTTTAATCTTATCACTTACAACTGAACTAGAACTAACTGAACTAAAAACTGAATTCTGGCTGTAATTTTGCACCAATTTCCCAAAGTGAAAAGGTCAGGGAGGTTCACAAATATGCACTTCTAGGCCTATTAGCATCAGTATTGGTACATGTGCTGATTGGGTAAAGTGGTACAATAGCAGTTAACTCTGACACATGAATAAAAAGCACAAACTAAATTAACTCATTAGTGACTGTTAAATAACATGATCTAACAATGTAAAAAAGCCTGTAAAAAACTACAGTGCATTCTATGGCAGAAGGAGCAAATTATCAGTGTTGTTACACGCTGAATTGACTTTCCAGCACTTTCCCATGAATACTAAGGCATTTTATATTATTATTATTATTATTTGTTCATATATATGTATGTCCTGTGAATAGGTTTTGCAAATAAACTCTTCTGGGTGACTGAGTGTTGGCATGTGACCTATGGTATTATGGTATATGGGATTAGGTATAATAATTTTGTATCACATGTAGGCTACATTGTGACTGTCATTTGATATTTTTTTTACAAAATACTTTGAACTACTTTTTCTAAGTAACTAAACTAGATTTCTCCCTAGGGTAGCTTTGCTGTAGTTCCGCTACTTACACTGTTAAGTAATTGGTAGCTTGCAAAGCTATGCTTTCAAAGTATCTTCCCCAACACAGCAAGTTATTACATTCTGCTTTATCTGCTATCCTTGAGTCGTTATCAAGATATTGAGCTCTTGTCTGCCTATATGTTTTATCCGCTGTCTGTTTTTCTCTCCTTTCCTTTGGAATCCCACTGCTCTAGTTGACTGGTCACCCAACTGAAAGAGGAGGTCGAGAGAAGAGGAGAGGAGAAGAGTGGATGCTTATTAAAAATACAATCTGGCCCGTTAGAGGAAAAGGGTAGGAGAACAGTAGGTGAGACTAAAAAATAAGCCTCTCGTGTCTCCAACATGGATTTGGTTACTTTCTCATTTTCCTCTGTTTTTCCTCCTCCTACCATCCGTCATCCCTCTGACATGAACCTGAATGTGAATCTGTTTATCATTCTCAGCCTCTGTCTCGCTCTCGTTTCCTTCTTCTCTCTTAGTCCCTCCTCTTTTCCCTCTTGTTTCTCTGGGGGTAACCCAGCAGAGAAGCCAGTTATTAAAAGAACATCACATTCTGGAAGAAGAAATTAGAGACTAATAAACAAACCAAAAACATGTTTACCACTCTGTGTGACCTTTTTAGCAGAAGGGAAAGTCATCTCATTTCCAAAATTAGCCAGTCTTATTAAGAGGTCTGGAAAGATGTTACTGGAGTGTTTGGTGCCCTGTTTTTCTACATTGGTTATTGAAAATGCCAGACGTTAAATGACTGGGACCATACTGATATGTAAAGTTTCAAATATTAGATAGTACATTGTTACAGCATTCATAGAAATTGTTTAAGTTGTAAAAGTTTTATTTTTCGATTTTTAAGGATAACTAACAGTTTGCTTAGAAATGTGGCAACTTTAAATAACACTGTGATACAGCATTGGATTTTCTTTAACTCATCTGGTTGTTTGTAGATTGTTTTCCTATGGTTTGCATTTTCTGCTTCTTCTTTCTGTATACTTTTATGCTTTTATTTAGGCCTGTTCAGCTGCTTACATAACTCGGATTCAGACAGAAAAAGGGAGTAGGCATAGTGAGAGAGAAAGGAAAGTGCACAGAAAATCCAAAGAAAAAGAGCAACCACAGAAATGTGGAAGTCAGAGCCTACAATACAGGGAAAGGTGGAAGGGACAAAACATGATGGGTAGAAGTTGAATGAAAGACACTGTTAGAGTGAGGGGTGGATGGAAAAATGGTGAAAGCAGGAAGTTAAATAATGCACCAGTCAGTTAGTTTCCTGCTTCCCTCTACCTGCAGTGCACAGCTGTGAGGTCAGTTTATCTAATGCGCATGGATACTTCTTTAAAACCAATTTATTTTTCTCGATTATAGTCCTTCTTTCATTATAAAAGATTTGTACTGTCAAAGAGTTAATTTGTTGATGAATAACTTGCTTTACACTGTTCTGAAAGAAGTGTTTCATATGCAACAAGACTGGAAGGGGAAATATTGAATAACAAGTAAAGGTCATTAAAAATGCTACAATCAAATTACAGTAAATCATTTAAAGAAGTAAGGAAACAAGTACCAGAGGTAAAATGTATTATAGTTTCTAAAATAAATTACTTAATGTAGAGCTGACTACTCTTAGTTATTGCAGTTTGAGCAGTTCAAAGTCTAACAATGCATCACACTCAAATCATGTAAGCAAAGATTTTCACTAAAGTCTGTCAAATAAAGGTAGAAATGCCCAAAACCAAACATAAAAAACTACACACATCTAAGTGGTTATGAAAGAATGATTCTTAATGTTGTTGTCAAACGCCTTAGTGGTGACTGACACAAAAATCAGTGACCTTTTGTAACTCAATCTTCATCTGTAAACAGCTGACAGATAAATGAATTGGAGTAACAATTATGTTTCAGATAAAATTATAGTGAGATAAAAGTAGAAAATGCAAATAATTGAGCAAAGGAGCAACGCCTGCTCTTAAAGAATAACTTTTAATGCTTTTTTTACTTGCCGTATTTCCCCTAAAAGTGGGTATGGTGACTATATAGTTAGTGATGATTTCAGTCAAATCATTTCCATGCTTATGTCTAAATCAGACGGAAAGCAAACAAAAGATTTAGCTATCTGGAGTAGCCATCACAGCTAACTGCATAAGAAAATACATTATTATTGCATTATTATATATGGTTATATTACATAAGGTCTTAAACCTTAAACACTATAAAGTACCTCAAGATGACTTTTAGGTGTGATTTGGCGCTATAAAAATAAACTAAATTGAACTGAATATTAGCACAAGCTACAGCATCACTATTTTTAGGGGATATATTGGAGGTTACAAAAAGCAAATTTATTCCTTAAGTAGTTCATGTGCTTAGTCACTGTATTGTACTTCCCACCTGTGGCCATTCAGAACAAAGTAAAGGCCTTTTGTTTAAACAGGTTCACACCTGAACACCCAGTACAGAATCTCACTAGGCCCCTGCACAATAATGTCCTAGAATTATGTCTCACCTAAGAATTAGAGAATTTGAGATATATTACAAGGTTAACTAATTTAATACTGTAATTGAAACACACATAAGATCAAGTGCATGTTATACATATAAGGAATACATGAAAACTGAGCAGAGCACATTTACTCAGAAATCAGGTTAAAAGTGATTGGCCCCGTCTTAAATGTGGATTTCATGAATCAATAGTCATTTAGCGCAGCACTTGTCAGTGAAGCAAGTGATCAAATGAACACCCTAATGTCAAGCCTCTCAAATCACACATGTTGCCTTTCTGTCAGCTCCCTGTACATGCTGCTGCTGTCACCAGGGTTCTGCTGCTTTGTTCACTCTCTGCTCCACATGTGTATTTCTGATCATCATAATCAATACAGAGATATTGGGCTTCTTCAAGGCATGCCAACAGAAAAAAACAAACATTTCCAACCATCATTAGGTGAGTTTTCCTCACTGAAATAACAAAAGATTTGAATATGCCTGATGTCTGATGTAAATAAAGGTGATTTTACTTACACTACCAGTCAAAAGTTTGGACACACCTAGGAATGACCATGTTTTTAATGAAAAGATACATGTCTTCAGTTGTGTTACCATCATTGCACATGGTTTTCTAATGATCAGTTAT
>JAUMHL010000025.1:16938526-16958311 GCA_032362345.1 Sandelia bainsii
ATTCTGATCAATCTGATGTTATGAAATCTGCTTTTCTTTCACAAACATGGTCATTTCTATGTGTGTCCAAACTTTTGGCTGGTAGTGTACATCACAGTAAATGAGCTACTTTGATTTAACTAAAAACTGTAAATATGTCTACATGGGTGTGATACATAAGTGACGAAGCTGACAGCTGGTAGCATAAACCATCTGCCCAACATCCACTTCTCTGAGTATATCACCAAAATATCTCACACTCTTTTACCTCTGGCCTGACAGGGTCCTCTATCCCGACAACACAGATGGCTGTGAGGTCACTAAGGATGTTGTTCTCGTCGTCCCAGTTAGGCTCAGGATTGCTAGAGAAGTCACGGTACGCCACACATATGGTCCTCAGGCCATCACTTGCCATGGGCTCAATCACCTTCTTCACCATGTCGTCCTTGTCCCGTGGACGAAAAACCCTCGGCTCACCCACCTCGTTGAGAATATGGCTGCATCTGCAGTTGAGGGGTGAAGAGTAGTGCGCATAGGGGATTTAAAAAAGTGTATTGATATTTTATGTGTTGCCAATATGACCCAATAGACAGAGAACCGAGTGCTGCTACAACAGAATACAGATTATGTGTGACTATAAATTAATATTACTAAATCAAACTGCATTCTGATCTTAGGTCAAGATTTCAGTGAACAGCAGAGTGGTAAAAATCTTATATATGATCCCACCAGAACAAGTATACATGTAATTAAGTAATTTGTTTTTGTTGTTTTTAGATAGGGTTGAAGGTCATGTGATATCAGTAGCAAAATTAGTGGCTGATTTTGATTTGGATGTAAGTGTTCATTCTACAAAAATACACTGTAATTTCTCTGCTCTGAAAATCAGATTTTTATTAGCAAATCATACAGGAGTTAATCTCCACCACAGTATTGACACATGTAAGTGGTCATAGATACACAGTTGTGGTCAAATGGACCAAATGGATCACGAGTATCTAATGAATCCAGGCCATGTGAGCACAAAAACACTGCACTACTGCAGCCAAGAGATTAACATGTGAGCAACAGTAAATGGATTTCTCACTGGCAAAACAAATGAACATACAAACAGAAAACAAACAGGTGTGCTGGCACACAGCCGAATTCTACCACTGTAAGTCGTTTAAAAAAGCAAATGAAGGGTAATTTGTGCAAATGTCATTTTGTCTTTTGTCAGTTTGGGAAACTTTTACCAAACATTCACCCTCAGATGGACTTGGTAGCTTCTGTATTAATGTTAGATGTGTTTAATCCACAGGGTAGCAGCCAAGAAACCTACAAGACGTCATTGTTATGTTTGGTTAAGTGTTTTTAATTAAGTGATTTTAATATAATTCATGCTTCTGAATTAAGCAGATGATGGAAGCTTCTGGAACTGCCTCTGCCTCACGGCATCACAGTTACTCATTTGTTACTGTTATTGTAATGTACTGTAAACTGTCATAATTGTGTCACCTTCTAGTGAAACTCAGCCGACTGCCCTCAAACACATCAAACAACAATACACTTTATATTTGGTAAAAAATATAGCACTTAATATATCATGCATGCGTACATTTAGGTATGTGCTCCTGTTATTATCGGAATCCTTTTCATTTTAATCAGTAAATCAGACTCACTTTTTGAGAACAATCTCAGAGGCTCCTTTGCTGTACATGCGGAAGCTCCCATCAGGCAACTTGATGACAGTGCTCATGGACTTCCTGACAGAGTTGAAGGTGTAGACTTTGTAAAGCTTCTCCTCTGGGATCTTGTTTCTTATTGGCTGGTAATCCCACTTCAGGTCCAACACCAATCCCAGCAGGCCGCACTCTGTCTTGTTGCCCACCTGCTTTGGCAGACCGCCTTCCTTATCTGGAGGCTGAGAAACAGACATTGTCAGAGTTCTATTTTTAGACCACTATTTATGGTCGTCAAATAGCCATTGCTTGTTATGTGAACTGTTCTATTCACTGAATGAATTTCTTCTCCGCATCAGTGTGACCAGTGTAATGCCTGAAATAGCTGCTAGTGACAATTAACCAGTTAGCAGGTGAAAGGGTTGCTCTGTATAGGAGGGCAGGGGATGTGACAGATAAGAGTCAGATTTGGATGTTCTTATTTCAGGCATGCAGCTTAAGTCTTTGCAAGCAGTTTTTTAACACATATGTATGG
Source organism: Sandelia bainsii (assembly GCA_032362345.1). NCBI lineage: Eukaryota > Metazoa > Chordata > Actinopteri > Anabantiformes > Anabantidae > Sandelia > Sandelia bainsii. Next base: position 16,940,702 of record JAUMHL010000025.1, read on the forward strand.
TAAAATATACTGCAGTTGTGACATGATCATTAGTACAGCTAATGTTATCATTTGACCTGCAGATTATTTTCTCTGTGAAGTGATTGTTCATTTATTTTTTTCAGTGTTGTCCAGTGAAAAGAGCATTTTCTCTGCCTTCTACTGCAGCTTATGTGTGTCTGATATCTGGTGAAATCTGTGCATGTGTCTGTTCAGCATGTGTGTTCAGTTGCGTACACGCTTACTTACTGTATGTGCGAGTGTGTGCATGCGGTCAGCTTGTGGAAGACTCAGCGTTGCCATGGTAACACCAGGCAAAGCACACTTGGAAGGAGAGACTTGGGGAAGAGAGGGTGCTCTCGCCACCACTTGGGGATTCTTACTCTTTGGCTCTGATTCTCCTACAGGATTCTCACTCATCTCACTTCACACATGTCCTCCAATCTGTCTGTGTTTCCCTTTTCATCTTTTTCCAGTCCATATTTATTAGTATTTCCCAAGCTGTACTCAGTTTACTCAGTCTTTTTATACCAAATATCACACAGAAATACAAGCAATAAAGCATACAGCATGACTACTCATCTTTTCTATTTCACCCAGTGTGACAGAATAAATCTCATATTTATCAATATGCTACACACACACCCACACACACAGGCTGACCACTGAAGTGACAATGATGCTCATGAGTCCAGACACATCTGAGAGTGTGCAATTCTTACTGTCATTATTCATACTATACCTCCTCACATAATCACACATTCTCAAGCTCATATTCATCTTTGTCTGATAAAAGACAAGTGGAGGATTAAAAAAAATACTCTTCAGAAAGGCTTATCAACCTTTTTTTTTTTAAAAGATCAAAAAGATTGATTACTCTCAATTAGCTGATTAGTTGTTTGCTGAGAAAATGTCAGAAAGTAACAAAAAATCTCTAAGACTATTTCCCAGAGCTCACAATAGCAACTTCAAATTCTTTATCTTATTCAAATTCAATTCAAGATATTCATCATATTTATCATCACACAGTATTTGCAGAGAAAAGCAACATTCTCACAGTTTGTAAGCTGAAGCCATAGGCAGTTTGATCTTTTTTGTGTAAGTACCTGTTAAAGTTAAAATAGAAATAATCACCAATTTGGGCAAAACTGTATATATCAAATTGCAAGTGTCTGTTGTGTTATGTTATTAATCAGTATAATAGAACATTGTGGTGTTTCATGTTACATTTTGTTAATTTAGATCCCTATTAGTTGGCACTGAGGTGACAGCAAGTCTCTCTGGGGTCTTGCTATATAGTGCCTACAGTGTGCTTAACACCTACACTTACAGATAAAGAACAGCTTGTCAGGTACATTTTCTTTCTCTGACTCACACTTACACATGAACATGTACGTGTACGCGCAAATACACACATGCACACAACACAGTATGTCAAAAGCACAGGGAACGTAATGCTTCTGCATTGCTGCTAAGCAGACACTTTTAGTCTGTGCTGTTTGCCCTAAAATAGACTGCAGGCTTCCTGTGCTGTGTCTAAACAAGCCTCCAACCGAGATTAAATTAAAAATGGTAGCATCACATTTCAACATTCTTTGCTGTTGTTTTCTCAATTCAGCACTTGCCACAGTGTGTTAATAAATATGCTATATTTGCAATGCAGTTAATCACATTAATCACACATTGGAAATGTTGTGCTCACATTCTTCATTTGATGATACGATGCACCTGCTAATGAAGTTTTGAGGGAGAATCCTAATGTGACTTGTAAAGGTGGCTTACAAAGGCTAAAATATAATTCCACTTAGTGAATATAGTTACTTAGTCAATATACTTACTTAATATGGACATTTATACTGTTTTTTTTTTACATGTGACATCTCCTACATATCTGTCTATCTTCCTCTGCGGATGCACGTTTAATGGTTTTGTTGTGGGAATAGATAGAAGGATAGAGGGTGTTTTTAAGCAATTTGGGATAAATTTGTGGTTTTGTGCTACTTAAGTGATACTGTTCATATTATGATTGACAGTATCAAGCTTTCACTTTTCTATGTATTTGGTAGTTTTGGCCTCAGCAAATCCTGCATCAACAAATTATAGTAATAAAGTATATTGCAAACTTTTCTAAAAAAAAAAGTTTAATGAGAGATATATCTGTTTTGAATGTTTTCTGAAGCAGTTCAGGATCTGAAACCACAACTTCTAAAGAGACAGTTATTATATTGATTCATTCACACGCATATTTTACATGTCTCTTTAACTGCAGATACTTCGTGCCAGGGGTTCCAGCTGAGAGCGCCAGAGAGATAGTAATCTAAAATCTCATTAATCATTAAAACCCAATCAGAGTGCTGGCCCATGTTCACCTAGTAATTGGACATATCTGGTTAATGTTCAGCTGTGTGTCTCAAAGACACAGACAAGTGTATAAATACTTTATACCAAGTTTGTTGTAAATAAAAGAATTAATGCCTTTTCCTAATGATCAATGATTACATCAGGAAGACACTGCCTGTCACCGGCTAATGAGGGCATGAAACAAACGACCTTGTCTTCATCGTCTGCCAAGTGTTTGGGAGAATGGGCTCCCAGCAACAGAACAACATCAAGCTAAACCGCAAAATGTGGTTATTGTAAATGAAATCCTGAAAACCATACATGATATATTCTAGTTCATACTTAAGCTACTAAATGTTCGCATTCTAAAATATATCAAAGGGAACCTAGGCATTACTTTATCTCAGCACAATTTATCTTTACTACTATTACAGTTTTTTGTGCTTTCTGCTCACACATGTGTTGCAGAATTTGGCATATTGTGTCAAAACTCTACACACAAGCCAAATAAGACATTTTAGATAAACATCTCAGTTCTATGTCAAAATAAAACTCTGCACTTAAAATCTAACAATCTTTTTTCAAAATGGAATTTTCCATTCAATTTTCCATCTGACATCAGCTTGGACTCAGAGAACTTGGTGGCATTTCTGCACAGAACTGATGTATGGTTTCCTCTTTGTGTAACAGAGTTTCAGGTTGCATTTATGGAGGCAGACGTGGACTGTGTTAACTAACAATGGTTTTCCAAAGTACTCCCAAGCCCATGAAATTAATAAAAGACTGTATCTTTGATAAATGCTATTTTTATACTCCATAATGATAATGTCACCTGTTACCCACTAACCTGCCAATTTTGGAATAATCTAGAAATACTTGACATTGCCTTTGCCCCAACTTTTTTGAGTTTGTTGAAGCTATATGTTTGCTTATATTTACAAAACACAATGAAGTTGGTCAATGAAAACAATGTTTCTTTGTACTTTTGTCAGATAAATAAAAGTTCAAATGAATTAACAAAATGGGAAACAGGGTTTGTAAATTAGTGAACATATTTTCTCAGTTTGCTTGTGGCTTATATGTTTACATGTGTTTTCTCAGTGTGCAGTGTGTTGACCTTTCAGGGCTGCTACACATTACACTGCCTTGTGTTATCCAAACAGGTCATGATAAGGGTGGTCATCTTAGAGATACGCCATTATGGTGCTAAGTGTCTAACTCAATTCACAACTCAATTCACAACTCCTGCCATAACAGAGGAAGATAGCTGCTGCAAATGCTAAATATGGCAGGATAAAAGAGGAATAAGCAGAAAGTAAAACAAATCTGATAGAAACACTACTGTCTTTTTATTTTCAGAGATTCCTCAGAGGATGAGCTTGACGTGGGTTTCTACGCACAAAGGCAGTAGCTGGCATGGGATGCCCAACATTGGCAACACTCAGCTACTGTTGGCACATCCTGGCCTGGATGTGGCTAAGGACCAGCTGCCCTCTTCCTGGTCCTTGGGTGCACCCGCAGGCAAGGACATATGCCAGAGGGAGAGCTGGCAACTTTATTTCCTATTCCACCTGGGGCTCTCCTTAATCCATACCTCCTGTTTCTTTCCCTTTTCTTCTCTGTGTCTCCATTTTCTTCCTTTCTCTTCACACTCCACCCCACTCTCGTACCTCTCTCTTTACTGTCCATCATTTTACATTTTCTTTCTCTCTCTCATTGTCCTCTATTCCTATCTTCCCTTTCCCTCTGCATTCCAGATGACTTTCTCGTCTTCCTCACCATCACTTTTACCAGTAACTTACATGGTGCCCCAACCCCTTTCCTCTGGGTCCCCTCCCGTTCCCTCTTTGCATGTAGGAGTGGATAATATTCTAGATCTCCACATGACTGTATCAGCCAACTGGGCTACGGCCTGGAGGAGTGCTGGAGGAAAGTAATACAGTCTTCCAGTCCATGATGAGGACACTTGTCACGCAAGTGTGGTTTCTCTCTTCTCTTCTTATAGAATTTTCCTCTTTCATCCTTTTTTTGCACTAATCCTTGATTTATGTCTTTCTCCCTCTGCGCAGCATATTTTCACACACTTTCCATTTGCTTTAGCTTCAATCTTTGCCTTTTATTTTTTTCCTTTTCTTTCATATGTCTCATGTCCTTAATTTGCCCTTCTACTGCAGACATTCAGTTTGTCCAAAAACAATAGGAAAAAAAGTCTCAAATTATAACCAAATCTCATTTCAAAACCTGTGCTATTAAATACTCATGTTTTTCTGTTTGCAAAGGGTGCGTGTCTGACATAGACATACAATAACCATTTATGATAATATGGCAATGATAATAATGATAATATGATAATTGTGTGTTATTTGCACAATTTATCTCAATTTATTACTACAGTTATATACTTGTCTGAACATGTTGTTTTCGATTCAGAATATTGACAGTAAAGCTACACAAAATTTGCAAACCTGAGATATTTACCCTAGGCTTGTGACCTATGACTGGCAGTTTATCAATGAAGTGATACTAAGTGAAAGAATGGCTAACTTTACATTTATCTGGTGCCTGCGACTCTAGTCTTATGTCTTCTGCTGCTTTGTCAGCAGATGATAACTTTCCATTAAGTAACATGTTGGGTTATTGAGGCTATGTTTCAAGTCTGGTTTTGAAAGCTTATCTGGCTCAATTTCTATTACATTTAACACTGTACACCAATGTTCAAATATTTCTATACAAATCTCATCAACAATTATGAAATGTTCTGGGAATTTTAAGGTTGTTTGCATTATTTACAGTACTTGTATTCTTAATTTGATATACATCTAGATCTGGAATTCTGGAAACAAATAATTGATATCTGATAAATACTACATGATACATATTACTTTGGAGAAGAGAAAAGAGAAGAGAAGAGAAGAGAAGAGAAGAGAAGAGAAGAGAAGAGAAGAGAAGAGAAGAGAAGAGAAGAGAAGAGAATCATTTTGGCATAGCTTTGGAGGTCTTGCTCTTTCAAACATCTTTTCTCCATGTTGTGCAAACAAGCTGATGATAAAACCCCAACGCATCACCACTCACTACTGAACGAAAAGGAGTTAAATTTAATTACAAACCATAAATTGCTCATTGTAAAGCGACAAATTGATTTTTTCATGTTTAACATGAACACAATCTTGTTTATTATTATCTACATTCTGTTGAGTCAGTTTTTATTGTAATTGTCTATTCCTTTCCAAAAGCACAAACACAGCACAACTGAAGCCATCTATTTATGTGAATGCATGGGTGTGTTTGTTATTTACCTCTCTTGTCCCTGACTAGAATAATAACCTGAGCAGGTGGTTGAAGCAACATGAGGCTGAGCTCCCAGGACACTCACACAGCCATGCTAAACACACACCACTGTGCTGTGAGAACATGCACCTGTGATCTGAATACCTCCTACAGTGTTAGCATGCTTAATATGTGTAATCTGTGTGTGTGTAGTGTAAAGTAAAGAAAAATCTGTTCACTGACAACTGGACTTGAACTTAAAACAAGTCCGCTTGCCACTGAACAGCATTTTTTGGCATAACCATGAGCTGGACGACTGAGAATCTTCACAGACATGTAAAGTGAAGTGTTACTAGTTTTACACTACACACACATGCAAGCGTTCTCATTATGTCAGTATGTGCCGAGAATAATGAGGAAAAATGTGCAGTGAAAGTTGATAGAAAAGGAACAGAATAGCAAAACTTTATACTGGGTCACTGTTATTGAACTCTTGCTACTGGGAATGATGCTCCTTTGAAGTGACAGCAGTACACTCACATCAATGAATGCTGTTCACAAATTGCTACATTACATGCATGATTTGTCTACAGGAAGCATACAAGCCAAACATGTGTCAAAGATCTGCTTGTGTATTTGTCTGTATCCATCTGCGCAAATTTACGTTTTGAATATGTCTGCCCATAGATACAGTATATAAGCATGTGCATACACTGTACAGTATGTGTGCGAGGTTTCATTGTGTTAATGTGTGTGAATTTCTCCCTCAAATATGAGGTTTCTTCACTTTAGAATCTGCATGCGCTGACAGAAGAAGCTGAGCTATACTAGTGGCTGTATTATGGAGCCAGCGAGGCAGTAGGGGGGACTGATATGTGTATCAAAGCCTGCCTCTTTGCCTTTGTGCCTTTGTGTGGTGGCCATCAAAGACTTCCATAGCCATCCTGGCATCCCACAGGATTGGCCTCTTATATAAGAACACACCAGCCAGCATACTGCAGGGCTGGAGTGGTGCTGAGGGAGTGGGGGCGGCTGAGGCATGGAGGAAGGGCTATACTAAATATTCCTCAGAAATTTCACTACTGCATCCTGCTTTCTGAGTTCATTTCATTCCTTAATTATTTCTTTCCAAGCAACATGTACAGTAATATCCACAATTTATGTACTAGAATTTGTGTTCCGTACTATATTTGTGCATATACTCTTACATATTGTATTTCTGAATGCATCTACTGATGAATATGGGGATGTATATGCTTGTATATACATCGGAATATGAAAGCAATGCTGTGAGTGAGGTAGCTACTGTGAGTGGTCAGCAAGGTACAGTACATGCTGCTCTATAGTTACTGTAGATGTCAGATAACAAAGTAAGGATATGTAAGCTGATATCATTTGAAGTTTACCTTAAGTTTAACTTTCACTTTTGTGCATGAGGTAACCTCTCTCATGAATGAAGAGATTATAAAACAGACTAAATGTGCCATTTAATCCACCAAGTCTAAGCTGCACTTTGCTGGTGCTTAATTCCGTTGAGCTAAGCAGCTATGGTGGTACAATAGTCTGATGTAATGCTGCAAAGCATTCCTACAGCTTTTTCAACAGGGATAACATCTTGTTAATGTGGCATGTCTTGGTAGAAAAATGCTATGGGAATGGGAAACTAAAGCAACCTCATAGTTCCAATAACAAAAACGATTTTACTTATTCAACTATGTGAAAATAGGCAGAGATATAACAAATATTTTAAACTGGTCTTTGAAGTGTTGCATACTTTCTTTTTCTTGATCACACGCTGTATGCAATGTTGAAGTTCTCCAATCTCGTCTTCACAAATTTTTTTTCTATTTCCTGAGCCTTAGTCTGGGCCACCTATCTTGTCTACAACAGCCTGTATGTTTTCGACCTAGAAATGTACTCTAACATACGATACAAGCACAGTGAGTGTTAAGTATTCTCATTTTGGACATCCTATTCTATTTTCATTTCTCTGGGTACTGCGGCTTCCTCCCACAGCCTAAGCTAAATGTGCTGCTATAGAAATGCAGGGAAAAGAAGGGCTAAATTAAAATATACTAAATACATCACACTGACAAATTAAATTTAATTGTGAAGCTGTTGTATATATTTAGATGGCAACCTGTAAATTGACACTAAAAAGATAAAAACACACTGTCCAAACTGGAATAAAGTCTCAGAGACAAACAGTAATGTAACCTGTGTTGCGTTACTAAGTGTATCTACCGTATGCCTATAGTATGCCTATAGGAGAAAGAGACAAAACTGGAGCTGACATAAACATCATAAGTAGCTCTTCATCTTAGAAACCCAGTGACCAACTCTGTTTTCACCAAGACTGTGATTGTGCCTTAAGGGATAGGAAGTGAATTTGGTGGGATCCTTCAATCACAGATGTCCTGCCTGCTCAGCTTATTCCTCATGCAAGTTCCATAAGGGCATTTGTCAGTTGGTCAGCCATCAATAAACAGACTCTACAGGGGTTTAGAAGGATAGTGACACATGACATGGCCAAGCCAGGAAAAAGATTTTGCCAGATCTATTAGTATGGAAATACTGTTTCAGACCTGTGGTCTATATGAAAACCCATGCAAACAAATTTTAGATTAGAACATTTCTGTGTGTAACTTAGTCTATCTATCTATTTCTTATTGCATGCAGTTGTGACTGGCTCAAGGAAAATATCTCTTCACTGCATTCACTGTAAACAAGAGACTATCTCTAGCACTTTAACAGATTGGATTCAATTACAGTCTGCTATTCTCTGAATATCAGATAACACAAAATTACACAACTGTTCTTAAGGTGATAAGTTGAGTGAATGCCTGATGAATCTAAAACAGCAGCCAAGGACACTGACAGCTTGCTTTGCCAAGAAGAAAGGACTGTAGAACTGTCTTACTGTTACAGGGCTGCTTTCATCATATGGTTTTATCACTTACACAGAGGGGGCTGAAACATGAGTCTTTACTAAAGTTGTAAAATATCTTAAATATTGTGACCAGGGTTCATAAACAACTGCACATATGATATGACATATTATATACATATCTATATACTAAATATTTATATTAATATGGACAGGGTGTGTAGTGGCTCCTATTACAGATTGCTTACCAGTATCTTGGTGGTATAGGCACTGTTGATGGAGATGGCATTGACCAGTAAGTCCAGTGATTTGGGAGGCAAAACTCCAGGGTCTGGGATTTCTTTGTAAAGCACATCTCCAACGTAACACTGCACAGCCGTCATGCGGTTGGTGGTTAGCGTGCCTGTCTTGTCAGAGCAGATGGCTGTAGCATTACCCATTGTTTCACATGCATCCAGGTGACGCACCAGGTTGTTGTCTTTCATCATTTTCTGTAGGAAACAACAGGATAATGACGTGTTGCCATGAATTATGAAAATGTGCTTAAATTTTATGCACTATACTATTCTATTAGGTAGATACCTGAATTAGCTGATCTCAGATGTATGTGCTAATCTAATATATTAAAACATTAATTTAATTTACAGCAGCAAGCAGTGAAACAAAATACTTTCTGTTCTTCATCAACATTTTGTGTGCCAATGTGTTCACATAGTGCAAGAATGAACAATACTGAATCTTTATGAAAGTTATACAAACAATTACATAAGTACAGTAGTATCACATTGTACATACAGCATGTAGCACTGCTCACCTTGACAGAATATGCCAGGGAGATGGTGACAGCCAGCGGCAGCCCCTCTGGCACGGCCACCACCAACACAGTCACACCGATGATGAAGAACTTGACAAAGTACTGTATGTAGATGGGAGTGCATTCTGGCATCCAAGGGTGCTTCTGCATCACAAAGTTGTCAATGGCAAAGTACAGGACCAGGATGATGACTGTGATGGCTGACATGAGCAAACCTGAAAAATATACAAAACATATCAGCTGAAGAAAGGGATGGTATGAGATGAAAGTAAAACATGGATTTATAAAAAAACAAAACAGTCTGGGTGGAGTGAAATTCACTATCACCATCACCATCATCACCATCACCATCACCATCATCTAAACAGCTTATCCTGTTATGGGTCACAGGGTGTTGGATCTGATCCCAAGCTGTCACAGGCCAAAAGCTTGTGTACATCCTGGACAGGTCGCCAGTCTATTTCAGAGAGAGACAACCATTCACACTCACATTCACACCTACTAATTGAGAGTCACCAGTTAACCTAACTGCATGTCTCTGGATTGTGGGAAGAAACCAGAGCACCCAGAGGCACAAGGAGACTCTGCAAATTCCCACCAGCTGTGCTGCCCTCATTTGCTTAATATTAATTGAAATTAAATCTGTCAAAGAGTCATTATACAGAAGAATGTGGCTTCCAATCAACTCTGTCACCAGTTTTCACGTTATTCAAATTATTTGTTTGCATGGGTCAGAATTTCAATGTGCTGACAATCTCCCATCAAATTTGTTCGTATAAAAAGGTTTCGACAGGAAGTGTCGTACACATGTTTCAAGACCTGTTCTATGTATATATAGCGGCCTGGTAGCTCAATGGGATAAGCATCAGACTGGGATGCAGAAGGTGGAAGGATCAAATACCAGCCCAGACCCCAGCCCATCCCCCACACCAGGTGTGTCCTTGAGCCACTCAGACACTCAGTGCTAGCTCCCCAGGTGCCTGTGGCTGCTCACTGCTCCCCCCAAGGAGGGATGGGTTAAATGTAACATGTAACATTGTAACATGTAAATGTGATCAATGACAATAAAACTGATTATATGCAACAGGTGTGGCTTATTAGGCGTAAAGTACATTGTTCTGACATCACTCAGGCCAACAGTCTGATATAACAGCACACTGTAAAACTGAAGACTTAAAAAAAAAGAAAATTAGAACCTTCATTTCCCTCAACAGCTATCAAAGAATATTTTGATATTCTACTTTTAAGAATGCTAAACTCTCCAGGTACTGAAACCTTTGCATTTCATGGATATTATTTGTTCAACAGTATTCCTACTATGTTGCTGCTTGGATGACACCCACAGTGTGGGCATCCTGGCATGTGGGCATCTGTTACTAAAAATGCCTGCTGGTACAGGTTGACTCAAAATGCCATTAGATGTCAATCCCTTGATTCCACAAATTGCTTTAAATTAAAATTACAAACAATTGATTTCGATATTGTAAAACCGAAAACATGAACAAGCTTCAGCTCATTTGTTCCAGCCAGAATAATTAAAGTTGTTGGAGAACAGAACCTTTAGAAAAATAAAGTGCACAAGTTCCTCTACAGCTCCATAATGCAGACACTTCAGCATTCCTCCAATGTGCTTTGATTACTTTAAGCAACGAAGGAGTGAGTCTTATCAGTGCAACACCTTGCTCTGATGGACAGGATGATGGTTCAGGACCTTGTATCCTTGATGTAACTGCCTGATTGAGTGATGAACCCGTCTGCGAGCAATTTGCTGTACCTGCTTTGCCAATCTGGACAGCCAGTTTGGTCAGCTTCCCTTGCAGTACAGACTTCTCTTTCTTGGGAAAAGACACCTTCTTCTTCTCTTTCTCATCAGCCTCTCCCCCTTCAGCACTCTTTAGAGGCTGCATCTCCATGGCTGCTGCTCCGTCTTGCTTCTTTACTGTAAACACCACAAAAACAGACAGCAGCAGTGTTAGAAATGCAGATGAGACCAAGGAAATGAGGAGGAAGAAGCCAAACTTTAACACCCAGGTGTTACACTAAGTCCAGAACCTAAGTTTAGATTTAAAACCAAAAACAGATCACAGGACTACCCTTGACAAAATGGGTAAAAACTCATTTCTATGTATAAAACTTTAAAATACCAATATAATGATTGTTTATGTTTGTCTTCCTTGTAATATCAAAAAGATTGGGAGATTTACAGTCAGTCATAATTATTTCAGTGGTCCTATAAATAAGGTAAAGGCTATATTCAAAGGTTATTTAGAAGCTTGGTGAGCATTTACAGAAAGTGAAGAAAACAGAAACCACTACATACAGTGTAGCATTTCACACAGAGAAAAATATAAAATAAATACAGAACAACAAGGAAAAAAAAGAATATTTTAAATGTGAATAATTGCTAGTATAATAAAATACACTGAAATGGAGAGTATATCGGTTTGAAGCCCAAAATGGTGTCTTAAGCCTTATGGAAGTTTGCACTGATTTGTAGTTGTTTAGCTGTTTTGTTTCCACTCTGAAAACACCAATTTCAAATGTCTTTGGAGGTACAGAGGGTCCATATACTAAAAGCAAGCCATAAATATATATTTAATCACCAAGTGATGTATAGAACAGATATTAGATAGAGATACACTAATAGCAGCAGCATCCTTAAAACCTAATATTAACCCATACAGGAAGTCAAGAAAATAACTTATACTGGCAATACAATTATATTTGGACTGCACAACTCCACATTATTAAAAGCTCTCCTCTCATAATCATAATAATATAATCATCAAAACCATCAGACGTTTCCAACTAAAACTGTGTGAAAACATCTCATACATACATTTTTCTAAAACAAACCATCTCATCACAGAGTAACACATAAAACACAATTAGCCTGTAGACTGTTACTGTACATGCATTTGATATAAAGTCTTGTAGAAAAAGTACATTTGAATAAAACTGCTACCATATGTCAAAAAATCCAAATCAATGACTGTTAAAGATCATTTTCTAAAACACATATTGACGCATGTACTTTACATTACATGCATAATATAACTCTTCTAATTTAGAGAGTAATTGGTATTGTATTTACTTAACTGTAAAAACTGTAGAAACAAGGTCATCTGTAAAAAGTGCTGTGGCTGTAAAACAATCCTCAGTTATCTCACTCTTTCATCTCTCTCCCCCTCACACACACATTACAGTGCTTCTCTCTTAATGTAAACCATTATCAAGAGTCTCTTCAGCACAGTTTTCTAAGAACAATGACACATGTGCTTGATGCTTGCAAAAAAAAATAAAAAATTATTGAGCATTCTTTGCTCTCTAGTTGTGCATTTTGTTTTTTCACCCCATGACACCAAGTGGTGCATCATCTGTATCCTGCTGTATGCAGCAGAGGAGCAAGATAATGTATATTTTGATATCTGGATATTCTTTTTTTTCTTGAACTAAATGTGAGATATTGGTGATAATTTAACTGTAACTGAGCTGTTAAAATGTAGAAGCAGTTGCAACAATTTGTTGCAAGTAACTGGATGAAAGGACTGTATGATATATTGTCAAGACTAGGGGTGAACAATACAGGCTTAAATGATATTCTGACATTTTATATGTAAACACGGACATGAATTAAAGGCAGTTTGCTTACTGTCATTGGTTTTACATCTGTCATGACCTTATCCTCTTAGGGGTTGTGTATTTGCTTGCGGTGGTGGAAACAAATTTGATTTACGTCACCATCATTTGCTGGTACATGATTCCAACAAAACTTGGAAGTCGCAGATGTTTGATTCACATCTGATTTGTTGCCAAATGATTTCCAGAGGACAGATCCCAGATTTTTTTCCAGTCTTAACTCTTTTTCACACAGTCTCACAGCATGCAAGCTCTGCCTTCCACCATGTAAGGGCTGAAATTTACTGTACTGCTCTTAAAAACACCTTTTAAGTATGCCCAATTATATCACAAAAGTGACTCCTTCAGGCACAGTGCACTGTGAAATAGTTGGTGGTTGGTAGCTTTACTTTGCATTTGTTGTGCATGTTTCACAAACTCCATCCACTTATTCCTGTTGTCCTAACTGAAAGAGGAATGGAGCTATCTACTATAGTTTGCTGCATCGTTAACAAAAAAACATGCTCCTGCACACTGCTCATTTGAGACCAGAAAATTAGGTTTCTGTACATTTAATGGAATTTACGGGATGTCAAAGCCAGAATCGTGTGTGGCTCACAGCTGGTGCAGCTCCTTCAGTACGTACAGACTGAGCTTCATCAGTGCCACTGTAAGCAGCAGATGCTCATAGTGCCCCACAACAGATCCAGCTCCATATACAGTAACAACTGGCTGGTAGCAATGCATGAGTCAATTAATTGCTGAGCTGTTCTAGAAAATGTGTCTGTAATGGATGATCTGTTTAAGAAAAAAAACAATAATCATTGCTTTCTTTTTCGGTTTTAAATTATTTATTGTCTGTCAGACACACTAAGCTATTAGATGACATCACTTCAGTAGCCAAAGAAGAAATTTTTTTCATTATTCTTTGCCTTTATACTAAAATGACAAATGAATAATAAAACTAAAAGGGTGCATTAGTTACTAGTATATAGAACACCATTAAAAATGTCACAGTATCCCTTTAATTTTAGTTACGTCAAGTCATTTTTCATGATTTCATGAAAGGGGAAACCGAGGTGTTAAGATGACAGTTTGGGGTCTTTTTGGTGGAAATGGTAGCCTGAGTGAGGCACATACACTAGTTAAGGGGCAGGTTGCTTTTCTCTTGTAGAGAATAAGACAAGTCAACAACACAACAAAAACAGCAACAGAACAACAGACCAGGGGCAACACAACTGTAACAGACAGAGTGAAGAGGAGGGATTTTCTAACCTAATATGACTGAAGGTAAAACCTGGGTCAAATAAATCTTATTTCTTCTAACGCTTAAAGTATCTGGGATTAGCTTAGTCAGTGGCAGACTGACAGTGCGCTGGGGTCCCATGGAATCCATTCTGAATTAATTCTGCATAATCCTCTCAGTATCGTTGGGTTATCTAGAACAACATAGGCTGAAATAAATAAAGTCATGGAGGATTTCACACCTGCATTTGACCCAGAGCTTACACTACACACCACAGAAAGGAAAAGAGAAGAAGAACAAGGAGGAGGTGGAGGGAAAGATGAAGCAGTGGAGGAGAGAGTGAAAGATATGGTTTGGTTACCTTTAATCTGGTTGCTCTCCATATTGCCATCTTGCATTTTACCTATGATGGAGACATACAAGACAATAACAACAAAAATAACCAAGGTAGACAAGTCAACAAATTTTCACCACAAAGACAACACACACAGTGAAACCAAATAATTACAAACAGGAAGACAGGAAAATGACTTTTAATACAACGTCTCTGTGACAGTAACATAGAAAGGCTTGTGATATGTAAGTGATGTAATGTAATTAGCAGCTACACCTACTGGCAAGGGGTTAATAAAAAAAAATTTAATTGAGAGTTATTCTAACACTAATTAAAGACACACTGTTGTGTGCAGACTTTCTTCTAATGAAGTGGGAGGACATTAGATTTTAATAGACCTCATGCTATTGCATAAACAGTAATTAACATGTTTAATGGGCCTTTCTGAAGTAAAAATATTGTGACATCAAAGTATACTATGTTTGACATAATATTACAGTATGCTGAGCATTAAAAACTGCACATTTCTGTTGGATTTTCTCTTTTGAATGACATATAGCACAAGTACTATAATTCCACACACATTATCAAAAATACGATTCAAATTGTCAGGGTATAAAATGTGATATCAAGACATACAGTAGATAAAGCATTAACACTGACAGTGAGGGTAAGTACACCACAAACACAAACCATACACACGTATGGTACACACAAACATGCAAAAGAGGAAAATTCAGAAAGCACATGCAAGATCACACACACACACACACACACACACACACACACACAGGGAATCAGACTGGAGTTGTGAACAATACAGCGAGAGAAAAAGAGAGAAAGAGAGCCTGAAGGAAAAGCCTCCCACATGGTCAAGTTACATAAGAACAACTGAAGGAAAATCGAAATCTAAGTTCGGGGACAGTGAATTTATTATGCTGTTAGATACAGCTTATACAAGGAGTGAACTTAAATTAAATGTGCATTTTAGTCAACAATATTGTTTTAAATTACATAATCGCCATGCTTTTAGTCTAACAGAGAGAGCATTCTTAGAAGTACACATAGTATACATTGTCATACAATCAGTATACAGTCTAAAAGTTTAAAAGAGTGCTGTGGCTAAATGTCCTACTGTATATACACAATGTTTACAAAATAAGATATTATAATTAAGGAATCACATACTGAAGAGTTGATCCCATTAGCTACCAGACTTTAATTATTGAGATATCCACTGTTTGTCTCACTGGTTTGAAACTGCACAAAACTTTGCTTTAGTGCTTCATACTCAGATGTCAATGAGAGAATAATTCAGGTAGAACTGAAATGCCAAATTTTCGCAGAATCTTCTGCATGTATGTGGAGAGGAAATGGCTCATTCCACCCACATTAGCTAGCACGCTAGAGTTACAAAAAAACGACAAATTGCAGCTCAAGGTCACCATTACAGTCCAAATTGTATCCCTCCTGCCTTGAGTAGAAACACTTTGGAGCTTCTCTCTAAAAAAATTAAGATAGTAGGGAATCCAGTACAAAAATGAATGAAATTAGTCTTTTTGCATCTTTTTCAGGTAACAAAGAAACACATGATTCCCACTAAGTGATGTTAGAGGACCCCAGAGAAGATTGTACAATAGGATTTTATCACCACTCTTCACAATGTGTCCATAATATTAAATTCCAAAAACCGCCCAAAAGCACAATTTGAAAGAAAAACCCTATATTCTATACTATATTTTGGAAAAACCCTTATTCACTTCACAAGATAAATATGAGTCTCATATCTGTTCATTCAGTGAGAAGCTACAGCT
This sequence comes from Sandelia bainsii, assembly GCA_032362345.1. Lineage (NCBI taxonomy): Eukaryota > Metazoa > Chordata > Actinopteri > Anabantiformes > Anabantidae > Sandelia > Sandelia bainsii. Next base: position 16,957,001 of record JAUMHL010000025.1, read on the forward strand.
TAGCTTAGCTTAACAGCTGGCAAAAAGGCAAGACTTCACCAATATTTTCCTCATCCTTCACAAAACCTTTTTTGTGAAGGGATATAAGAAGACTCAAAAGTTTTTTATTACTTATTAGCATTGCAGAGACCTAATGAAGAACAAGGTTTAGGTTCAATTTAATTTTTTGTTTAAATTTTTTTTTAAAGCCTATCAAGTCATTAAAACCTTTTTCCAGTATTACAAGACAAACAACAGCATAAAAAGAAGAAAAAGAAACAAGACACTAGTTTCTACAACTAATGAGGACATGCATTGACAGTATGGATACAGAAGGGTCCAACACAACTGAGAGAGAAAGTAGAGCAGAGTAGAAGGTGAGCACCCACGGTAGGAGGCAGCTGGAGAATGGTGAAAGCAGAAAGAGTCAAAAGTCACGACGGAAACAGGTCAGAGATCAGAGGTTTTGTCAACCTACCATTAATTAGGCTGGCACTGCCAGGGGCATTAATGCCTGCAGCCCCATCCGTGGCTATTGTTGCAATGGGGTGGATAGGGGGATGGGAGCAGTCTAGCCAGTAACAATGAGGGCCGAACATGAATGAACAAAACACACACACACACACACACACATGCCCACACAGAAACACACACACGCATGTGCGTACACAAGACAATGAACAGAAATAACATGGTTATAGCACATTTAAGAGATTCATCATATGTACACTGTATGTGAAGAAGTGTGATCAGTGTGGCATATAAATGCATTTTTTTTGCAACTGTAATTAATATTATTATGTGTGCCTAAATAATAGGGTTTACCAGAAGCAAGAGCTTTAAGAAAATATCAACAAACAAAGTGTGTAACATTGGACAGACATGAAACATGAAATCTGAACGTGATGTGGTAAACAATTTAACAAATTAAAACTAAAATTACAAAAGATAAACCTACTGTATGATGATTTAAAAGAAAACTATTTGTTTCAATATACTGCATGTACGCTAATTCTGTAATATTACTTGTATATCAGTGATTATATAGTATTTTACATATGTCCTATAAGATTTTGATTGTATATAGTGTCATATTTATGGAGTTCATTGAAACCATGTTATTCGTGTAATATTATCACAAAATCATAATTTGAGCAAAAAATCTAAAACAATAAGTTATGCAAAGTAAATTAAATGTAGGGTAAAGTGACACAGCCCTGTCTCCTAAAAATTACGTTTGTATACAACAAAACTACAATCCCGATTACGTTTTTGTAGAGAACGTAATTGCGACCCGATTACGTTTTCTGTTAACATAATGATCATATGTTC
>JAUMHL010000025.1:16958411-16972703 GCA_032362345.1 Sandelia bainsii
AATTACGTTCTACAAAAACGTAATCGGGTCGCAAATACGTTCTCTAGGAAAACGTAATTGGGATTGCAGTTTAGTTGCATACGAACGTAATTTTTGGGAGAGAGGGTTGAGTGACAACATAGCAGCTAGGGAAGTACAGTCAAACTCTGATTATTGCAAAAAGGAAAGGCCAAAAAATGTTTTCCTTTTTCATTTTGTCTTTTTGTTTTTTGCCTAGAGTTCATTGTTAACAAAAATAAATGACGTTAGAGTAGTTCTTACAGTAGTAGCTATTGTATATTTCATTTATTTTCTCACTGAACATTTTGGTGCAAAATATTGATTTTGCAATTTGAGTTTGCAATTGCAAATCATTACAACATTAAATTTATATAGTCCCAGATTGTGTGTTGTACTGTTTGTTTGTTGTTAATCATAATTTTCTCTGGCTTGATCAATCTAACTCCATTGATCAAACCTGGGACAATAATGCATCTTTCCACTGTGCTACAGCCAGAAATTATATTGTCAAAGCACTAGAATTACAGTACAAGTCAAAACAAGAAAACATACAGTATATTATTAGTTAGCGTTCAAATCAGAGGGAGAATGTTCCATCCACAGAGGATGACATGTTTATTGTTACCTTGTATAATATGACATTTCTGAGACAGCAGTGAAGCTAAATGCTTCAAAACATATATTATGCTATCCATGCAAGCTACTGGTGTAACTTCTTATTCAAACTACAGAGCTCTAAGAAGACGTGATAACAGTGGGAACAAATCACTACAGGTGTACAAATATGTATAAATACATATGTAAAGTGTAAAAATAGCATCTTACAAAATCTTAAACTTTTTACTTTGCTCTCGGCTGCTGGTACATGTGCCGTACACCTGCAAGGCTCTCGCTCTCATGTCATTGTTCTGTAATAAAGCAATGACATGAGTCTGACAGCCTTTCTTTATTCACGGCATTCAACATGTTCATGAAACAGCACTGATGAATGCTAGCTAGTTGGTTTGATGAGTGCAGTGCCTGTTGTAGGGGGAGAGAATTATGCATTGTGAAATGTGTCATCTGTCAGCACTTAAAAAGATGCAGTGTTGTGATGATGAGGCTTCTCTTTTTAAGTGAAGAATTAAATTGGAACAAAGGTGCTTGGCTACAGAAAGGGAGTATAGAGTAACAGTAGTTCACTGGGGATTATTAAGGGTTAAAGGTCAAAAGGATCAAGTGCCACTCCCAGGGGTCAGAGAAAGGTGATACTCTACCTGTATTCTGGTGTCCGTCTTCTACTGCCCCTCCTTCGAGGCGAAATTGGAACGATAAGAGAGTAAGGACAATAATGCACCTGAACCCACAGAACCTGGAAACTGCAGCTCACAACTGTACCACCAACACTCATTTCATACAGTATTCATACACATTCAGGTTACTGTCAGGTTAGGCTACAAATACTTAGAGAAACTTCAAACAGTATACATGAGTTAAATAGGACATTTGTTCATTTGTGAGTTTATTGTTTATAACCCCTCTGATAACAAGGACTGTAAATATCACTAATATTATGCAATGAGCACACACGGTTAGATTGTCAGCACATGAGGTAATGAAATGACATAAGCTTTTTCAAGGGTATGTTGCTGGGGAACACTGAAAAAAATTACCTCAATACTCCACAGCCAACTGCAGAAAAATCTTGGGTTTATATAAAAGATAAATTAATGATATAATAATATTACCTTTCTTTTCCTTCTTCTCTTCCTCCTCTGTGCCGGCCCCCAGCAGCGTGAAGATGATTCCAGTCTGAGAGTTGACACCGACAGCAGTCACCAGCATACGCCCCGACCCCTCCATTACATGGGTCCCTGCAGAATGGGAAGCAGGTTAGAAATATTTTCAGTCTTTGCTTAAAAGTTGACGGTCCTTGAGTTCCTACCAAGAACGTTTACATTTTTGTGTTAATTAAAGTTAACCTCATGTAGACAGCTAAAATCTGTAAAAAAAACAAAAAAAAACACGTCAATTACATGTCCAAATACTTGCAGTCTGCACTACACTTCTGTGCATGCATAAACAGTAATACACACAGAACATTATTAACCTTTGCAAAATTAAGTCAGTGTGTATGAAATTAGGCTAATTAAAGAAGGTGGGAAAAAGGCACATATCTACATTAGGAATCCACAGGACAAAAAACAAATGTGTGAGCAGATTAACCCATATTTCTGTTATCAGTGATGCTCTTCATTTCTAATAATGCTGCAGCTCATCATTCTGGCATCTCTGCTGAAGTAAATACTAAACCAATAGAGAAGAAAAGTAAATTAAAAAACAGTGTCTTCTGGGCGGTCACAATTATCCTCTGAATTCAGATGAAAATTGCAATTAACAACCTTTTGTCTGCTGTCTGAGTTAATGTCTTGACTGTGGCTGAAACCTTTTTTGACTTGATTCACAATAGTTTCTGTAAAAGGAGCTAGGCTGAGAAACCTACAATAAGCATAATAAGTATTGACAGTATAAAGTTAATATTCAAGAAAAACATTTATCTTTAGCATAACATCCCCACTGGGTAGAAAATGCTATAACTATTACTTGAGAGAGTCATGAAAATACAGTAACATGTTTTGTACACATGTAGCTGAGGGGGTCAAACATGCTACTAACTTTAAACTCTTCAGCAAGTCATTTTACAGACGAAAAATAACATAGAGGAGGAAAAGTCCTCAGTCTCAAAGTCAAATCTCTGTCTCTTTTTCGTGCCCCTTCTCCTTTACACAGCAACATCACATGCAGACAACCTTGACTGGGACATACAGCATACAACCATCCATCTTAGACTGCAAGTGGCAACATACCAGATAGGAGCATGGGGTCCTTGTCTGCAGACTTCCTGACGTGGTCGGACTCTCCAGTCAGTGACGACTCATCAATCTTCAGGTCATTGCCCTGGATCAACACTCCATCAGCAGGAAGTAGATCACCTGCAGCAACGGTAAAGACAGAGTTATTAAATGCAGTGGATTTATTTACATTTCTGGATATTCCAAACAGATGTGAACTTACACAAAATATAGTTCAGAAACTCAGAAGATTCATTAGAGATTAACACAGGTTTGATCTAATGAGAGGGAGCATAGATTGTGACATTGTACTATATTTATGGTACATGGTGGCATTCGGGATCGTGTGTGTGTGTTGCTCATTGTATGAGTCTGTCTGCAGCTAATTAATTGCTCAACTGTAGCTTAAATATATTTAATTGCTTAAGGTGGACTTCATAACTTTAATCCCCTTCTGGAAATGAGGTGAAAGTCTATTTTCAGCTACTGAACCATGAAAATTACTTTACACAGAACAACTGACAAGTCAGTCAAGGCAGTCCACGAGGACATCAGAGCAAACCAAACTAATCAAAATGTGCTAGAAAGTTTAGTCAGTCTGAGTCAGTAATCATTTCTCAGAGCAAGGAGCAAACTCTTTTAAATAAAAGTTTAAAATCAAATCAAAAGTATTCAAAAGATTATCTGAAGCTTATGTAATGTTTCATCAGTCTGAGTTAGTCTAATCAACAATATATGATCCTATTCAATTCAATTCAATTTTATTTATATAGCGCCAAATCACAACACAAGTCATCTCAAGGCACTTTACAGTGTAAGGTTTAAGACCTTACACATTATATAAATATATACAGAATAATGTAGAAAACCCAAAAGTCCCAGCACTAGACAATCCTACAATTCTTCCATGCATTTTCTTCTTAAAATAAGATTCGCTCATGTTCTTGCATCTCTCACACCTACCGTATTTGACCTGTGCGATATCCCCCACCACTATGTCAGCCACAGGCAGCTGAATGACCTGGCTGTCACGGACCACCTGGAATTTCTGTTCTTGCTCAATTCGGCTCTGCAACCCACGAAACTGCTTTTCCTTCGACCAGTCATTGAAGGCAGTAACCAGCACCACACACACCACAGACAGCAGGATGGCTGCACCCTCAATCCAGCCAGCGTCCGCCTCGCCCTCGTCCTCTACCCCACCTGCCACCGAGCCACAGGCTGTAGTTTGGAAACAGTGACAGATGAAGAAGAGGAAAATTATACACAGTAAATGTAATATAGAATAATAATAATAATATAGAAGCATACTATGAAATGAATACTTCGGTATTCTGTTGACACACACAAGTGTATATATTTATTAATGCTTACTGCTTACATAAAAAATTAGAACTGTAACAATCTAAGCAAAGCTCATACTCACACTGAGGATTGAAACCACAGAACACAGCTGTGTGAGTATATACATGTATAGTGTAAATAATGCATATACACACTCAAAAAACAAAAGTTGAACTCTGAAATGACCTTCAAACAACTCATTCTCCAAGCTTCTTCATTAATTTGCTCTACACTGCTTCAAATGAAGGTCCTCTGGCTGTGCACTGACAGACTGGGGTATATTTGGGAATGAAACAAGGCCTATTCCCAGTCCTCTTGTGCTGCCTCATGTAATACTCTAGCAATTGTGCTCTGCACTCCTAGCTAGCTGACTTCAAAAGCCCCTGGTGGGGAGCTTTGTTTTGGACTATAAAATGCTTGCGGCTCACAAGGGAACTAGTACAGACCTCGTATTATAGACATTACATATTAGGGGACTGACTTAACCAAGCATCCAAGAAGCAATTTGGACTCACTAGTGCAGAATGTAAGGGTTTCCAGTACATATTATATTAATTTAGTGGATGCACTGCAGATCATAAAAGAACATATTTGCCTCAATCTGTAAAACTACCACTACCAATTTACTCATGTATTCATACATACATATATTGTAGGTTTCAGCAGAAAGAGATATATATTAAATAAACATTTAAATTTAATCATTTATTGTATTTAAAATACTACTGTTTTTTTCACACGGTTTTACTGGAGAAACCACAGCAGTAGTAATAAATGAGACACAGTACAATACTGCAGAATATGAAATGAAGAAAAAAAGCAACTATTAAATAGAGGAGTTCAGCCTGCCTTGCTTTGTTACTGCAGCAAATTGACAGTGGAAAGTGCGGTAGCTGTCCATGGTTCTGATCGTGCAGCACTTGGTATGAAGACATGTAGATGCAAATGTGTGAGAAAAATGTGTTCTTGTCTCTCTTTAGAGTTATATCCACGCACAATCATTTAGCAGATTGGTAGCTGTCCGTGAAGTGAACTGCCAACTAAACAGCTGAACTAGACAAAACTCAAAATATTACAGCTATTTCAAGTGACTGACAGGCATACATATAAATGAAAAATAAATGTGTGTAACTTAACTCAAGGCAGTTCAGATACTTTGCCAAACCATGTTGAATGTACATGTGTGTGGATGGCATGTATCAGTACACTGATTTCTTAGGTGCTCCACTTTTTTACTTACATTTTTGATTTTTTTTCTTCTATATAAAGTTTCCATATGTTGTTATATTTACTGTATTGTATTTATTGTACACACTGATTTATGATGCTTAATGTTGCATATTGGTAACTTTATTGCAGCAAGTTAAAGGGAGGTTTGATTGTGTTTCAGCAGATGAACAGTTATTGAAAAAATGATTCCTTTTACTTGATGCACAGAGCTCATCCATAAAATGATACAGCTCATAAGAGGCTAAGATTGTAGGGCTGCCCCCTTAAAAGTTGATAAGATCCCACTTTATGCATTTTGTCAGTCAACTCGCTGCACTTGTTTAGCTGTGTCATTGTACACACAGGAATGAAGGACAACAGCATGGCAGACTGTACTGTAAACACAACAGATTTAGTCATCGTGGGACCAGAACCAATCATAAAAATAAGTGCGATAGAGGCAGAAATGTGTGATTGAAATGGAGGGCAGTGCGATGCCAGACAGGGCAGGGCCTCTCAGCTCTGATTTTGTTGGCAAGTCTATTTCTGAATAAGACGCAGGTACAACCTCCCCTATATAATAAGTAAGAGACAAGATACAAGTATACTATTTTCATCTTTCTCTGGTATTTCTATCTCCATAATAGTTTTTAAAGCCCTTATAACGATGATCGGTCTCTTTGGCAGGATAACTGAATTCCATTACTGTGATAATGCTGGGAGCAATGACTGATGTTGCTGACTCAGCACCTCGTTAGGGTCTCGGTCTTCATTTCCTGTTTCACGGCTCACAGCGCTGATGTATGGGCATTGGGAGCTCAAGGTTATTTCTCTACTCAACACTTCATTAACCTTCCTTGTACCTTTCATATGCACACTTAACACATCCATAATGTGCACACACGTACACACACACACAAAACTTCACACACAAGTTCAGTGGTATTTATTGACCTCTTGAGGCAAGTTCCAAGCAAATTGTGACCTGGCTCACCAATTAAAAACTGTGTGTGTCAGCAACTGCCAGTAATGTCAGACGAAGTGATGTCAGTGGGCCAGTGCTAATCCTTTGCCATCCTCTGCAATAGCAGAGATACCAGAGAAAGAACTGTGTGTGTTTCTGCTTTTGTGTCCGTTTCAAGACAGAGATAAAAATTTTCTCTAAGTGGTGTCACAGGAGCAGCTTTACTCACACTCTCCGCCGCTCTCTCCAGGAGGGTGGTAGAAGGAGAGGCCCAGGGAGATCAGGGCAGCAATCTCCAGGATGATGAGGGTGACATCCTGCAGGGCCTCCCACACCAGCTGCAGGAAGGTTTTTGGCTTCTTTGGAGGTATCAGGTTTTTCCCGAATAATTCTTTTCTCTTGTCCAGGTCAGTTTGGACACCTTCAAGACCTGGGAGAAGAAAAAAAAGAATTAGATGGATTACACAAGATAATACAGAAAAAAAACATCAAACACATATAAAGAGGAACATATTGCACTTTCAACTTACACACGGCTAAGACATTCTTACTATTGCAATGAGTTTTATATTGTATTTATTTATGGTGAACATTATAGTAACAAACAGCACTGCTTTATTTTTACTTCTGAGCCAAGAAAATCTACATTTTTATCCTCAGTCACAAAAGTCCATGGATGAAATGCAGTGTTTTTTTAGTTTCTTATACATTTTTAATGTGAGCTTTATAAACAGTTCTTGTATCTGTGTTATTTCTGCCTTTCTTCTTCTCTCTTTCTCACTCAATACACACAAAGCATTTCTAATTACCAGTTTAAATCATGTGGGCCACAGCTCTGTTCCTTATATAATTCAGCTCAAGAGATGAGGGCCTTGTGCTTTGACCTCATCCACCTCCTCATCCACAATGAACTACTGTACATAAATATCTTTTGCTCTTTTATCTGAAGAACTTCATACTTGCTTGAGGCACAATTTTCTTTTAGAATACTGTCCAGAAAATTATTCTTATACTGCCCAAATGGCAAAAGGGTTATTTACATCATGTGCTGTGCTTTGGCAAGAGCACCAACAGAACTCTGTAATACACAAAACATTACCAAAAGTAGCTTTATGTGTGCGTGCTACTGTGCTTTTTATACCCTTAAAGATGTGTTTTATAAGTTTTAAATACACATAACTTAAAATCACAGAACACTGTGTTCTATGCATTTGGTGCATTGTATTCACATTATGTTAAAAAAAGGCATAATATATGTTTGACTCTGTGCTTTTTCTGTGTATTTTTCTGTGTATTAGGCTTACATCAAAATTGAGTCTATTTTGTCTAAACCAAGCATTGTTTACATTCTCAGGTTCACATATGAAATCAAATTTACTATAAATGTAAAATGTAAAATTATGTTCCATTATGTCCCTGTTTTTTCTGATGACCTAGTTAATCATGTGGTTTGTAAAATGTCAGAAATTTTGATCAAATTACAAGATAATTTGACATAAAAGTACTTTAATTAATTTTTTGTATTTTACCTTACATAATAGACCTTGAATTGAGCACACTTTGCCTAAACTAGTGTACTTACACAGTATTTAAGGTTATTTTTGCTTTAATGGTATTTGTAGTATTTTACTGTAGCATTTTTATCACAGTCACAATGAGAATCTGCAACTCTTGTGAATGCAAATAACCTTAACCAAATGATGGAGGTAGCATTAAGTGTGCTAAATGCAATGCAAATTTATGCTCTGCATCTTCAGTTAAAATTATTCAAAAAATATTTCTTTCCAGCTACGTTATTGGCTTGTGGGCTTTTTAGTGTAGTCCCATTATCTGGTTGCTTAGCACACACACAAGCACTGTGTGTATTCACCGTCTCTGTGTCTCTCTCTCCCAGACAACCACAGACATTACCACAGCATTATGTCATGCATGGTGCGTCACTGGGTCTCCCAGGAGTGGCCCTGGATTGCACCTGATAATGTTGCTGCTTCATGACACTGTTTCACATTTGAATGCATATGACTGTGAGATGACTTATTATCAGCAGCAGAAAATAACTGATGATCCATCAATATCCAACTACAGAGAAAGAGGAACAAAAACATGATGAGATAGAACAAAAAACAATAGAAAATAGATCAGTTTCACTCGACTGACAAAGACATAGGGTGCAACAGAGAGGGAGAAGGAGAGGACAGAAGGAGGACAGGCAGAAAAGAGAACAATTCCCAGCTCCTATGTAGAAGAATGCCCTGGTTACAAATAGATCCATCTAAAAATAGCCTCATTATCTATTCTCTATTTATTGTCTCTGTGAGAGGACCTAGCATGCTCTGACATTGATCTCCACAGCACCTTGCTGCTCCTCACACATAAACATGTCTATGTGTGTGTGCATACAGTATGTATACGACTGTATGTGGGTTTGTAAATCGTGACAGCCTTCGCATGTTTTGTGTGTGTGTGTGTGTGTGTGTGTGTGTGTGTGTGTGTGTGGAATAAGGCGCCCAAGCATTTTTGCACCATCACACAGTAAAACTAGAACTCATATAATCAGTGCTCATATAATCAGTTCCAGTTGGTTAGACACATACACACACATATACGCAAGCGCAGATGAACATATTTATATATATAAACTTGTATTGAACCCCTTCCATCTTTTAAGCTGCATGAGCACACCAAATGCAACACATATTTCTATGCTATGCTGCATGAACAGATTTTTTTGAGTGTTTAAAAAAAATAAATGTATGTGATACTGCATCTATTGCCAGAGGCAGGGAAGCTGCAAATGCATCATTGTGTATAACGGCAGGAATAATTTCTCCTTAAAATACAAAGAACTGCATGCTCTCAGCTGTTTCTGCTATGTGATAGGTATTACTCTATGAGATGGTGCATTGGTTCAGAATGACATTTAACCTTGTTAAATGTTTTAACTGTGTTCTCCTTAAATGCCCTTGAGATGTAATCTATGCTGTAATCAATCTCCCTAATCATTAAATACTCATTGCTTCCTGGAAAAACCCTGTGCTACACTATCATTCCTTCCTGGATCAGTGATTGCAACACTGCTCACTGCAAAAGATTCATTTGCCAGATTATGAAATATTGTCAGCTAAAAACTGTCAGCCCACCTAACTGCTCTGGCAGTAGATTTTGAGGAGGCAGTAAGAGGGCAGAAAAATGTGGCGATACACAGATGAGTCACAACATTCTCAGAAAGAATTAAGGCTGATTGCAAAGTAGTCTTTGTGCTAGAGTTCAATAATGAAAGCTGAAAAATAATATTCTACCAAACCATTGTATTTACTAAATGTACATGATTAGTTGATTGAAGCAGATTATTTATTTTAGTATAGAACACTGTAATCGTTACAACCTATGTAGGTTAAAAAAGCAAATGCTTCTTGGAGATGAGATGACCTATCATGAGATAAGATACTAATACTAATATATATAACTACATATACTAATTATAGTGATGCACTAACATTAGTCATAGATTGCATTGACCTTTTAGACTGTCAGCAAATGGACTTAAAACTATGGGCATCCTGGTGGAAAAAGCCATTTGCTGTACCAGCAATGAATTCTGTGTTTTAATCTTACTTATGAATTTGGATTCATGCCATCAAAACACTCATCCATGTTTTCAGTCATTTTCCACTGAATAGTTGTTAATTAACCAGGCATTCTTTATAATAAACCACATTTGGCCATATTTGTTTGTGTGCATTAGAGGGCTACTGTTACAAATTTTGACACCCATGAGAAAACAGTTGATTATAGGATTAGTCATGAAAATGACTGCATCGTAAATTGTCAGTACGGGCCTCTATGGTTCTCTGAGTTCGGGGCCAACAAAAGTTGCCTGTGTTTCTTAAATTAAACGGACAATTTGTTTCTGCAAGGAGCCTCTAGATCATAGATAAGAAACCTGATCACAAATTCTAGCATAGAGACAACAGTCATGTCATTGGAATAAGATACTATATCGCTGCGTCCATAAATCTGTTACTTACTCATTTATTATCCATTGTTTAATCATAAAATGTAAAAGACTACAAATATAGGGACATGTAAATAGCTTGTTCTGTATACCTGTGTACCCTGTATGGGACTTAACCGATCAATTAATTTCCTAGGAACTGACAAACTGATTTTCTAGATTAAATAATAATAATTATTTACATCCAAGAGTTACACATGTTCTTTAAAACTCAGTGGAGATGAAAATTTCTCTCACTGTATAATATATAGCTAGTAATGCAACAAACTGTCAAAAGCAGCAGGATCTGTGATTCAAAGCCGCTTTGACAAATGGTACCTGCCTAACATCCTGTTTCCAAATAGACAAGACAGGGACATAAAAAAAGGAAAAGAAAACTTTATGCATCCTTTCTGCATGAGAGGAAATGGGATTTTTTCAGTTAGAGGGAACATGATGGCATATTTTAACAGTTGGCCCTTTTTTGTCAGTGTGTAAAAATAGATCTCCATGGAAACACTATGCATCCCACTCGTTCAGTGGAAATACCCGTGACTCTAAACCTTGGTGAATGTGTGAATATGTAAGTGAGTGAGTGTGTGTGTGTGTGTGTGTGTGTGTGTGTGTGTGTGTGTGTGTGTGCGCGTGCTCTGTCTGTCCAAGTGCCTGCATGCAGGTGTACGTGTGTACACAGGTGTGTTCGAACAAAGAAAAGACAGCAAAGAGTGAAAAGATGTGATGACCTCTAAATGTCCTTGTAAAATATGCATGTTACAGTAGAGCAGCAAACAATTACCATTTATTAAAAAATAAATAAATCTTTACATGTTGGATTTAATTATATTATGTCTAGTATTAGCAGTACACTTTAATGTATGTGGTTTTATGTATTCCTGCTTGTCTGTCTTAACTTTTTTTTCCCTCTTTCATAATACTTAGTGCCACAGTGTCCAAAACAAGTCACCATGGCAACAAGGTTCTACGATGACACAAAATATTGATGCCTTTTTTCTGGAGCGCATTAGTAGTTTCACAATGTATTCTCAGCTCTCACCATTTTAAGAAGAGAGAGAGCGGAATAAAGACAGAGAGGGCTGAAGTGTGACTCACAGAGCATAAGAGAGTGAGAAAAAGAGAGAGAGAGCGACAGGGACCGGCGCAGAGAATGAGAGTAGGCTGGATGTAGAGTAACTCTATGAATAATAACCCATCAGTGGCTAAAAGGTGGATAATTATCATGCTCTTATTAGAAGATGGAGTGATGGAGAAATGTGTCACAGTGTCCTTGAGAATGACCTCTAAAATAATGAAACCATTTTATGCTATGAAAGAGGGGAGGTTTGTTACAGTGCATACAAAGACAGAATACAGTAGAAATAACCTCAAAGAGCAGATGCACCTAAAAAAGAATGCAGAATGTTACGTGTTAGTAGACACAGATGGTAGGAAAGGAAGGTGAAAGATAAGAACAAAAAACAAAATGCAAAACCTAAAAGTTCTGGTTATGCTAAGCAGGTGGTGGGCTTGTGTTTGTTATGTCTAACAGCGACAATGTTATATACATTATTATTGTGCTGCTGTTCAGAAGATTAAAGTACTGGATGATTCTGCACTAGCCTTCTACTTGTCTTTGCTTTAGCTTATGACTGGATGGATCTTCCTGAATATTTGTTCTCAGCACTGTGTGTAAGTACACTACTGGGAATTACTGGAAACCATGGTCGAATTTCTTGTATCCTTAAAATGACCTTGCCAATAAAATTGATTGAGAGTTTTTTCTCCTTGAAATATGTGTGTACAAACAGTGCTGCAAATAATTCAGGGTTTGCTAACAGTGTTTACTTTAAGTCGTGTTTCCAAAGTGATACATTATTACTGTCTAGTTTTTTTATAAATACAGAGAAATAACAAAGCAAAACCTCAAATACCTTTACAGACAACATAGTAATAATAATGTGAGGGGATTGATCACACCCGAGAGAGATAGAAGTAGGTAAAAACTTGACTTGTTGTATACAAAAATATTATGTATGTGAAATCACACAAGTTTAGGTTAAAAACACTTTGCATTTCATCAACATCGTCAACAGCATCTTTAGTTTAAAACTAAATAACATACCTAGGGAATATAGTACCTGAATTAAACTAATTGTTCATTAGTCATTAGCAGCACAGCAGGTCCACCCACTGTTAAATGAAGACACAATTAAACATAGGAAGTCCTTTTTCTCACTTATACACTACATGATAGGGCTTGATGTTTTGGGGGAAACATCAGGCGACTAATGTTGGTGCAGCATTTAAAACAGCAGAAAGGTTCCCTGTTCCCTGGTTAGAAAGGGTTTCTCTATTTTTAAGAATGGTTTTGTCTTGTTTGGTCTCTTCTTAGTTTAACAGACTGACATCACTGCTAAATGTGATTATGTGTCCACTGATTTTTGCTTTTCACGCTTCATACCCCGACCAGGTTGTAAATACAAGAGAGCAAAGCCAGAGGCAGTACATCCACTGTTCTTTACGTATACATAATTTTGAGGTACACTGAAGAGGAAAATATTGAACTTTTTACTGCACTATATGTGTTGATGTCAAGTGGTCTCAGTGAGGATGAGCGATGTGCAGCAAACGTGCAATCTTGCCCTTTTGTGTACATAGATTTGAGCAGTCACATTCTCAAAACCCAAACACGCAAGCAACTGTAAGCAGCAACAAAAAAAATACATTCTCTCATTTCATGAGCAGTCACAGGGTCACATGAACATGAATACACACTTGCACAACAAACACTCACAGATCTATCATTCATGCCCCTACGGACAGCCCCATCTAAAATGTAATGAACTGGAAAGTGACACTGAGCAAATAACACCATGTTATTCACATCTTGAGTGTACTGTATGTGTGCCTGTGTGTGTACCCTCTCTTGGCTAATCCCATGGGGGTCAACACACACATGGGCCACACACTTATTTGGTACAGGTTTTATGCCGGATGCCCTTCCTGACGCATCCCTGGACAGCAAGGGGTTGTCCAATGACAATTCAACGTGAGGCCAGGAGGAGTTGAGCCATGAACTGCTGACCCTAGAGTCGATGGATGCCCTTTACCAACTTAGTCACGGCCACCCCCTTATGTTGGTCTGTGTGTGTGCAATCATATCTGTGTGAGTCCTACCACACAACACTACAAACTATTAATCCAAAATTACAGATGATTCTAATAAGACAGATGGCAGTCTCGGACTGAAGAAGCTAGCTGGATGAATGGTGAAACATTTCAACCTAACAAGAAAAAAGTCCAGTTGTCATGACTCAACTTCTACATAACTTCACCTTCACTGAGAATCTTAAACTAACAGAAACAAAATTTGGAAACAGGATCAGTGCCACACTTTCCTTTTTATCAGACATCAGAGAACTCAGAGGAGCTCTTCTAATTGTTGCTGTTTTTACAGGAAAAATACTATAAGAATACAGAGCTACTCCCACATTTGTATGGCAATTATATAGCTCTTCATGACAGCTGTTTAACTTTGCTTAGCACGACTTCATCACTAGCTAACATGTTACTGTACATTTCATTTGTTTAAAGCATCAGAGAGTGATAGGTTATGTGCTGAACTACACTGCTCAAAACAATTAAAGGAACACTTTTTAATCAGAAAATAGTATCAAGTCAGTTAAACTTCTGGGATATTGATCTGGTCAGTTAAGTAGCAGAGGGGTTGCTAATCAGTGTCAGCTGTTTTGGTGTTAATGAAATTAACAACAGGTGCACCAAAGGGGCAAGAATAAGACAACCCCAAAAACAGGAGTGGTTTTGCAGGTGGAGGCCACAGATATTTTTTCCCTCCTCATCTTTTTTTGACTGCTATTCAGTAGTTTTGCATTTGACTAGGGTCAGTGTCACTACTGGTAGCATGAGGCGATACCTGGACCCTACAGAGGTTG
>JAUMHL010000025.1:16973174-16998128 GCA_032362345.1 Sandelia bainsii
TGATTCTCTCCACAATAAAGTGAAACGCGATAGTTTGTACTTTTCCAGCCAGTATCCGTCAACAAGCCCCGTTTCCTTGGTTACTGCGCCGGCCCGAGCCGACACGTGCCCCCCTCTCCCCCGCCCCCACAGACACACACACACACACCTCCACCTGACAGAGCGACAGAGTGACCATGCCCGGGAATAAGTGGGGAAGATATGGAAAAATAAAGAGTGGGAGAAAGAGAGGCATTGACAGACTGGACCAGACCTCAAAGACAAAGGGTGTTATAGGCGGCTGATTACGGGGTGCCAAACCGTAATCTCGCCTAGGGCACCAACATGGGTAGGGCCGGCTCTGACATTACCCATTCCATATCAGTATGGATATCCAGCATGATTTTTTTTCCAATTGAGATCTGATGTGTTTTCAAAGTGTTCCTTTCATTTTTTTGAGCAGTGTATTTTGTGCTGGGGACCAGTTTCCATATAACTAGTGCAGACTCCAGGACTTGGACAGGATTACCAGTCCTGGTTGACAAAGAGTATTATATTACCACCCATAAAATGTCAAATTGTTTTTATTATTTGACTGTAAATTGTGAGATTTAGGTTGTGGCAGGTAATTTTTGTTATCTTGGAACAGAGCTAGACTAGCAGTCTTTCCATCTTTTTCCAGTCTTTATGCTAAGCTAAGCTAACCAACTACTGCATATACTGTATATGCATTGGTATTAATCTTATCTTTTAACTTGAAAGCTTACACTTAAGTGTTCTTCATAAAATGTAGAACATTTTCATTGAAGCTTGTTCAAAATGTGGTTCATATCTGATTTATGTTTGATTTTGACGAAAGCATCTGTGTATTACAGGACTGTCATTACTAAGACAAAAAAGTCAATGAATTTGACCGTATTAGTTTATGCCACCTAATTTGTGTTTTCTATAAAAATACTCAAAAGGGAGTTTTTAGTGGTTATCCAACAACCCAAATTAAATGAATGTATGTGAAAATGTCTGTTGAAATGCTGAAAATAAAATATGCAATTGTGTATGAGTGTATTTGAGTCTGTGGGGACAGCTGTACAAGTGGGTGAGTTTTGCTGTCAGGCACTGTGCTCTATGAGTCTGACTCATGCGAGAGATGGCAGAATGGAGTGAGAGAACACAGCTCACAGCTCTCTCTCTCACACACATACATACACACAAACACACAAACTCCATTGAGTCCACATGATAACTGATTATAACTTAGTAGTCCTACTTTGCAGGACATAGTGGCATAAATATCAGATATTTGTATACTAACAACTGAATAAAGCTAAAATGAAATCTTCAGGTCTACTTTACTGAATAATGCAGCATCACAGGTTGATTTTAAAACCATTATCCTCCGACTCAAGATACACAAGCCCCTGTGTTTCTATGACAATACTTCTTGCAGTTTTCTTCATTTTAAAATGTGAAAAATCTTATTGTGTAATGTTGCATGTATGCAAGAAAAATAGGCCTCTAAAATACAAAACAACAACAACAAACCATAGATGTGGTCAATGTATGCTGCTCATATCACAGACTTTGAATACCTAAAGGTTTAATTTATGTCTCTTAGAAAATCTTTTGTGAAGACCTGGAAAACAGCACATCCAAGAGCAGCACAGAGGGTAAAAAACAGAAACAAGTTAACAATGACTCATGTAGAATGAAAGCTTGAGTACACATGATCCTTTTCAAAAATAGTGAAACCATTATTACCATTTCACTGTGTGAAAATTCTGTGCATGGGACTAGTTTATCTCATAGTCCTTGGTCCATGTGAAAAAAGAAAAAATCATGAGGATTGTACAATTAACCGTATTAAGATCATGCATCTAGGCATTATATGTGACATTGGTGGGAAGATCGACTGCATCAAATACTACCAATTTCTCCTTAAGCTACATCAATAAATGACAAGTCTGTGTTACTTCATGTGACAATCTATGGGGGGTCGAACATCAATATAAATGCATTAATGTGTGAAGGAATACAAAGCGGTGAAAAAAGGCTAAGAAAAACTTTAATTACCGCAGATGCATGTCTTTCCAGACTCATGTTCTAATAGCATAAGTCCAAGCAGGTGTTTGTGCCAGATGTAGAAGTATGATGAAATTCCTTCCCCAGGTGTTTGACAGGGATAGGACATAGATCACAGTCACAGTGACCTTGACCTTTGACCACCAAAATCTAATCAGTTCATCCTTGACCCCAAGTAACAATTTGTGCCAAATTTAAAGAAATTCCCTCAATGCATTCCTATGGTTGTCCCCAGAGACAATGCACGTCCAAATGTGTAAAGCGCAAACAAAAATGAAACGCACTAGGAAACGTGCTGCAAATTATAAAACACGTACAAGAAGGAAACGCACTGCAAAACAAGTGCAAATTCCAAAATGCGTCAAACCAGAAATGCTCCAGGACTCTAGGGGGAGCTTTTCACATTTATACGTGCTTTTTCTCTCTCTTCTATCAGGTTACAAGGATTGGATGAAGGTGAGGTCACTACAATCTTGACCTTTGACCACCAAAAACGAATCAGTTCATCACTAAAATTTCAATAAATTCCTTTAAAGTGTACTTCACTTATCATGTTCACAAGAATGGGCTGCAAGAACAAGATGAACATGAAGTCAGTGTGACCTTGACCTTTGGCCACCAAATTCTAATCAGTTCATTCAGTCCAAGTTGACAGTTGCGCCAAATTTAGGACTTCCCTCCAAGTGTTCCTTAGATATTGCATTCAGAAGAAATGGGTGGCCAAATTTGAATTTAAAAGTGAGAAATACTGAAAACAAATTATAAGTATCTTACTGAATTATCTGTAGTTTACAGAGGTGGGTAGAGTAGCCAAAAATTGTACTCAAGAGTAGCGTTACTTCACAATAATATTACTCAAGTAGAAGTAAAAAGTAGTCACTCAAAAAATTACTCAAGTAAGAGTAAAAAAGTATTCGGTGAAAAGACTACTCAAGTAGTGAGCAACTGTTTGATTGTAATGTCTGATTTATTTTTTAGAAATGATGTAATCAGACAAACAAAAATATAAAATAATGAGCAAATTCTGGTATTTCCTACGGAGCCCAGGAGGTGCCATGGAAGAGAAAAAAAACAACTAATATGCTATTGATTAATAAATCGATAGCATGGATTACTAAATGTGTAATACAGCCGCTTTGAAGCTCAGTGTGTCCCTCTCTGGCAGCTCAAATAAAGCCACAAAATCATCATAGTTTACAGGTGAATTGTCTTCCGCTCACTGGATAATGTCAGACATTTATACACTTTACATCTCCATAAACATTACTAACAGCATTAGAGTCACAACACGGCATCCCGATTTGCAAGTGTTACCCCAATCTAACTAAACAGTGTTTTCATTCACATGATGTTGTAGCTGAAATCTGGTATCTGGATGTCTGTTATAAATTAGAACCGTGTCCAGTTTTGTTGGGGACGTTTAATTCAGACATGTGAGCAGACAATCCCAAAACACAGGTCGGTAATAATGTCGCTAAACTGAGTGCACACACTTCACCCGTTAGATCGCTCAGGCTGTTTTTACGCACGGTCACATGGACAGAAACAGCCTTATTCACAGACACCGCTGAAGTCTGTTGGTTGATCAGGATGTAATTGTAAATCACACCTATTTCTGAATCCAGAGTGAGCTAACGGGTGATCTAACAGGTAAAGTGTGCGCTGTCAGCCTTCTGCATGTAAGCGGGAACCAACTTCAATCAATTTAGCGACCTTATTACCGGTGGTGAAACGGAGTCATGTGATCATTGTTGATACATCTGATTGGTGAAACTAATGTGTAGAATAAATGGTAAAAAAAAAGAAAAGTTACAAGTCGAGTGTTGCCCAATGTAGCGGAGTAAGAGTAGTGTTTCTTCTTCACAAATCTACTCAAGTAAAAGTAAAAAGTATGGTGCAGTAAAACTACTCCTAGAAGTAAATTTTTTTCAAAAAGTTACTTAAGTAAATGTATCTGAGTAAATGTAACTCGTTACTACCCACCTCTGGTAGTTTAGTGTATCTGTTGCACCACCTGGACCTCAAACACAGTAATGTTAGCTGGCCCCACTGCCTGAGACGTGGACACAACATCGATGAGACATCTGTTTACCACCTGTGTGTGTGTGTGTGTGTGTGTGTGAGAAACAGTGTGTGTGTGTGTGAAACAGAGGCAGCAACAGTGTGCGAGCGTGTTTAAGACACAACTGCTTAGTGATAAGAGCAAAGTGTAACGGTGTCAGTAACTTCATCCTGTAATTCCAAACTGTTCAACCATTCCTTCAGTCAGTCAATCTACCTGTGCATCCTTCACTCTTCCTTCCATTCATTTATCATTCCTTCATTTAGCTGTCAATGTTATTCAGCTTATTGTCACATAAACATAGAATCTGGTCAATTCTTTGCTCTTTTACAGTCAGCTCTCCTTTATATTGATGACATGTCACTGAACTAAATAGCTTTAATAATACAGCCCCTCCTTTTTCATCTGGCTGACTCTCACTTTCTCTTTTAAACACACACACACAGATGGAAGAGACACACCTATTATTACTACATGTGACCAGGCTGTCAGCGAATTTACTGCATATAGGATGAATGCTGGTGCATACGCGACTGCAGAAATACTGTATGAGAAGACTGTGACAGCTATAATGAAATGGACAATTTAGTGCTTGTGGTCATTTCCATTTACAAATAACAGTCCGAATTAGTTCATTTAAATTCCTCAGTTCACTAATAATACAATAATAGTTTTCTAATGTATGTATGTATGTATGACTCGAACACTGCTACTCAAAATGATCATGACTGTAATTCTGTGGCTTTAGCCATGCAGATTAGGAAGTGTTGTGTTTTCATGCTTACACAAACATTTCTACTTGCACACAAAGACAGTGCAAGCCTACTCACACAACTTAGTAACCCTTCACCCCTTGGGAGTGAAAAGAGAGAGCATCCAGGGCCAAGAGACTGAAAGGCAGAGTGACAGTGGTCTATCTGCTGTCTCCCATCTGGGTGTCAGTCTCTGGTTTCACCCAGGGGCTCAGATAAGCTCCGGACACAATAGGGACAGCTATTAAAATTCAAACTACCAGAGAGAGTCATGAAATAGTCATGACAGGTAAGGGAAATCTACGCACTCTAATGCGCCTCTTGTTGTCTGCCTGTTTGAACCTGCAGGAAAAATACACCAATGCCAGCTGAATTAAATATATACCAATTATTATACTAATTTGTCAATGTAGTCAACATAACATAACATTAATTTCAAAGATGAAGATGAAGAAGTTTATGAATTAAAACATAAAATAATATTTTAAATCATTCAACACACTCTTGTATTAAGCATTTACAACCACTCTAGGGACAGTGTACAGAAGAGATTGGAAAAGTATTGATCTCTCCTTGTGCTATGCTGTAGCAGTTCGATTGAATTGTAATGTGCCTGAGCTCATGAAAGCCAAAATGGTTCCATCTTGTGCACAAATGAATGAATCTCCCTTACTATTCCAGACATGAATCAGATGTATCTAACAAAACAAATTTTTCTGTAAGGACAGTCACTGGGTGCTGGCATGACTATATTCGTACATGTATTAAGTACCATAAAAAAACACTTCAATACTAGCACTAATTGTAATTGTAAAATATAAGTAAATGTAAAAATGTAAATGTTTAAGTTATATAAATGTTCACATCTGAGAAGCTAGAACAAATATTTAGAAGTACTCTTTGATAAATGACTGATAATTCCTAAATTATCAAAATTTTATGTTCATTGACTATTGAATAATCATTTCAATACAACACAATACACATTTACAACCCAGTTTAAAAAAGGTTAAATAAAATCAGCAAAACATTTCAGAAAACAGGATAAACAGGGCCACTGTGTTGTATAACCTCTTGTCTTAACAACACTCTGTGTTTGGGAACTGAGGAGACCAATTTCTTCAGTGTACACAATTCACCACTGACTCTTCTAAAGACTAACCGGCTGTACTGTATGTTAATTGTTCCATGTTACTGTAACTGTACACTGCAATAGCTGAATAACACTGTCACAGTTGAAGGGGCTGATTAGTATGTGGAAGAAGTTGAAATGATGTGTTTGCATACTAGACAGTGTCTGATTTTGGTGCTTTGATACTTTACCCTTGGGTAAGTGTGACTATCTCTGAGCAAGACTAAACAGGCTTAGTTTCTGCTTCTTTTGTGCCAATGGGCAAGGCATGGAAGGATGAACATAGAGCTTTATAGAAGGTAAAATTCTATGTTTCTGTTCCCGTTTCCTGCTGCTGCTGGATAGTTATGGATTATTCTCCTCTATGGTATGTATGAAGTCAAAGTTGAGAAATAGATACTCTGTGCCCTTGAGCAAGGCAGAGCTGGATCTGGTCCAAGACTGCATCTATTCATGTGCCCTTGAGAAGGAAATGCTGTCTGTCTGTGTTGGCATTGGTGGTACCACCCTTGTTCTGCCCCACAGCATGAGAGGAGAGAGGAGAGAGGTCAAATCAGGAAAAGAGCTGACAAGGAGAAAAACAAGCCAGTTACAGCCTGAGACTCTGCATATCCAGCTAAAGGCACATCCATGTCAACTCGCTATCCATACTCCTGGCTTCCAGCAGCCAGTTCAGATTCAGGACATTTCAACAGACAAGAACTGGATGTAGACATATGACAGCAACTTGGAACAGTGAAGCATTTGGAGATGTCAGTTTGCAGCACTGTA
Source organism: Sandelia bainsii (assembly GCA_032362345.1). Lineage (NCBI taxonomy): Eukaryota > Metazoa > Chordata > Actinopteri > Anabantiformes > Anabantidae > Sandelia > Sandelia bainsii. The sequence continues at coordinate 16,979,950 of JAUMHL010000025.1, forward strand.
TATTCACTTAGTGGGCGCCAGAGGTTCAACAGCCATCTGTCCTGTCCTTCAAGTGAGGAAAGAAAACATTTGTGCATTTCAGTGCAAGGTCAGTCAGTATTCTCTCATGTGTTAAAGACAAGCACAACAATATAAGGTCATAACACAATTAAATTGTGACAATCTGTAATCTCATAGGTGAGTGTTCAACGAAATACTTTTTTTCAGCTCTGCGATAAAGTCAATTTTCAATCATGCCAACTACAGTATATAGAAACCTATACTCTATAGTACACACTCACAGATACAGTCCTGCTGTATACTGTTGTAAGTCAGCACTAGGCTCCATGGGAGCAGGCCAATAGTCTGTTTTTTGGCATCTGTCCTCTTAATTCAGACAGTCATCTCTTGGGACAGCTGACTTAATTGAGCCATGTCCAGCATCTGCCTGAGTGTGTGCCCATACATCTGTCTCTCTAGCAATCCCTTTGACAAGCTGGGATTTAATAGGTAACAGTTTTCACTACCTCAATAAAACTACTATAAAGTGTAATGTATTTACAGTACAAAAATGCACACACTCAAATGACTGTTCCAGCTCTATTTTCACCAGTCTTCTAAAACCAGACAGCGTGTGTGTAGCACACATGTGCACAAATTACTGATTTAATTCCAGCCATCTTAAATGTCAAACTGTTCTACACATAAGTTATGTTTGTCGTAAAGGCAAATCCACACTGGATACCATTAAGCTGATACGCACCACTTGTAAAAGAGAAGAGTACAGTTTCCTGAGAATTTGCATGTTTGAGTCCAACAACGTTTCGGGTTAGATCCACTGTATGTTACAAGAACTGAACCCAAAGAGGAGCAAACAGTACAGGTAAGTTTTTAAAGAAACATGAAAGAAAGAAAGAAACACAAGAATGATGAAGACAAAAGGGAAGACCAAGTGGTGTCCAGTGGACCTTGCGGTCCCTTGACTGGGGGTTGGGTGGGTGTTACACAGCGGGGAGGGCAGAAACAGTGTCCTGGGAACTTGAAGCAGAGACAACGCTGGCATGGTAAGTTATGGTGAGATGGATAAGGGGTAAGTTAAACAGAGAAGATGGCCACGCAGCAGGTGAGTCATGAAAACAAGCTGGGTGGCAGGTAAGCACAGAAGATGGTGGTGCAGCAGGCAAAGTTCCTGAAGGGACACACACACACTCGCAGAACGGTAACAGGTAAGCAGTCTGCACAAGCATGAGACGAGGCAAAAGGGTAATGCGAATCCCCACCGTGGAGTAGAAAACTCACAGAAGAGAGCAGTGAACAATTGTCCAAAAAATTGTCTCCATAAATTGTCCAAAGTCCAAAATCTTTATACTTAGCTCTAATGCAGAGAACCTGAAGATCAGGGACTCCAGCTGAACTGACTGCTCATGGGCAGAGCAAGGTCTAAACACAGGCTGGTGAAACAGGTTACAACACTGGAAAGTTTCTGCAGGCGAGGCAACAAATAAACTGGCACTGGGCAAGACAGACTGGTTAGATAGGGTGGTGCACAGGTGTTTCTAATCAAGAAGCAATCAGGGTAGCACAAAAGACCAAAGGAATGGGCTAAACCAAAGAAGAGTGGGATCACAGATGATCACAAGATGAAAACATAGCAAGGTAGTAATCAGATCAAACCAGGGAGTCAGAGAGCGAATAATTACACTGCTCTGCAACTAGCGTTAAAGCGGGATCACGGTATACCATGGTGTGAAAGTTGATAGCTATGATAACTTTTATATTTGCTTATATTTTTGTTTCACACATGATCAGTTTCTATCTAACTTTAGTTTCTTTCCATCTACTAATGTTTTCACTAGAACCCAAAATAAAAATCAATGGGAAATAACAACACTAACACGGTTATTGTGTGTTGTCATTTGTGAAATAGTTTGAACCTGCAGAAAGCTATGATTTGCCGCTGTAAAGATAAAAATAAATACACAAGTTAATCAAATCCTGTTTAACATATCAATATGTATTGTGGATAGCCAAAGCAAGTGCTTTTCATTTGCTTGGTGCTTATTACTGGTGTGCAAATAATTATTAAAATATTTTTTAATTATAAATAAACTTAAGCTTTTTAAAAACCATAACAGTGTTAGCTGAACTACTCCTAGAGATTGCAGCAAATTCTTTTCCCCAGTAAATTTGCTTATTATTGTACATGGAGTGCTAATGCAGAGTGACCAACCACTGTGCCACCATACTGCTTCAGCCTATCTCAAGGTCACCGCTACAACACTGCAGCGAAACACCTGTATGAGTAGTGTGTGTGTGTGTGTGTGTGTGTGTGTGTCTGCCTCACTCAAAGAGCAAATAGCTGTCTATCATTTATAATCTGTCCTCTGAGAGCCATTTCTTCATTGCCTCCTATTTCATTCTCTCTCACTCTTTTTCTACCTCTTCTATCCATTTTACAGAGTCACTAGGGGAGGTGAGAAAAAGGGAGGGCAGAGAGGAGAGGAACAGAGGAAGAAAGGAGTTGCATGGTAGGAGAAACTGTCCTTATTAAAGAGACGGCAGCTGCTTGTGTGAGATCCCTTGTGGGACAGAGATTAAATAGACAGCATCAGAAGGGAACGTGGTCATGGTGCTACGACTGGAGGACGTAATTAGTATGATCATGAGGGAGGGAGGTATGGAGATAGAACGGAAAGAAGACAGTAAGGAGGAGAGGTGGGATGAGGGACAAACAGAGGAGAAAGAACAACAGTTTTCAGAATAGAAAAGGAGAATGTGACAATGTGCAAAAACACCCAGACTGAAATGTTGACTTTATTTTAAGTTAGGGATTTTAAAAAAAGGATTAGAAGGAAAACAGGACCGACTATGTGTGTGAATAAAGGAAAATGAGAAAGTTAGGTGATGAAATGAGAGATTAAAAGGGGTATTTAAAAAACACCTCGTGTCACAGAAAGAAACAAGGTTGATGGAGAAGATAATACAGAAACTGGGAAGAGAGTGGGGAAAACAGTTTACAGCTATGTACAGAAGTCATAAAAGTCCTTTCGTGGGAAGAGTTAGATACAGCATAAAAGAGGAATAAAAAGAGTAATGGTAGCACAGTACTTTTGAAACATATTTGTTAGCCTTAGCAAGAGGGCTCTTTATACAAAAACCAGTGACAACCTCCTGCAATGGAAAATGTATGATGTCTCATCTGGCCACCATTCACCACTGCTACAAAGTGTTTGTTAAAAAGCAATGCAGAGCCATTCTCATAGGGATCTACTAAAAACACAACTGTCCTCAACTGATAGTCAACTGTCACTTTTTGTACATGTTTCTAAAAGTGTTTTTGTTTTTGTTTTAAATCAATGTCTACATTTTCATTTCATTTTACCAAGCTTTAGAAATTGTGTGCTACTTTTCCACCACTGTAAAATGCTACCAACTCAGTTAGAGAAGTGAGAGTAGAAAAGAGCTGGTGAAGGTTACAGATGTGGAGCAGGTCTATTTAGGCTACGCTGTACATTGGCCCACTGGGAAACCAGCGACCGACCAGTACACCAAAATAGAAATGGGAGCAGCGGAGAGAAAGAAAAGAGGAGAGGTAAGGTGTGATAAAGGAGAGTAACAGGAGGAAGAGATAGAAAGAAAGGGCAGGTGAAAAGACTGACAAAGAGGAGATCTGGAGGGGACAGGAAGAAGTGGTAGGGAGAGGGAAAGGTAGGCAGGAGGCAATACGATTAACTGTAAGTGAGAAGACATCCATGACAGAGTTGCAAAGTGGGTGGAAGTGTTTGGTGGATGAATCCAAAATATTTTTCCCATTTCCAACATTTCCACAGATCAGCGATAGCTAGCCTGGCTGTGTCCAAATGTAACAAAATCTGCCTACCAGCACCTGTAGAGCTCACTAACTACTGTATATATATAAGGCTTGAGGTGGAGTGGTTATTATTATTTCCCATAAGGTCTGACCAAGAATTACAAAGATACTGATCACTGTTTCAGTCGCGATAGAGATAATTACATGTACAGTATAAGATATTACATTTTATACATGAGTTTGGTGATAAGATATTGGTAAGAATCTAGTATCGGCAACAAAAACTGTTGATGTCTCTGGAAAATGTGCAAATGCAATATTAAGGGAGATTTTTAGGTGATGGAGGAAGTGTATGCGTAGTGAGATTTGAATCAAGCACTGTGGGGCGTAGAGAAGAGGTAGTAAGGAGAATGAAATGGGCCATTGTGATATTGTACAGGAGAAAGAAAAGCATTAGAAGGAAAAGAAGTGACGGTGAGGATATTAAATTGAGGGACTTCAGTTGGAAATAAAGTGTCTTACTCCTAGGATGGGTATAATGTAAGTTATCAAAAGTAACAACAGCTGAATGTTATTCTTGGATTGAATTTATTTTGCCAATTCAAAATTCCTGATGTATTAATTAGTATGCATGCATGGAGACATCTCAGCATGCATGAGATGTCTTATGTGTCAAGTCATACTCATGTACAGCACTGCAGAACTAGGGTTATGAAAAAAAATCTGGGTCTAGGGATGTAGATTTTACTAATATTCACTGCTTCACTTCCATTAAAATGTTATTTCATCCAAATCTGTAGTCAAGTTGCTTGAAATGCACAGTAGTTTTGTGACTTGGAGTTAATCCTTGTACATCCACATGTCTCTATATTTATTTTTCCTTTCCCACAAGGTCTACCAAAGAACAGACTGTCCTACCCTCCCTTCCTCACAACATCAAAGACTAGCAATGCCCTGAGCACCTCTTGATCCTCCCAACCCTCGAGGAATGTCTGTGCCCTGAGCACTCTCTTACAATTCTCTGCTCCCTACCTGGGAAGGTCTACAAATGTGCTTCAGCTCTCTACCCTCTCTTGAGAAAATAATTGTACTGTAAGCACCCACCAACCATCTTTTTTTTTCCATCTTACAAGAAGCAGGCCATACCATAAGCAGCTTCTTGACATCCTTTCTTGGAAACTAAGCTGTAGCCTGACGTTCCATCTGCCCCTTGAATGACTCATGCCATTCACCCCGAAGCTGTGGGTAATGCTAGCTTCTTGACATAACAGGTAACTACATCCTGGGTGCAGGTATACAGTACAAGGAAGCAAGCTACTGAGAACACTGAAGGGTAAGAAACAGACAATCCAGGCATGTTAAAGAACTAGATACATTAAAGTGGAACCATTAAAATCATAAAACAACTGATCAAAGTAAAAATTGATTAAAAATAATAAAGCCAAAAGTAATGTGTTAAGGGTAGCGTCCTTTCCTTATTTCCTTCAAGGTTTAGAGTATTAATAAAATATGTACGTTTCCCCAAACCATGGATATTCTCTTGTATGTGCTCTGCTATAAAGTGCATAATGTGTATCAAGTTGGACATATCGTAGCAGTCCTGAATTGTTCATGTGTTCTCCAGCTATTCTTCTAAAAATGCTGATTTTTTATTAGATAAATAAACTGGTTTTTGAACCAGTATTGATCCCTTTTTCCTAGACTTTCATAGTTTCTATGTGCTGCATCAACACTCTAAAAAATAACAATTACTACCACTAAATTAAATGCATGCACACACAATAAAAATCCTTTATCCTTTATTGGTTCAGACAAACATTTTCATTGAAAATCTACTTATCTGTGTTGACATAATAGTGTTAACTAGGGCTGAACTATTAATCAAAATCGTATCGCAATCATGATTTGAAACATTGCGATTAGCTTATCTCAAAAGGCTGCAAGGTGGATATGAGACGAAACACGTGCAGCGGGCTTGTGCCAGAGCAAAAGCATGACTGCCCTTGTTGTGTGGCAGTCTTACTAACCAATTGAGTAATTCCCCCCAATCAGCACTGCCCTAGCCAACTGCGTAAACGCCCACCATTAAAAAAACAGACAGGAGAGCACGGTGGAGAGTCATTATTAGGCGAATTAATATAAAATATCACTTGAGTAACACAGGATTATTTTAGCTTTGAAGTGACAGACATTCATGGATAGAAGACTAAATTTAAGTTGTGGTAACTTAATAAAATTGCCTCTGTAACTGTAATTTTTTTCACCTTAAGTCCAGGATCTCAAGTCTCATCCTCTATTGACATAAAACAAATTCAGACAGTTGAGAATGTGTGTTTGAGAACCTGTAGGCTGATTACGGCACAGAGATACAAAATATATTTTCAAGGTGAGAATAATTTGTTTTAATAATAATAATAATAATGACATACTTTATTGATTCTCTTGGGGAAATTGTTGTTTGGACAGCTGCTAGACCTGTGTCAGCACTGCTACTGGGTTTCGGTGTCTTGTCCAAGGACACCTCGGCATGTAGCCTGGCGGGACTGGGAATCAAACCGCCGCTCACCTAAGGTTCGTAGACGACTGCTCTACCCACTGAGAAGAAATTCTACTAATGAATTATAGTAACACAATACCCATGTAGTGGAGTGATGTTCAGAGGGCTACACCAGCTAAAACATAACTTGATGGAATCTGTTGTCCTACTACACATAGTGTAAACCAATGTGGAGAAGAAGAATAAAAAGGGCTATTTTTGAAATCTGCTAAGTTAGAGATTACTTTTTATTTGTTGTGTGTTGAGGAAGTGTTTCAGTTTTTGCTTCTTATGGCCAATTACATTCAACCCCAGACTATTTGTTCGAACTTCCACAAAACAGCGGTGAAGATGTCACCATCCACCATTCAAATTTCTTGAGCAGAAATACAGAGGTCATATCACAAGACCTCATAACCCTCATCAGTACTAAGAATCAGAAAGCCAAGTTGGAATTAGCAAAAAAGTACAAGCAGGTTTTATGGACCGATGAGACCAAGGTTAATCACAACCAAAGTGATGGAATAGTCAACACGTGGAGAAAGTATGGGTCTGCTCATACAAGCTCATCTGTGAACCACGGTAGAGATAGTATCATGCTTTGTCTTGCATGGCTGCTTCTGGAACAGGTTCATACATCAAATTTGGATTTTTGGGGGGAGATTCATCATGCTAAACAACACTGTCAATTTAACTAAGACTTTGGGGAAACTCAAATGTCTTCAGTGTACAGCAAATACAAAATTGGCTATGTCATTCCAATAAATTTGGCAGCATTTATTTGAGATTTTAAAATTTTCTTTAGATTATTAGCATTTCAGAATAAAACTAAGGTAAATTGTGTTGTATTATTTACTACTTTTGCACAAAAGTGTATAATGTACTTTCCCCTCTGTGAAAGTAATACTGTTGTAGACAGCCCTAGTGCAATATTTAGTTCAACAAATCAGATTATCAGTAACAGATAACATGTTAATAATTACAATATTCCTGCTTCTATTTGAGAAGTTTAATTACTTTAATTATTGTGTTATTGTAAGTCTGCAGCCTGTTATTCTGTGTTAGTGTTTAGTGTACTGATGCAATGTACTGTTCATATGTCTAATCAGAATACTCATGAGAATGAGAAAATAAAATTATAATTAATTGCTATTTCAAACTTAATTTAATTGCTAGTTCAAATTCTGATTGTTTCACTCTGATGCTACATATATTGGGATAATAAATAAGCACAATATCTAAGTCAGTGTTCAGCACTACCTTTATTTTATTCTTTATTCAAGTCTGTGACTAGAAAAAGCTTTCTGAATTAATCTTGTTTACTATCCAGGTGTTAGCACCAGCTGACCTAGAAGTGGTGTTATTGGATAAGAAGAAGAAGAAGAAACACAATCTTCTTAGACTACCAGCCTATAAGGTTACAAGTTACCTCTGATGTCACGCAGGTGACACTACATGATTTCAATACTGTTATAAATATTCAAAAGAAGTATATTTGTGTGTGTTTGTTGCACTGCTGCTTCACTGTTGTTCTAAAACAATCTAAAAAAGGCTAAATGCATATCAAAATGAGTCTGTCATTCTTTTAATATTAAAAATCTTCTCTATCTACACCTACTAGAACAAAAAGGTAGAAGTAGACATTTTGCATTTCTACTGCTTAAGGAAAATATTTACAGCATCTTCCAGTTTCTAAACAGAAAACAGGTATGGAGTTGTTTCTTGTTTTTGGTCCATATATGCAGATGCCAACGCACATCCCACATGGTTAAAATCTCTACCTTGTTGTCCCACAGACCTGCTCCTTAATAAGGCTATGGCTGATTGGCTGAGAAGACAGAAAATGACAAGTGGTGGGGGGGGTGACGGGCTTGGTTGGGGGGGCTTAACTGTCCAGAGAGATTTCTATGCATACTAAACAGGTCTAACACAAGCTGGCTGAGAAGAATTTCATTAGTCCCTTCAAACGGGACTCCCTCCCCAGTCTGATGTTGTGATGCTGTGCTTACGCATTTCGCCAAGGTGCTTTGCAAGATTTCTGTGTGTCTGTGCTTTTACTAATGATTTTTATAATGATTAATATCCAGACAGTAAAGCTACCATCAGTCTTATGATCAGCTCAAAATACAGTGGTAGAACATATTCCTCAGCATGAGGTGCTTCACACGACTGACACCAGTGCACACATATTCACACAGACTCTCATACACAGATAAGCAAGAAGACTCACCTTCTGTGGGTGAGGTTTTCAGTCGTTTGCACAGTCCCTCTACGCCCCCGTAGTCCTCCTGGAGCTTGACCACTGCCTCTGTGCCACGCAGCTCCATCAACGAGCGCAGCTCCATGAGCGAGCAGCCGAAGCCTGCTGCATGGTTGCCCTCGTTTCTTTGGTTCTTGGCATAAAAATCGCTATTGGACATGTCCCCCATGATGTCAGCTAGTCAAGTCGGTTAGATATTGTTTGTTATTGCTTATAGATCAATCAAAAATCTTGAACAAAAGAGAGATGAGTCTCATCCAAAAGAAATCCAAAATAGGTATTAAGCAGGCAACAGTAACCAAAAAAGGGATAAAAGAATGCCACTTGTAGGTAAAGTAGGCTAATAGAGAGGTTAAAATTGGGAAAAATCCAGGGGGATGATCAGCAGCTTCTCTGTTTCAGTAGAGACTGTCAGATATCAGCAGAAACCGTCAAAGAGAAGAAACAGAAGAGGAGAAAGAACAGCAGAGAAAAAGGAGAGGAAGGGATGACGAAATACAAGAAGGGAGCATCCAGGTGAGCATTGGACAGCCCCAGTGGTCAGGTCCTGAGAAGTGCAATGATGATGGTTCGAAGTCCTGGAGGTCTCAGGCTCACCACGGCTGCAGTCCAGACCCGCTCCATGTGTGGCATCCCATTTCTGCTATTCTGCTGTTGCCTCCGTTGCCTCTGTGTCTCTACATGGTGGTCTTCCCCATCACTGCTACAGAGAGAGAGAGGGAGCGAGAGAGAGAAGGAGAGAGAGTCGAATTAGAGAGAAGAATTCAAAGAGGACAGAGGGTGAGGGAGGATGAAGGAGAGACACAGAGAGAAAGCACAAGGATAAGTGTTGTCTTCTCAGGACAGGGGTGAATGCAGCGGTAGATGGTGCCCAGCTGAAGGACAGCCTCTCCTGGCTGCTGCAGTAACTGTGTCTCTGCTGTCTCTATCTACTGCTGCGGCTACTGGTGCTGCCAACCTCATTATGAGGACACACCAACTGACTGAGAGAGTGAGAGCAAGGGAGAGAGGGAGAGAGGATGCGAATGAGAGGGAGGGTGGAGAGAAGAGGATGCTCCTTTCTGGTGCAGAGCAGAGAGGAGTTGTGTGCGGGTGGGAGGTTGGGGCTGCTCTGACGACAAAGCGGAGAGGCAGCACGTAACACTGCGTTGTCACGGGGAGGAAGGGCTGAGATATGGAGCTGCTGCTGCTATCTCACCACTAGTTCTCTATCTTTCTAGTCAGAGTTGTTAATGCGGTGCGCTACAGTTAACTAGATTAAGGTTGTTCAAAGACTGTAACCACTATACAGCACTTTATTTTGTAGTTTTTAGGACAGAAAAATCCCATGAAAAATTGAATAAAAAATTCAATACCTTTTGGCTTCTGAAGCACTCAGCCCCAAAACCATGTGTCCCTACTGTAGATGTAAATATTTAAAAATAGATCACATCTGCAGTTTCATTTAAGTCATTTCCTAAAACAGTGCAGTGTTTGAAAATTACTCAATGACACATTATTTATATCGCCAGGAATAAAATTAAACATCAGTGCCGAGGTTCACTGTAATGACAACAACTCGATGTTATGTTTTGAATAGAGAACAACAATAGAGATTTGTGGCACAGAGGAAGAAGCAACACAAGCAAGAATCAATTGTCATTGTTACTTTTAGTCTCGGTGAGATTTGTTAAGAATAGGGGAAAACAGAGTACCAACAGCGTTAGCCTTTGACTCGCTAGTGTCTCACAATCTACAACATCCACACAAACACATAAAATCACAACAATGCACAAAACACTATTGATCTGTCATCAATGATTTACAGACATCAATGATTTACAGTACATGTGTGCCTCCATTTTTAATCAATGACACTAGTGACCCAGCGAGTCTCACATTAATCACCTCCTCACTAGATGGATATAATAAGGTACACTATTAATATTAAGCAAACCATCTGTGGCTTCATTTAAAACCAGACAGAAAAACATAGTCAACCAGAACTACTACACTGATAGCAAGGCTGGTCATTTTATTCATTAAACAAACTATTAAACTGTATAATAAGTGATTTGGTCATGAATTGGAGGTTGGAGGTTTTTGTTTTACATCACATCAAATTCCTATATTTACAATACCTCCTTTATAGAGCAAATATAATCAAGTCCTCCAATATATAATCTTCCCAGGTAAAAAAAAATAAAACAGCAAAAAGCAAAGAAACTACATTGTTGTATATTGTTTACATTAAACTAAAACCAGTAAATTAGCTAACTAGTCTTATGTTTTTGAAGTTTCATGTTCTTGTTAGTATGCAGTAAAAATCATCAGTGACAGAATGTCCATGTAACATGAACATGGCTACATATACTATTCATGTATGAGAAGACCAAGAGATGTTTTGTTCTAAAACCATTCCCAGAACCCTACAGAGACATTGGCACTACAACAGTTAAGACATCTTGGCATCTAATTATAGTCACTGGCTGAAAGATAGGTTAACAACACAGGGTAGCATGTTACAAGATGCGGCTTGTCTGTCCATTTGTTACTAGTTTGGAAGTTGGGAATTAAAAAGGGAAGAAAAAGGGAAATACTGAGGTAGTGAGTACACACAGATTGTTAGTACTGGTGGCAAAATGTCCAGTCACAAATATCAAGTGTGATACAGATGGGACTAGTACCAGACACAACTGTGTGCTTGGGAACAGCAGGACAACGACCTTGTCACAGCTGGGTAGTGAACGACCCTGCCAACATGTGAATACACATCTGTAACTCCACAGGAAGCTATCCTGTCTGTTAATGAGCGCCTGCCCTTACTGAAGGGACAAAGTAAGACAACATTTGCAGTGTCACCTGGACAGGTGTGACCTAACAAACCTGCTAAACATTTCTATACAGCAGATTAAGGACAGCGTTTTCAACTAAGGCAAATATTCTACTTTCCCCCATCTTCAGATTAGTATAATATTGATGTAGCCTAGAGTGTTGGCCTCTGCCACGTTAGTTGGCCATTTTTACTCTTGCTCTTCGTTTGTGCCACAGCATAGCATGTGTTACAGGATGATGGCTGTAGGTGACTCTCAGCTTACACTCGCAGCATCTTGTGCATACACACGATTATTACTGTGTGTGGATTTGGTGTTAGATTTGCTATTGCTATTTTTTTTATTTTCATACCAGATGTTATAACGTAGGCCTGTTTAAAAGTGTCATGCAAATAGCAAGTCTGTTGGTTTAACATTTGGTAGACTTTCATTTCATTTTGAATCATCCAACTCTGTGTTCTAAAAAATACACATACATCAACACTGTATTACACATTGTTGTCATAATGTTGTCATAACTCTGTATTTATATTGACTTTATTAGACAACATGTTTCTGTCTCTGTAGGTCGCAATTTGTATTTTATACTTGTTCAATCTCCTAAAATGTTCTTGGACTTCATTAAAATAAAATATTTTGTGAATGAATCACTATATTTACATTAAAAAACAAAAAGCTATTTTGGATAGTTTCTCAGTTTCTTAAACAATAAAAAAGAACAACGTGGGGCATTACTACATCTTCCTCTATTTTTCCTCCAACCTTTTATGCTGTTCCTCTCCTTTGCCTGCCAATCAGGTCCAATCAATGTTGGCGCTACTCTCTGCATGCCAAGGCAGACATCTGTGCCGGCCAGATCCTCCAAAACCATGAAATGAAAGCAAACAAATGGTCTCCCAGGAAATTTGAACTGTTTGAGTCTTTACTATATGTGTGTGTAGTTGAATGTGTCTGAATGGTTAATCAACTGGCTGAGTGAGGAGAGAAACAACATCATACAGTTAATTCTCTTTTGCACCAGATGGACCACCTGCAAGAGACAGACACTGCCACCACTGCTCACTCCTAATGTACCTGTACTGAACTTCAGAGTGGTACTGGTTTTCTATCCTACTAAGCTTGTCTTTTGCACCTAATCAGTGAATCAGTCAGATAACTAGAAATAATGCAAACCAACAAGGTTTGTAGATACTAGTTTGAAAACATTGGCCTCATTGTGGCTGTTGTTGAAAATCTGACCTTGCATGACACAGAAGCAGTGTCAGCATATCTGCAGTCCAATAATGCTGATGATCACAAAATACTAAATGAAATAAATATATAATTAGATGCCTAGATACCTTAACTGAGTGTTCACCATTCTTCCAAACATGAAAATATTTAAACCTATAATGTAAAACTGGAATCTGCCATTTACAATAGGAGATAAGCTTGAAAACATGAATTAATTAAAAATAATATTATTAGGAAAAACAGCAATATCATCAAGCTACAGTACACTGTGTAATTTTTCTTTATGTCTGACTTAGACTGATATCATGGGTCATTCTCCTATCCTCTCCAACACTGTTCTTGTTTAACGGAAAATTATAATTAATTAGCAATGCAAACATGCAATGCAAAGCACAGCTTTTTACGATTTTGTTAGCACCTCGCAAAAACTGCTATTTTCATCACCGCCACCACCACCACTCCCTTTCCGGACTCTGTACCTGCCTGCCTACATATTCTCCCACTATCTTAAGTCAACCTCTATGTTAATTGTCTACCTGTACTTGACAAAATACTTTTCTTTTGTCTACCCCCCACCAGTCTGTCTGCATAATCATTGGCATGCTTCCCATGATTTGACAGTGAGTAATGAGTAACATACAGTATGATCAAACACTGGAGGATAAAGAGCCGATTTTGCAATAATTAACCGCTTTTTTACCTGAAGTCTGAGAACATTTAATTGGACGCCATATGCGATCCACAATAAAACATGAAGCCCCACAGCCAAATGCTAAGACTATCTGATCAACGTACTGTACAATTCAGCTTAGGTGGTGAGGGTGATGTTAAGCAAAAAGTCCCATCAAACAACTTTGTCTAATTGTGTTTCAATGATAGCATCATCACAGACTCTATATTTGCCTTCAGGTGAGGCTTCAAGTTTAAACATTATATTAAACACTAAAACTGTCATGTGCAATATAATATCTTTGATATAATATTCTATCATTGAATTTCTCTCAGTATTGTGCCTAGTGACTTGTCTGCTGGCTCTCTGTTATGCTGTGTGAACATAAAGAACAAGTGTTAAAGATGTAATGGTGCTCCAGAATAATCACAGTTTTCTTTTTGATGAAAAGTTCCTGGTTTTACAAGCAGTGGGTAGTTCACAGTAAAGTCATTCTATGTCTCTCAAAATGTCCTTGAGCACAGTGAAGCAAAGCCGATATATGAGGTGTGCACACTGCACCATCACCAACACCAGCAGGACTGGTGTGTAGCTCCCCCTGCCAGTGACAATAAATAGTGCAGAAGGCTTAAATGACAACGGAGCTGCTCTGAACACCTGTTAATTAATAAATATCACATTATAGTTTCAGATGATACAACAACATCGGAAAACTACAGTCTCAGGAGGACTAAATGGACACCTCACTTACGTTTTTGCTTAAGAGAATTAGCTGACTGGTTGTTGCTCTCATTTCCAAAGATGTGCATGACAGTATAATTGAGCAGGTTCTTCTTACGCTGTTGCTTGAGAAATTACAAAGTAGCTTTAATGTGTGAACATAGGTTTCTATAACCTGCACTACATTGTCAGCTTCTGCAGTGAATCATTTGTGAAACAGTTGTGCACAATGTTCAGGGAATCCCCGAACACATGCAACTACATGAGCACATTAGAAATTTTAGATAGCAGCTGCACTGCAATATCCAAGTCCACACACACACACACACAGCCAGAGAGAGACAGACACATTAACTGACACTGTCTCTGAGGTGAATTGTTATATAACAACCACAGTGAGTGCCTCCTTTCAGCCACCATCAGTGCTCTCTAATTGGGTTGAAAACAGCTGTCATGCTAACTAGGCGCAGCAGACACAGTCTGACAAAGAAAAAGGTTATTTTGGAAAGCAATGCAGTGGCTCGAGAAGGACTGCAGGTCCAACTCATATCAGGTTAAAGAGAAGATAAAGCTAACAGGGACAAAAGGAGAGAGATGAGTCAGAGAAAGTAGGACAGAGAGAGAGATACACAGATATATGAATACATACTTCCATGTATAGAATAAGTATGTCAACCCTTTGGAATTACGTGACTTTCTGCATTAACTAGACATTAAATTTGTTGTTATATTCACTTAAGTCACAGACTAGACAAAGATTAAACATTCACATTGTTGGTGAAAAAACAAATACACCAATATACCCTTTTACAGTAAGTAAACATTACGACGTTTTTTGGTGTGCAGTGCACATAGAATTCTACAGTCACTCAGACCAGGTGTTTTACTTGAAAACATTAATAAAAACCCACGGGACCATATTTCCCATCTCAATGATGACCTAGTGTGGCCAGACATTAGACGCTTATAAGTACATCACCTACCGAAGATGCCATTCTGCTGTGCTGCTGGGTGCCAGAATTGAAGGAGTAATGGCTCTAATACTAAGTTTAATTGAATTCCAGCTGCTACTGCCAGTCAAAAAAAAAAGATAATTGTAATTAAACTATAAGAGACAGGATTGGACGGATCAGCCTCGAGGCAATGTCCAAAATCGCCTCAGTCCAATTCTTTAGTTTCACCACAGTTGTCCTCTCTGCTACTGGTATGAGATAAAACTTAAAGTTCTCCTTAAGTACTAAAGTACTCCTTCAATTCTGGCACCCAGCAACACAACAAGATTTTATTTTCGGTACATGATGTAGCCTGAAGTGAATGTGTTTGCTCCCAGTTTTCCTTTATTTTGCCTCACATTTTGACATAATCACTGGCAGTAAAAGGGTCTATAGATTTGATAACTTGTCAAACCTCATTGTGCAGCGATAACTTCAAACAAGAGTTTCAGGTAGCTGCACATGTGACCTATACATATTCAGGACATTCTTTCTGATCATCCTTCCTCAATGAATTGCTTTAGCTTAGCTTTATTCTTTGGATGTTTAGTGTGAATGACTCTCTAAGGTCATTCCACAACATCTTTACTGGGTTGAGGTCTGGGCTCTGACTAGGACACACTACCATCATCACCCAACTCCTACTAAGCTTCAGCTTGGGCACAGTCACACTGACATTATGCTGTAGCATACTATGATAAATATGATAAACATTTTTCCCACTGATGATGCTGATAAAGAATGCCCTTTTAAGGCATATATAGTACTCTGGGTTCCTGCCAAACAGTCCTTACCAGCTTTAGTTATATCAGTCCACAAAACATTTTCCTAGTACCATCAGGCATGCAGTGATAAGGTCATTCACGCAGAAGCTTCCTCTGTGGTGTCCTGTCATGGACACCATGCTCCATGATTTGCATATGGTAGATGAGCACAGAGATGTTAATCAGCTCCAGTGATTCCTTTAAGCCTTTGGTCGTTACTCTGGGCATTTTTTTAACCTCACTGAGCGTTCTGAATTGTGTCTTTGTACTGAATATTTTTGCTTAGCCTATGTCAGCTTATAGATGGTGAGGGGCTTTTAAAGAAAAGCAGTTGACCAGGCAACCCCCGGCAGCTGCGGGGGTTGCTATGATTCACTGCAGAGTGAGGTTGAGATGTGAGAAAGTGAGAGCTGGTGATGATATACTATAGCTGTGAAATAGCTGGGTTAAATAGCAGAGGATGACGCACAAGTTATATAAACCTTTGGTCCAAACAGAAAAGCCCTAGCAGACCCTATCATTCACATTTATGAGGAAAATCCTGGTATGTTAAGGTGTGCCACTGTAGGTGATTCTTCCTTACCCTCTGCCTCACTTCCACCTCTTTTTCCTTTTCTGCTTCTGCACCACACATACATTTCTGGCAGGGGTCACCTTTCCTTTTGCCTTAGTTCATGCTTAAATAATCAACTGCCTGGTTATTATCACTCTCTTTTGTATCGGTGGAACAGATTTTCACTAACATTGCTTCATTCTTTGATTATTTGCAACAAACAACTGTTTTGTTTATTCTTTCCTCGTTTCTGGTATAAGGAGTTCTGCTGTGTGCATGGCCACCTAAATACATTGTCCTGGGGGTGTGCAAATGGCATTAAACAACGTAAGCAACCTTGTCAGGGTGTGGGGGCAGATATAAAGATGTGCAGTGCTATCCTTTCTGGATCAGCTGTGTGGACACACATTAACAGCTACTGGCATATTGAAATGTAACAAGCAAATGAAGCATGAAAAAATACTTATGATCATTATTACTGAAGAACCAGCTAACCGAAAGGTTGTTGGTACATACTTGAATAATAATAAATAGTGGTAAAATATTGGACTAATAATAATGTTGAGGATGCTCTGCAGGGGTGGCCAACCCTGGTCAAGGGCCAAGCTTGTTTTCCAACTATCCCTGCCTTACCCACTGCTGATTACCTGGATCAGGTGTGTTGAGCCAATCAGAAGCTATAAGTGCAGAGATGGTTGGAAAACAACAGGGCAGTGGCGCTGAAGGAAAAGGATTGGACCTCTGTAGGAGATCGGCCTGTAATTGAGGAGTAGTTTTAATTTTCTAGTCAAACTAGAGCCCCAATCTGATTCCAGAGGAGCATGGCATCAATCTGTTAATCACCTTGTAGAGGAACTTTGAAAAATGAAACTGATAAATTAGAAAATGTGAATTAGAAAATAACAGAAAGCTCAAGAACGTGTCTTTTGAGAAAGATCGTTAACAATGAGTTCATGTGTCTCAATAGAGAAAACATTCAAGGTAGCGCTGTGTTCAGTTCTGTGTAATCAGTATGGTATCACTCTGCCAGCTGAAGTTTTTCCTGCAACTCCTGTAACTAGATTCAAGGCTCAAACATTGATACAATCACACACCAAACAATTCAGTTAGGCTTTCATGAATCAGAGCCAAGCACGACAAGGAAAAGGAAAACAAGATTTGAATTTAATTTTGAAGTCTAATTCCAACAGAATAAAATGTGATAAAATATATGTGAAGATATATTTTATTTAATCTGGACAATACACCACCACTGTATGTTGCTTTAGGCTACCGACATGGCTTTAGGGATGGCAATGATGGGTGGTGAGTCTACCACTTAAAGCTAGACTGAGATATCTCAACAACCATTTGATGGATTGCCAAGACACTGATACATATAATCATGGCCTACCTCTCAGAGGAGGAATTCCAAGAAATTTTTCTTCTCCTCATAATCAGTTATGTTTTCAGTTATACGGTGATATACACTTCTTAACATTTGCTTGATGTGTTAACACAACATTTTGTGTCTGCTAGGGTCCGCTAGAATACACAGAGACTGTGAGTGACTACATTAGCTGGTGCACGTCCCCTCCCAGGACTGTGCGTATGTTCCCCAACCAAAAACCCTGGTTTAATGGGGACATAAAACAGAAAATCTAGAAGCGGCGGGAGGCCTTCAAGTCAGGAGATCAAGAGGAGTATAAGAGAGCCCGGTACGAGCTGCAGAAGTCCATCAGAGCAGCAAAAAGGGCCCACTCACAAAAACTTGAAGGCTACTACCTCAACGACAACACGCGCAGCATGTGGCAGGGAATTCAATCTGTCACAAACTACAGGAGAACCACAACAACCACAGACCCCCGA
>JAUMHL010000025.1:16999622-17012145 GCA_032362345.1 Sandelia bainsii
AAACAAGTCCAGTTGCCATTAAAAAACCGTTTTTTTGAGATAACCATGACCTGGATGACTGAGAATCTTCACAGATACTCACAGCTACTGGTATCACGGTATCTCATGTTCCCTTCCTTTTTACACTATCATAATGGCTAACAGCTAACCAAAACAGTACAGATATTTTTTTAACATAAATATTATACCAGTATTCAATCTCAAATTTGGCCTTGGGCCACAGCTAAAAATACATCATAATGAGATACCACAAAGTCCAAAAAATAAATATTTCCGTGCTCCACGCAAATATGAATACAGGCCTGGTATGCTAACGAACACACAACTGTGAGAACACCACCGTTGGTTAATGACGTATCACCTGTTCCACCAGCCTAAAACTAGTGATACTGTGTAGGACATGTGATCATGCAAGTGAAACTGCTGAACAGTTTGAACAAAACTGAACATAGTCACCTTCATGTAGAAGGATTTATTGCAGGACGGTTTAGGTTGCACCTTGGAGTACCTACAACGTAATACAACAAATACACTGCCAACTGAGAGTAGTTCCTAATAAATATAGTAATCACAGATAAATAAATAATGTGTTCTACATGTAATGTAAATAACATGTTCTATAGCAGCAGAAAAAGTTTAAGTTCATTTGAGGGATCATTACGGGTGGGTTTTCTCTGGGTACCAGTGTTGCCAGATATTAAATGTTGAAGTATCGTACCAGCAGCTTAAAATGATCGTATTTTGAGGAAAATTATCGTACACACGTAATTTGCATTCTGAAGTGGCTCAGACAATCAGCTTCAATAACACAGTATCATAGACTGTGCATATTATAGTCTATAATGCAGTTTTTACCTACAGAACAGTTGTAAAAACCACCTCTGGGCAGAACAGTGCCTCTACCTATGTGGTGTGCAGGATGTATCCCTCCGCGGTCAAACCACTCGTTGTTTATGTTGTGCGTCATCACGTGTTAGGTTAATTGGTGGTTTCAAATTGCCCATAGGTGTGAATATGAGTGTGAATGTTTGTCTGTCTCTGTATGTCAGCCCTGTGATAGAATGGTGACCTGTTCAGGGTGTACTCTGCCTCTTGCCCAGTGACAGCTGAGATAGAGGACAAGCGGTTAGGATAATGGATGGATGGATGAATGTATTAGCTGGGTGTAACTAACATACACACTCTGTCAGGTACAGCATTTGAATAACTTGAACACAGTGAGACAATTTTAATCATACTGGCTCTGTACGCCACCGCAGTCAAACAAACATGTAGACTGTCAGCTTTAATTGAAGGGTTTGTCAAAAACATTTTATGAACTGTGTAGGAATTACATCTATTTTTAAACAGACCCACAAGGGTATTTAGACAAACTAGACCTCAAAAGACACAACAGCAGTCTGTACGGGGCCTGGCTCATCAATAGAGATTGTTCACATCTCAAGATTGAAAATTTAAGATCATATTGGAACATGCAGTTGTCTCCAGGTTGTATGGCTCCAGGAAGCAAAGCACTGGTATAAACTTGTAGGACCTAACACTTGCTTGAAAGTGTTTGTAACCAAGAAAGATCCTACTAAACATACTGAGGCATAAACTGTAAATTTAAACTTGTAAGTACTGGTTTTAATGGTATATCTAAGGCTGTGACGACTCATATGAGCATGTGCATAAACAGACAGATTCTTAATACAAGGATTTTCTAATTACTAATACCACTAAACCTTGGACTGAACCTATCATGTACATAGGTGAACAGAGGCTTAGTCACATGATTAGAACATTGGCACTGTCTCTAAAATTTGCATATGTGTGTGTTTTCACGCCACTTTCAGAAATCACTCTCATGTCAAGAGTCTGAGATTCATCTGTCATAATTGTGATTATGGAGTTGTGGGTTCTGTTTATTCCCTGAAAAATAGGTATAACAAGATTGTTAGTTGATCGATAGGTCTACCTACATACACTATATTGCCAAAAGTATTAGATCGCAGTCTCTGCTCCAACTCATCCCAAAGGTGTTCTGTCAGGTTGAGGCCAGGGTTCTGTGCAGGCCAGTCAAGTTCCTCCACACCAAACTCGCTCATCCATGTCCTTATGGACATTGCTTTGTGCACTGAATTCATTGATTTGGTGGGGTGAGCCAATACTTTTGGCAATATAGTGTATATACTACTTACTGGAGCAATTATCCATGTCAACAATACACAGTTGTTAAAAACTAAATTAGTTTGACTTCTGTCTTATTCCATTTTTTTTCTGTGGGCCTTGATACTCTCAAACTGTTTTGTGTGATGACAATGTGAAGATGACAATGATGAATATTGCAGGATGAAAAGCACCATCCAAAGTATGGCTGCAAAAATGAATTGATAGCTTCTTCAACATCCCTTTTAACTTATATTATTCTCCCACCACCAAAACAGTGGCCGGTCATAATTTTGCTTCCACCACACTCGATGCCTTGGTCTAAGTCTTACATTTGTTTGCTGATCACAAAAACAACATCCACTTTGTTGTATCACGTACAATTTTAATGAAAATGATTTTGAGTTTTCTGTACTTGTAAAGTAGTGCAGGTTGGTTGGTCTTGGTGTCTATCAATATACTCCAGCAATAGGAAAGAAGGGCGTAACAACCAGTGTATCAACCAGTTTCCTATTGGTTTTTTAACATTGACAGAAACGTGAACAACCCTATGCAGTTAAAATGCAGTTAAATGGAAAAGAAGGACAGTTTTATTGCTTCTTTAATCAGTTATGTTAGCACAGTTTTCAGCTGTGCTAACATAATTGCAAAAGGGTCAATTATCCTTTTTATATTGATAAACTTGTACTGGCAAACACAGGACTAATTTTTGTTGATAATGGGCCTCCGTAATCTATATTTCAGTTTCCAGCTACAATAGTGATTTACAACATTAACAATATCTACACTGTATTTCTGGTCACATAGATTTTATTTTAATAGACAAAAAATATGCTTTTCATAAACAAGGAAATTTTACCCCAAACTCATTACATTCCCTACTTGCATTTAGATAAACCACACTACTTGTCTGCATTTCTCTCTGTTTCCCCCAGTGGTTAAATATATAATGCCAGAGTCTATCCTACAGGGGGACATTTGAAATCTGTTAGGTGGGTGTTGACAAGTGCCTTTGGGGAATTGGTATCTGTAAACAATCACTCTGATGGTGCCATTAAGCATGCAGGACTAACATCTACAACAATGTGCCATTGTTTAACAACCAATGCTTGGGCCCAGAAGGAAAAGAACTAATACTGGTGTTCGAGGTTTGACTAAAAAAATAGGACAACAGGCATAGGGACAACAAATAGGACACACAAGGATGTTATTCTAGCTTTGAATTGAGCTGTCTACAGGAAGATAAGGAGGAAGTGAAATTGTGTAATATTGGCTGCAGTATGCATGTGGTACAGCATATAAACTCTTAACAGAACAAAACAGAGTGCTCACAAAAGATTCACCAGCAGCCATCTTAGGCCACCATAGAATATATATATATATATATATATATATATATATATATTTTTTTTTTTTTTTAATTATCATAAAAATTTGCATCTAATGGTTGACTGAAACACAGAAAAACACATGCAAACACACACACATCAAATTCCTGTTGCAAGGTCACTGGAAGTCAGAAAGAAAAAAAAGACTCCTGTGGCCCTCTCTTTGCTCCAGATGAGCCTGTAGAAATCATGAGGGACTTACTGGTCTAATTAAATTCAACACATACAGGCTAGATGTGCTGGAAGGGAACTGAAGACATAATGAAGAGTGGACGACTCGGAAGAGATGGGAGGAGAAGGCAGTAGGAAACATACAAAAAAAAGAATTTAACAAAAGAGACTGAACAGTGACTAACAGTAGAAAGAACTGTTAGAAATGTGTGTTTTGGACTGCCACTCTATAGCATGACAAGTCCTAAGGTGGACACAGTGCACCCCACTGTATTAATGTGGCACTGCAATGTGTTTGATCATCTGAGCAGTCAAGTGCAAAACAGAATGCAGAATGCCACATGCAAATAACTAAAATCCAACATACTATGTACAGTAGACGTAGTGCAGCATTGCCGATTTTGTATAAAACAAAAAGGCCAGTGCACTCTCAAGATGAGAAAAAGAGTACTATTGCTATTTGACCTGTGTTAACATGACCTCAGTTGCATTACTCCAGAGACAATGGAGTAAGTCAGTTTATTTGGCTTTTATTGGGGTTTGTCAGCACCCCTTCATATTGAGATATGTTTTGGAGCATATCATATATTTATAGTAAAAACTAAAACTAAAAAAAAAACTTACATACTGTAAGTTTAAACTTTTCAAGAAGGTACTCACAAATATGGACCTTCATACAATGTGAAACAAGCTCTAACTCACCAGGACACTTTCTATAAAACCCATCCAATCAACAGGCAACACACCAAAAATCTAATGAGTGACAGTTCAGGCACTGAGATAGAAAAGCTATTAGTCACTGTCTCTCACTGTAATACAAACACGTGTCACTGCCCACTTTATTAGGTACATCTAATGCAATCTGATACAGCAGCTTTGCTATGGAAAAATGAACATTTCTCAGTTTTTATTGAAACCGTCAGAAAGTACTTTATATGTAACTTAAATATGTTTTCTACTGAGGTCATAGTAGGTGGGGGAGTCGTACTGGAGTGCATTATATTAGTGTATATCTAATGTTTTGGCTCCCTCATTTATGCAAATATGGTGGTTATTATAAATATTTTATTAATAATTATTCATAACAAATCATAAAGTATAATCTATTATTTCCCATTTGTTATCACCAACAACACAAGAAGAAATAAATGAATACTTACAGTACCTGTCTTTAGCTCAAGCTTTTTTTTAATGGAAAAACAATTGTCAAGGCTGCTTTAACACTGTGTTGCTATGCTACACAGAGGTGATGATGACACAGCAAAATGTAATGTACTGCGACGCTAACAGATTCTGTCTTGACTGTATGAGATATGACAGAGCGAAACAAGGTATGGATCTTCTCTTTCGGCTGTGTGCTGTTCCTGTACTTGATACTTAATGATTGTTGATTCACACTAAAATGTCATGAATAAATACTATAAATATATTCCTGCGTATGCATTTCCTGCTGTCACATGGAAAAAGGAACCTTGGTGTTCCCAAACTGCATGCTAAGGATTTGTTATAGATCATTATGCAGTATTTACAGAGTTTACTCCTGGACTGATATAGACAAGGAAAATTCACTTTGTGATTTTGGCGACAGGGTTCATGTCTTTAAGTTAAAGCCAGTAGTGGAATATGTCACTGCATTCTTTCTGTGCTACTACTCTTCTATAACAACATCAAATGTCATTTGGATATAAAAAATTGTGTTTGAAGACAAGTTTCAAAGGACACTTAGACAGCTGGTACATAATTTTTGCATTCTCTTTTGAATCAGATCTCCTTCTTCCATTTTGACTCTGGGTACACATCTGAGCTGTCTGGCTGTCTTGGTGCAGTAGAGCTGATAGTTGAGGTCACACAGGCATCCCAGCCCCAACAGAAGCACAACTGACTGAATGCATGAATGACTGATAACTGACTGACTGACTTAGTGACTTGGCAAATGGCTGACTGGTTGTTTGACTGCTAGGCTGTGCTATTTTTTTCTTTCTTTTTGGTAATCACACTAACTGGTTGTCTACTGAAGTGACTGACAAGTCAGCCAACCAGACAACAAGCTGACCCTGTCAGTCAGTTAGTGTGATGAACAGTCAATTGACAAGCAAGCAAACCTTCTACAAACAGCCACTGAAATTGCCAATGTATCAGTCAGTGACTAGACAGCTACACAGCCAGCCAGAAAACCAACCACAAAAGCAGACAGCCAATACATCGAGGAGGAGAGGTGATAATGCTCCATATTAATTCAGTCACCACGACAAAACAATCACTTAGCTAATGCAGTGAAGACAGCTAGCCAGCAAACACACATGATCAGTTACGGCAGCGAAACCTGCTTCTATGACAGAACCAGTCAGTAAGTGTGACAGAGGAGAGACTGCAGCCAACAGATGACCTGACTTAATGAGGTGAGTAATGAAATATTTCCATCTAGAGAAATTACAAGCCAAGGGATGTGAGTTCCCCCCTAAAAGTCTGGCACGGAGCATGGACCTACATAACATGCATAATATATGCATGATATAAAAACAGATCACCAAACATGACTCCACTGTGCAGAATTATTTCTACCATGGAGAATCCTTTATTATCATCTCTCTTCTTAAAGATCACCTGCGATAGTAGCAACAATATTACCCATTTTTCTGCAAACCCACAATCCACAGACACACACGGAACAAAGTGTACAGATTTATATTCACAGATCACAGCCTCCCAACATGCAGATGATTTACACAAATATAATAAAAAGCAACTACCAAAACCAGCAATTACAGATACACTGTTCTTTCATTCACATTTTACACAGGGAGAATGTATACTTACATGGTAGCAAGGTTATCACCATCATCACCATGATGTGAAAATCCTCCCAGCTAAAAATGATATTACAACAGCACATTCAGCAGTGAACTAACCACCACAGCGGTGTTTAGTATGTGTGTGTGTATGTGTGTGTGAGTGAGTGTAGGTGTGCGTGTGTGTGTGGAGACTCGCTAAGCTGCACTCTCACTGCTACTGCCTCAGCTGGGGCTGTCTCAACGCACAGCCTGTACCATGTCGGTAGGCAGCACGGGTGGGCGTGTGTGTGTGTGCATGTGTGTGTGAACAGTGCTGCATAGCAGAGAGACTGCTCTTCACTTGACAAGGCTTCTTTTCTGATTGGAAAGAGGAATCGAGAGAGACAGATGCAAACATAAACTCATGATGATAGAAGGATGAAAGAATAACAGAGCAAATTGACAGTGAATCCTTTCCTCTATATTTATCATTCTCTGTGTCTCATTTTACTCCCTCTTTTAGATATTTTGCCCCCATAGTATAACAGCAGGAACACTGTAATGATGCATGCAAGCTCACAGAAATGACTGGTGAAGGAAGAGATTAAAAAAAAAAGAGAGAGTGACAATGGATGAGGAGAGAATAGATGATTAGGCTCCAGCACTCCCCTGACCCTTAAGAGGACAGGTGGTTAAGATAATGTGTGGATGGATGGAAAATAGATGATGTAGAACAGGTGTAGAAGAAGGGAACCAGTGGTGCAAGAGAGAAGAAGATAGAAGACAAGTAAGAAACAAAGGAATGATTGGAGAAAACTGGGGAGGTTGTAAAGGCAGCAACAAGAATTAAAGCTGTCGAAGAAAAAAAAAGGAGGATGTGCATGAGCAGCAAACAGAGAGGGAAAAGAGGCAAGAAGAGGAGGGGAGGTCAACTTTCAAGGACATGCATTGTTGTCTGGCTCATTCTTGTCTTCTGCAGATCGGGATTCCCATATAACACGCACAAATTTCCATCCAGCTCACCCTAGTGGACATGATGGCTGCAGGACATAATGCTTTTGTGTGCCTTTGCTTTTGTGTGTGTCTGCCTCATCTACCACTGACACACACCTACACACAAACACACCTGTTCTGCCCCAGCCAGTCATCTGGCTATCCAGCAAGCCAGCCACGACAGGAGAGGATAACAGCTTTGTGTCATGTTGCCGTCACGTCACTATCCCACATCTCACTCTGTCACAGCTTGCCGGGAGAGAAGGGGAGGAGGGGACAGAGAGCCTCACTGACTCAAATCGCTACCTCTCTCTTTCCCTCTTATTTATCTGTTTCTTTTTTTCTGTTTTGTCAGTGTCTATTTTTTCCTGTGTCTTTCTCTTACTGTGTAACACACTCTCTCTCCTCTGTTGTGTCACAGGTGTATTATGTAAATATCAGATGTTGGACAACACCAGAATCACTAGCTGCATTCACCCATTTCAGGTTATTCCCACTCGGATGAATACACATTAAACAGAGCTGAGTGTGGCACTTGTGAGCTGGGACAAGAGATACAATACACAGCATGTACAGTATAAACAGACATACAGTATTGTAGCGGTCTCCATTTTTATCGCACGCTGTAGAGTAGCCCTACTGCTGTTCCATTTGAGATGACAAGTTTTGGACCATAAAATTAAGAGTTCAGCATGTTTGTAGCAGTCCATCATGGTTGATGTCGATGTACAGTATCTGGCTTGCTTTGCTTGCTTTAACAGTAGCCTCAAAAACTGCAAAAATCAAATTGTGGCTGGCACTGGACCGTGCCGACTAGCATTGTTACTTGATAACTGTCAATAAATGATAAATGTTAAATAGTCTGCACTCATACAGGTGCATCTCAACAAATTAGAATATTGGGGAAAAAAACACAATTCTTTGGAATTTAATTAAAAAAATGTAACTGAATCTGTTCTAATCTTTTCTAGAATAATTGCTTTTTTGTTTTAATTGAATTAATTAATTGATAATAATTTAAATAAATAATAACAATTTAATTCATTTTCAATGGCTTACAGCTCATGAAAATCAAAAATCCAGTATCTCAAAATATTTGAATACTTGCTAAGATCAAACAATAAAGGGTTTACAATACAGAAAATGTCCAACTTCTGAAAGTATGTCCATTCTTGCACTCAATACACTTAGTCAGGCTCCTTTAGAAAAACTACTGTCAATGCAGTAGGCGATGTAGTCTGTTCAGACAACAAATACAAATTGTAATCAATATGAGTAAACTGGAAAAGAATAGAAAAGAAGACAGAATATTCATCAGAGCTACAATCACACTCCCCCAATATGACATCTGGGAGTGTGGCTGCCACTGAACCTGCATCAATGCAGGTAAAGGAAAATGAAATTGAGCAAAACATAATAGAATAAAATAGAACATAATGCTGGAGAATATAATGGAAATGCAGCTGTTTGGCAGCCAGAAATAGACCTACATTATTCTGTAACTGGATTATTATATGAACAAACTTAGAATATGCTAGTTTCCTTATAGTTAGAGTAGATAGAATGACTAAGTTTAAACTAAGTTTAGTGGGAAAGGCTGTGGTAGGGTGTGAACCATATAAGTTTTATAGAACAATAGTTAGGAAGGAGGGATTCAGGTTAGAGAGAGAGAGCACAAGAGAGTGTGAGCAAAAGAGTGTGAGAGAGAGAGAGCAAGAGTGAAAGAGTGAGAGAGAGAGAGAGAACTGATGGGGTTCAGAAACAGGCCCTAAATATCAATGCAGCACGTCTGAGAGAATTCAGGGCTGCAGTGCACCAAAACCTGGGAGAAAGAGCATGAGAGGATAATAGCATCAGAGGAAGTCAGAGCAGAAGATAGCAGCCATGAACAACCATAATCTATTCATACAAACCATCACTGTCCTGCTGCCACATGAACGCACCTCGAGATTCCCCTCATTTGGATTGCATCTTTGACCTCACATGCAAAGTGGTTCCTTGTCTAATTCTAGTTTTAAGTTAAATTACATAGATCAACTCTGATGTTCACAGAGATATTGCCGTACAGCCTCCCTACTGAAAAGTACAATGCCACAAATAAATAGTGAAAACGATGTCTTTTTAATGTCAAAGTCAGTTTCTCTCCACTGAAATTCTACAGGTAGAACAATTTTAAATAGATGCTTCAGACACGCCTTCACACTAAAGATGCACACACTTATTTAGCATAGGACAACTTTATGTCATTCATCTTAACTGAATGACACTCATTAAAGAAACCTATTAGAGACATTAGTAATGCTCCCCATCCTCTTTGTCATGGCATATTCCCTCCCTTCCATAAAATCTGTTTCCTTCCAGAAAGCACCTCTTAACCAATAAAATGCCATGTTTATCTCGGGCCATTCACACATTTCATATCCTGATCACTACCCACTAGCCAATAACCATTAGCCTTATTAATTGCGGAAGTCTTAGACCATCTCCTGAGTGCTGTCGTAAAATAGAATCATTCACTGTGTCTGTGTGTGGACACATGCACAAGCATGTGGTTAATGAGATGACTCTCAAAAGTCTATAACCTTACTCTATGAGAGGTCACCATCACAGACACACTCCCTCTTACCTAATACACAGTATTACTCACATGCTGCATGTCTGCACTTCATTGTAGCAATAATCCCAGACATTTTTGAAAGTGAATGAGTGAAAGAACAGTGCCAATTATACAACTGTGTGTAAAGAGTCTGAGACCTGCATTCAATATGCAAGCTCTAACAACATAAGTTAGAAATTAAATTTCTTTCATATTAATTTTCATATTTTTCACTAAAGAAGACAAATGCCACACAAGTAGTGAGACATATATGATGTGACATGTGTCTTGAAGAACACATGCACTTCTCTTCATTTTTCAATACAAATTGGACATAGAAAAGCTTTTAAAAATGACAATCGAACAGTTGAAAGGCTTTCTTTTACATGCATTTCAGTACTTGCGTGCAATTCTTGTCAAGGGTAGCCATCAAAAAATTTATATAATGTATATGAAAATATATGAGAGCTCACAATCTTATCTTTAAAATACACTCTCTCAAAACATAAAGCTGATCTTTATTATCTTCATCACCCCTAATTCCCACTTCCTAAAATACAGATCTGCAGACCAGATACTCCATGTTTGATTTATGCATCTCCAATATGCAAATAACTAATCCAATCACAATTTTAGCTGCCATTCATCAACCTGCATGACATTAGTGTGGTTTGTTCTCTGCAATCAGCTCCACTGTGCTGTCCTTTTCTTGAGCTATGCACTGCAAAAATAAATAAATTTATTAAAACAAATAAAAGGATAAATAGACTGTACTTATATTTGCCAAATACAATATATTGTATAATGTACTACAAAGACAAATAATCTTCACATTTGAGGAACTGGAGACAGAAAAAAATCACTATTTTGGCTTGAGAAATGCAAATGATTAAACACTTATCTCTACAGTTGCCTGGCATGAATCTCTGTTGACTGATTAAACTATTAACTGACTAATCATTTCAGTTTCATGATTATCATAAAGCATACAACATGCTAAACCTTTTGGTCGATACTGACAGCACCATCCCACCAAAAGATTCAATGTCATACCCACTGAAACAGAGAAAAGAAACAACAAATCTCTATCTATTACATGGGCAACCATACCGTGACTCATACAATCACAATGAACAAGGCAGGCAATAGGGCCTCATCATCCCATCCCATTTTACTCTCTTACAGCTCTCTCTACACCGCTATGTCCCTTTTCTCCTCTCTCGATCCTTGTTGCAAGAGTGATTGAGAGCTTCATCTAACTGCCCAAGGACAGCCATAAGCCATAAGACAAATGGAAACACACACACAAGCCTGACAGTCGCACAAAAACTCACCTACAACCACATACACACGCTGATACACACAGCCAGTAGACATGGAGACATCGTCTGACAGTTAGGGTGAACTCAGTCAAATTTGTTTTAGCTAAGCTTCCTGCATACCAAACCCAGAGGCAAGGGTAAGCAGAGGAGAAGGGGACATTACACAATGACAGATAGTGCAGGCAGTACATAAAACAGCCGCAAACGCTCACTCTACCTTTTTCAGCTGGGGCTGTACCTTTGGTGTAATACAGTTAGGTCAATAAATAATGGAGTGAAAATACGTTTTTTGGAATTTGTCCTCTGTATACCACCACACTGAATTTGAATGAAACACTCAAGATGTAAGCAAAGTCAAGACCTTCAGCTTTAATTAAAGTGGTGTTGCATTAACCATTCAGGAATTACAGCCATTTTCACACACAAGAAGTCTGGAATCCATGGACATGAACAAATGCTGAGTTTCCTCCCTTGACCTGGTTTGCAGGTCTTTACTGCTGCTGCCTTCAGCTGCTGCTTACTTGTCGGTCTTTCTACGTTCAGTCTTGTCTTTAGTAAGAAAAAAGCATGCTCTGTTGGGTTGACAAGTGACTGACTTAGCCAGTGAAGAATATCCCATTTCTTTGCCTTGAGAAACTCTTGGGTAGCTTTTGCTATGTATTGGGTCATTATCCATCTGAAATATGAAGCTGCGAACCAATTTTGCAGCATTTGGCTGAGGCTGAGCAAGGAGTATAGTCCATACACTTCAGAATTCATCCTGATACTTTTATCAGCAGTGACATCATCAATAAACACCAGTGACCTGGTTCCATTGGCAGCCATACATGTCCATGCCATAACACTGCCTCCACCATGTTTGACAGGTGATGTGGTATGTTTTCGATCATGAGCTGTTCCTATCTTTCTTCATACGTTTTTCTTCCCGTCATGCTGGTAAAGTTAATCTTGGTTTCATCAGTCAAAAGAATATTATTCCAGAACAGGTCA
Organism: Sandelia bainsii; assembly: GCA_032362345.1. Lineage (NCBI taxonomy): Eukaryota > Metazoa > Chordata > Actinopteri > Anabantiformes > Anabantidae > Sandelia > Sandelia bainsii. The sequence goes on from JAUMHL010000025.1 coordinate 17,012,002, forward strand.
GGCTTTTTAAAATGTTTTGGCAGTCTAATTTGTCCTTTCTCTTGTTGAGCATTACCAGTATTACTACATACACTACCAGTCAAAAGTTTGGACACACATAGGAATTATCATGTTTTTCATGAAAAGATACATGTCTTCAGTTGT
>JAUMHL010000025.1:17017795-17028058 GCA_032362345.1 Sandelia bainsii
CTGTAACATGCCAAAATAATTTCCCTCTGGGATTAATAAAGTGTTTTGAATCTTGAATCTTGAATCTTGAATCTCCTCTTCCTCACTTGTGACCATAGATACAGTCTATGTATGCCACACATGCACTCCCTCCTAAATAGCCATATAATATCATGGCTATTCAGGAGGAACTATTATTATTGTTACATACTTATTCACCCATTTCCAGGGGAAATTAATGCCTGGTTGAATAGAGGTGTGAGCATTAAGCTGTGACAGAGGATTAATCAGCCTTGCGTGTCTGTAAGGTGGACAATAGTGAGATAGTTTATTCACCATGCTCTCTGGACCATCAATATAAATAGATACCAACAATTGTGATTGAATGTAGTTAATCCACAGTTGAACTCAATAGTGCTCCTACTTTCCAGGAGTGGTCAGAGAGTGTTAGATGTGTTTTGCTGCAGTGCTTTTGTGCATTCACATAGTGTAATTTATTTGTTAAATTTATATTAAAACAGGATGTCACATAAGTATAAGAAAGGTGATTATAATTTAGGGGCTCTTGGAAAAACCCTAATGCTGCTTTTCTTGAAAATGGCTTTAGTTAAATGTATTTGGTCATTATGCAAAACAGTTCTGTTCTGTTGAGGTCAGCAATGACCAGGTTTCTGCTAGAGGAAGAGAAATGAGGGCACTCCGAACACACTATGATTACCAGTCAATATTGTTATAATATTGTTAGTCAGTGTAGTTGGAGACAAGGAAGATTAAACTGTCCCAGGATGAATGATTGATTGATTGATTGATTGATTGATTGGTTGATTGATTGATTGATTGGTTGATTGATTGATCACTTTCACTCATTATCAGTATTTTCTTCTACTCCAAGGCACATTAAAAACAAAACATTTAATTAACATTAACAACATTTAATTACTATAAACATTCACTGCCACTGGTAAAATGCATCTGTACACAGAGGACTGAGTTTGCTTTGTCATGTGCAGGGCTCCAGACAGACTATTTAATTACATTTTGTGACCATATCTGGAGCCTAATTGTGGAAACTAACCCTACCCTAACCCTAACTAGGCACTGAATCATCATCACATATCACGTGAAACACTAGGAGAGAGCAAGTGATATCGACAGTGGAAGAAAACAGTGAGATATACAGATCTGAATATGTCTCTGGTGAAGCATTGTTTACAGTGAAGACACACACAGCAGACAGCAGGCTGAGAGAAAGCAGAAAGCTCAGTTAAAGTCCAGCTTAATTCTCGGGTTAACAAGATACTGTGCATGCATTAAAAGCCATGCAAATAAAAAGCCAGTAGGAGTAATTTATCTAAATGTACAAAAATGTGATAATTTCAGCCACCATCCTGTTAACCCCAACAAGCTAGTTGACAAATCCATGGTTGCTATGAACACACTAATGCGAAATCTGACCCCACTCACAGTCTAATTTGACACACACTATCTTAAAACTGATCTAAAATTTTGAGTAAGCATCACCAGTGTTATAAAATGTTAGTCTAGATCCCTGATGTGTCAGCTAATTTACCATGAGCATTTGATACTTCAAGGGCTCTGGAGCTCAGATAACTGTAGTAAATGTCTGACTTCAATTCCTTAAAAAAAAAAACAAGATTGTAGATGTTTATTCTCTCATCACACTTTAAATGTCAGCATAGCAAATCTCAAAGTACTGCTATATTTGTGGATCATTTTATCAGGCAATGAATGAATAAATGAATGAATGAAAAATTTAAAGCAGCAACAGCTTGGTTCTCGATTTATTCCTTGTCCTCTTATTTATGTCTCTTTCTCTCTCACATTCTCTAATAACACATGGAAACTGAAGTCCCCCAATCCCAAAATACAAAAATTAAATATAAACAAGACATGAATCAAGGAGAAAAGAACAGTTTTAATAGATATAAAAGTATTAGCCACTGACAAGTACACTTTTGCTTAATTTTGTCTCTGTAAAAAGGCCAAACTTATCGCTGCTGTGTTGGAAACCAGGCCAATATTAGACAACTGTTGTGTGTAAACACATACTTTATATATGAATATGATGCTGAATGCATTTTAATCAGAAGCCCTTGTTTTTACTGACACAGAAGTGCTTTGGGTTTGTAGGGAGCAGCATTTTGTAACTAATCGTAGCATTTTCTATTTAATCTCTGCAGCCAATATGGTTAACAGGAGAACTTACTGTGCTTACTATCCACAACCCACCGGTGTACTTCCATATTAAAATGGGTATTTTTTGAGATTTGTGATATTGGCTTTCACCTTGTGTTTCTTGATTAGAGTATATAAGGAAAGTAATGATGAATTCCCCTTCATTAATGGCCAACATGTATTAGCCTGCAGTGACATATTTAAAGTAACCACACTAGATATGCAAAGAAGATTTTGTCTTCACACTCTGCTAAAGGCCCCATGCACTGTGATACTAATAAAACACAGGATACTGAGTGAGAAGCCATGCAGTAATAGTAAGTCATTTAGTAAGTCATAACTAGTTATGGCTGGTCAGTCTTACTAACGAACAGTAAAGTGGTCAGAATAGGTGGATGATATACAGCAGGAAGAAGGAGGGAGGTGATCTCCAAGAGGAAGCAAGGTTGTTTAAGTGGATTCTATTCTGACCTCTGGCACCATTCAAAACAAGCACACACCTCAACACGTACACAAGTCCTGCTGGTTAAGCACTCCACAGGGTCATTAATACCACTTCTCATCACATCCACTTCAGCAGCTTTACAGAACCAAAACATCACTTTAATGTGGCCTGTAAATGAGCAATCACACATTTGCATGAACATTATATTTTGACTGTATTATTCCCAATATTTCCCATATACGTTGTTTGGATGGCAGTATTAAAGAATATCAGAAGTTATGTTAACATCAAACTGTACTTATGTTTCCACAATAAACATGTAAAATGAATGTGTACAGTACGGTATTTGAATAAGATAGACATTTACTTATGCTGAGGATGTTTACTTGCAGTGACATTTATTCAAAAGTTGCTGTAATGCTGAGTGCATGGTCCTCCTTTAAAATGCTACAAATGTTTGTCTGATAGCTGAATATTTACTACAGTGTAAAAAGGCATGTGTATACTTGTGTTTGTTTTTTATGCTGTACATGTCCATGACTATTTTCAGTTGTCATGTGATGTGGTGATTTCCAAAGTTACTTTACATTAAATGAATGCAATCCAAGTGTCTTGGATATTTAGGGCTTTTTTTCTAACCTAGATAAGATACTTTTAGGGTATGGACACTATGCATCTCTCTTGTTCCATTTTTACTGTTCTTGTGCTTGACACATTCCACTGGTGAAAGATTTCCTGCCCTCAAAAAGTTCTTGTTGCTATGCAACTGATCTGCCTGGCACAGAGAATAATGCTAGCTCACATAAGCTACACAGAGTGCAACCCTACACACGCACACGCACACACACACACACACACACACACAAACACCAAGCAGCTCTTAGTTTACATCCTGCTAAAAAGATTGGGCTATTAAGCTAACGTACAAAATGTCTTTAATCTGTGTTGTTTTTGACTAAAAAAGCCTTTTGCATTACAGTTATATCCCTTCTCTCCAGCTAAGTGCTCTAACATTTTGACAAGACAGGGCAAAATCTATTACATAGAAATACAAACATGGCACAGCTTTCTCTAACTCTGCCTTGCTTTCTTTTTTAAATGGCAAGATGAAGAGATTTTTTTTTGTCATTTACATATTTTACATTGACACATTAAAAGGGTAAGTACATGCTAAATTATGTTTTGTGTTGCCCACATGGAGTTTTTTTTTTGACTGTTATATGTTAATCCAAGTGATTTCTCCAACACAATTCCAAAAACGTTTTCTTTATCTGATCAAATAGACCTATTTCCTGTCTACTTCAGTTTTAACATGTTGGTAAACCCAAATTAAGCAAGTCTCTTACAATAAATCTTACTTATTATATCACACATGAAAGTATAAAATATGAAATGGAAAGAACTGAGAATATAAACATACCTGTGGGTATCAGCATGCTGTAATCTTACAAAATGCAATTACAAAGAAAAGCAGATAACTAACTTTCCAAATAATTCAGCTATATTTAATATATTTAAGTGCTAAAATAAGTTTATTTTAATTCCTGTTAACAATAAGAGCTTTTTTGCAAAGTTTTTTTATATACAAAGTAATTGCTGACATTAAAGCTAAATAGGCTACCGCTTAAATGAGATGTGAAGTCAGTGCACTCTACTTCAACCAGCTCTGCCTCTCCCTTCTCTGTTATGTTCTTCTATCATCTGCTATGCCATGCTCTGCACAGCCATTCAGGTATTAGTCATTACCAAATTACAATGAAGATGAATGCTGCAGAACCTACTAATCAAGCAGTAATCATTGAAATTCTCTGGTTGTTTTGAAGGGGTTCCCTTGCTCAGAAACTAGAGTACACTCAGAAACTTTTGAGCCTTGTTCAAAAACTTGAGGGAGGCTCCACCTTCTGTAGCACTGCAGAATACCTCTGCACTCTACAGTAAGTGCAGAGATATTCTGCATCTCCACAAGTTTTCAAACAGGTTTCTACTAAAAAAGTAAATAAAAGTTGCATACTACAACTTTAAAAGTCACTTTACAAGCTACAATTACTATTTGCAATTAGGAACTACAATTAAATGTAATGTTTGCTGACAATAGAAATGCTTTTGATAGTGTGTTTATTAGTGTTCAAACTGAGATGACATTTCCCACCACAACGGTATAATATACCAAAATTTAACTATATTAATTCATCTAGCTAAACTCCTTACAGCATAATAATGTAGTTTAAATGCTTTTGTGTACATATTTCTAACTAAAACAACGCTAATTATCGTTTCTTAAGGTCACTCAACTTCAACACAGTCCTGAGCAGAGCAGGGAGACACACATTGGTAGTAGAAAAAAAAGAGAGAGAGAGAGTTGAAAAGACAGTAGAGACACAGAGGGAAAGACAGGTAAAGAGAAGGGAGAGACTAATCTTGAAAGACACCTTCAAGGAAGTAATCAGACAAGAGCCCCAATCCTTTTAAGTAATCAAATTTATCATTCTGTCCTTTGGCATTTCTATTCAAATGGAAGTCCTCAGTATGAGACTTGAATACTTACTCCTGACTAAAGACTATAGCCTAAGAGGACTGTCCCTGATATACCTTCTTAATACAACGTACGTTCTTTTTTCAGTGCCAGTTTTAAATCCTTGTAACATCCTTTGCCTTCTACATTCTGCCATTTTCATACTATCACTTTATGAGTCAAAGCAGACTTCTGATCTTCTCCAGTCGACACATTGTGCTGTGTTTGTGAGCAACATAGGAAAAGTGTCAGTTTCTAAAACGAGCGCCAATGAGGTAAGAATAGCTTCTAACTCCCTCCAAGGGAAGAGAGTCAGATTAGGTGAGCAGAAAGCGTGTGATGAAGAGTGACGGAAGAAAGAGAGGAGACAAGGCTGTTTGGCAATGGCAGGATTCACAGGACAAATAGCCTGGACTCCATGTTAACCAGAGCTGCCTGGTTGAGTTACATTATGCAAATAACACTGACTGGTGCTGCCCAGGACACACACACACACACACACACACACAAACAACAAGATTGTGCTTCTTCCCCCCTCCAACTCATTATCCAACTTATTATCTGAGAACACACACACAGACACACACACAGTGAAAACAACATGCTCACTCACTAGCTTGCCACTGCAGAGCTTTAGCCCATCTCTCTCACGGTCACACCAAGGGCATCCCCTCCCTTGAAACAAGTACAACACAGCTCATCACAGGAGAGGAGAGGGGAAGAGGTGGTCCGTTTAATGATGATGATCACATACATGAGAAAAATAATGAATACTACAAAAAGACAGAAGAATAACAGGTGTGTGTTGGATGCAAGGCACAGTAAATGGAATAGGCAAACAATGCAAATTGAAAAATAGTATGAAAATTAAAGAAATTTAAATGTAGAAGAAGAAAGAAGAGAAGAAGAGGGAAGGTGATAAAAGGCAAAGAGAGAGGGCAGGATGTTGCTGCGTAATGGAGATGAGATGTTAATGTGCCTGCTAGTGATGCACTGCAGCAAAGTGAGTGAAGAAGGAGAAAGAAGAGGGAGGTGGTGGTAGAGGATGTGAGAAGACACAGAGATTAGAAGAGAAGGGGGTAAGTGAGAAAGAAAAGAGGACAAAAGGGGAGGAGAAAAAATAAAGAAAGATGCAATAGAAAAGGATAAGAGATAAAAGGGTGCAAGAGGAAATGGAAGAAGAAGAGGAAGGTGTTGAGGCCTGAATTTTGAGGCAGATGATTCAGCAACATGCTTGAATAAACTGATACTGATGTCTCTGATGAATCTGTAATGATAATAGATTTTGATGCCAGGACTAAATTTCCAACCAAAGTAACATTGATTTTTACATAATGTTCAATTAGAGACTTAAATTACCTTCTGGCTATACTTAAACTGTTTGTAAAAGTTCCTGTGTGGTCACATTCACATACTTATTCAGTGAATAAATTCCATAACATATTTTAACCCCACACACACGGGAACTTGTGCTCATGTTCATTATAAATGTATGAAGTGCGACTCAAACAGCATGCTTCCAAGTCAAATACCATGTACTTGTTACACTGTCAGCATGATTCCAGTAAGTAAACTGTTCCCTTTTCCATTACAGCTGCTTGCTGTCCAATTATACTAAAATGCAAAATCTGTTTAGAAAAAGGTGGTGGGGACTTGACAAAGATATTCCTACATGCAGGCATCTTTGATGTTACAGTTTAACTGCTGCTGAACTAAACCTGCAAAGCAGCAAATCATCTTACACGCGGTAGATCTCTGAAAAAAAAAAAACACAGAAAGAAGATGGAGCTAAGAAAAGAGCAGATCAGAGAGAAGATGAAAAACGTAACCATTACTTTAGAAATAAATTGCCATGTGCCAGCTCAATTATGATACACAGAGACAAAAACACACGACATACATATATGACAATCCGAGTTTCTCAAACGAAAATCTGAACAATCCCAAGACAGCAATTTAGTGTCAAAATGTGGCTCCTTTCTTTGATGATGGGGTTATAACAATTTAACATAACACCAGCTTTTGGTTTTAGACAGCTGACAAAATAATTTATTAAGATGGTTAAAAATAATTGTGCATCTTTTAAATATGGACAAGCTACTAAAAGAAACTTACACCTTTGTTTCAACAAGATAATCTTCATAACTGAACACCAGTTTTATGATTTACGAACCCTAAATATGATCACCAGAAGTAAAAAGCTAATTTAAGGCTACAAATGAACTACACAACAATTGCATGACTTATACATCACCACCACCAGGCTTCCAACTGCTTCCAAATTGTAATTTGATTTAGTGTTCTTACCATTTCTACAAAAGCATTCCCTCTTACTATGACCTGATCTACAAGTTGTAAAGACAAGATAATAATAAAGATAATAAAGATAATATTATCTGTCCGAATTAAATCAATTTACTGCTTTTAGGGGCCATTTTCTAAAAAGAAAATACTAATAATAATATACATAAATAATGCCTTTGAGTTGTGCAACTTTACTTTCCAATTCTGCTCACATATTAGTGGTTGTTGCCAGTAAGCTATATTCTCCATTACTATTATTAGATGTGATAAAATTGCACTAGCTTACTGTATCTTTTTTCAATTGCTCTTTTCTGTTTTAACTCTCATTTTTGTCTCTTCCTCTGTCAGCATTTAGTTAAATTTTTTCCTTGTGCCCATACACATCCACACAATGAATACATTTTTAAGGATAGCTGTTACACAATTTTTGCAGGTAACTTGCAGGATACCTAACTGTGGACGACTCAGTTTAATCAAGATTTTTCTTCTACACTGTAAAAAATAGCTTTTTGTTTCAAATTGAAAATATGAGTAGAAGGGCTGCCTTAAAATTTTATAAGTCAACAAATGCAATTTGTTCTTCTAACACAACTAAATGGTAACTTGATTAAAATTGCTTGTTGTGTAAACTTGTGTCTTTGCTTGGTTTGGTTGATTTTGATTTATTTGTTTATTTTACAAGTTAGGCAGGTTTTTGGACTTAAAAATCTATGTTATACATAACAACCAAGTTAAGCTGCTCTCAATGACTTCAATAAATTCTGAGTGTACAGTGGTAGGGACTGAATTCAACACCAACCTTTATCATGGTAGGTAATCAAAGAACTGATAAAGATTCTCCAGAGATGCCATAAAGTCTGATCTGACAAATACAAAGATTAGGGGAAATTGAGGAAGACTGAGGGAATGGGCGTCTTGGAAGACCAGCATGTACAGAGAGTCTGTGCCTTGCTAATGGAACTGATATATGCACTCTCAGCTACCCAGAATAACTTAAATATTTCTAAAGATATTTCTTGAAGTACACAGACTTAAAGTTGGCTCAAATGCATTGTAAAGATTTGAAGACTTTGCCTGTTGTCTTCAAATGGAGCGGAAAATGTTTGACTGTTATGTATATAAAGTTCGGTTGTGCAGCCTACAGAGACTGTACTATTGGCAGTTTAATAGGTTTAGCTAAAACTGCCCTGCAATAAATCCGACTTTCACTAGGGTAACAACGCTCAGTGTTCAGTGAGATAGTTTTAGAGAGTTGTTAGTTGGGATTTTGGAGGCTATAGTTTCATCCTGATATAAAAAATGGAACTGCTATGTGTTATTTGTACTAAATTAATATTTAATATTAATACTCAAAATATGGTAATAATTTGCATGGGCATTTTTGAGAAGAGTGGAAGCAAAATAAAGATTGCTTAATACCACCACAACATTTGAATTAATATTACGAAGGTTCAACTTAAGAATTTGAGGTAACTCATGTTGGCTGTACATGAATAATTAGGCTATTCTGACTCTAAAAGACACATAGGATTTACTCAATAATACCAGAGTCTTTTTAATTAGAGCAAGTGTATTTTGTAGAGCATAAATCGTTAGGGAAAATAGTCCTTATTTCTTTACACTTTCTGCAAAAAGTAAAATTTACAGGTTGCCAAATGTAGCTTTTAAAGGAATGTGTTTGTGGCATGTAATGTTGAGTGGTGTTTAGGGTCTTGTTGTTGATTTTATGGCTATATGCAGTCATATCTGCAGACATTTTGGCTAGATCATAAACTGTGGTGCATTTTTAGTTCTGGATATTGCAATATCAAAGTTACCAATAGTATGTCATGGAAAAAGACCAATGTCTGTAATTTCCCAGCAGCATGTTAGCAGCACTCGCATACAAAAAAGTCCTGACCTAAAACCAGCATAATGAAGGCTGAACTCCATCAAAAGTATAAATTATTTAAATGGAATGAGTGTCCCATTGCATGACATGCCTTCCCTCACCTCATATAACCAGAACATTATTTCATACCTCAACAAACAGTGCCGTCATAATGGCAACATCAGCCTCTAAATTTAAGACGATATATATGTTTGTATAAATCAGTGCAGAAGACATGCAACTGATTTAGCTTACAGAATGAAGCATGCCAGCCTCTTCATTCAGAAATTTTTGTGTGACTATACATAAGAAGTACAGTCTTTTTAGCATGGACTTTTCAAAGTAAGCATGAATGACTTCACTAAAGTCAAAAATATCAATAAACACAATATGTCTTTCATGTCTTTATTGAACACACCCATAAAACATATAAAGTGATGGTGGAAAAAGTAAGTGAAACAATTTTTTAATAGATTTTGAGCCACCTTTAGCAGCAATAACCTCAAGCTAACATTACCATAGGCTGTGGATTAGATCCGCATAGGAGGAACTCTGGATCATTCTTCTCTTAAGAACTGCGTCAGCTCAGCCATATTCTTAGAACATCTGGTGAGAACAGCTCTCTTGAGGCCATTCCACAGCGTCATTATGGGCTCTGACTGGGCCACTCCAAAAAGGTGTAGTTTGTGTCACCGGAATCAATTAGTAGTAGATTAACTTTTCTGTTTAGTAGTGGTCGACCGACTGACTGGTCAGCCGATTAGTCAGCCCATTCTTTGGCATTTCTGAATAATCAGCATTGACCAATGTCTGCTCTCATTCAGGTTGATTAACAAAAAAATGTCTAAAATGAGTAGCCTACACTGCCAGCATTTCGAGCGTACACTACTCACAAAAAGTTAGGGATATTTGGCTTTTGGGTGAAATTTATGGAAAACGTAAAAAGTTCACACTACA
>JAUMHL010000025.1:17028158-17053034 GCA_032362345.1 Sandelia bainsii
ATAGTGCATTTTAGGTTCATCCTGAAATTTCACCCGAAAGCCGAATATCCCTAACTTTTTGTGAGTAGTGTATATGCGTCTGTAAATTACTGTGTAAGAATGTGAAAAATTACTTGGGTGCACCAGTGCAAGTGACTCAGTGGGATGCATTTTATTATCAGTTGAAGAGAGCAGTGAGAGATCAGCAGATGTAAATATACAGTTATGGTGTTTCTGCTGCAGCCTCTCCTCTCTGTGTCTGCTCTCTGTGACTATGACCATCGGCCTCCCTGCTCTCTAAAAATCAGCATCAGCACTTGAAAAACCCATATCAGTTGGCTACTACTGTTAAGGGTAATTGTCCTGCTGCATCACCCAGATTCTACTGAGCTTCAGCTGGTGGACAGCCACCCTGACATCATCCTGTAGGATTCCTTGATAAACTTGGGAACCCATTTTCCCCTCTATGATGACAAGCTATCCAGGCCCTGAGGCAGCAAGAGACCCAGATCATGATGATGATGATCTGTCCACTATACTAAGCTTCTGGGATGATGTTTTCATGACTTCTGAATCAACTTATTTTTTTCCAAAAACAAAGAAGTCCACTGTAGTGGTAGCAGCTTGATGCTCGAAGACAACAGACAACAGTGCACCAGAAAGAACTCTCAGAAAGAGGAAACCATGTATTTGAGTCAGACATGGCAGAATTAGAGTTAGAGTTTTTATGCAGGATCAGGTTTTTTCTTCTATATGTCACCCAAACTTGTTATATTTAGATATAACTGAATTCATAAATGAATAAAATTAACAAAGCCAGCAAATGTGTCTCTATACAAGTAAACTAGTTAATTGCACATTACTGACTTGTTTTAATGTTACTTTAAAATTAATATTGATGAAGCAGAATTTTCCTCAGGGACATGGCCCAATTCATTCACACTCAAAATTTAATTCAACCAATGTTAGGTCCCAGTTAATTGCACGGTGCATTTGGGAATATGGACCTGCAGTATCTCTGAAGAGCTTTCTGCACCGAAGGATGTACCAGTGGTACCAGTACTACTGCCACAGACAGTGTACTGGAATGCCTTTACTCCTGCCTCTAAGCCAACACATTGTACCCCACATCAAAACTATGGGGTACAGTAATTTGCAAAATACAAAGTCTGTAATATGAATTGTTGTTATTTGTGAGCAGGGCCGTTTCTAGCTCTTTGGGGGCCCTATGCAAGATCATTTTGGGGGCCCCTGTTTTGAATCGATATGAGGAATTTAAACCCTTCGATGATTTGTGGCAATGCATCACAGTAGGTTCTCAAAACTGAAATTAAAAACAACAACAAATAAAAAAATCAAGTTGAACCAAGCAATAGGTTAAAAAAAAATCCCCTCTCTATCGCCATGCAGGTGCAGAAGCTTACAAAGCTTTAGAATGGCACTTGCTAATCAAAGATTTTTAAGATACCAGGCAAAAGCATGAGCAAAGATTCAAATCAGATCCATTGTTTCTAAATTTGTGCGTTATGAGATTCAACAATGTGGTTTATTACATAATAAACCTAATTATGTAAAGAGCAGGAGTGTCCAAACTTTTTTAAAAGATGGATAGATTTGATGATGTGAAGATTCCCGTTGGCCTCTCAGAAAAAGATTTGACAGCAAAGGCTACATACAAATGCACTGTTTTAAAACAATGTTATTATTATAATTGTGACAATTATCTTTTTTAAATGTCAATGAAGCCACACAGGAATGATCAAACGAAAAAAAAATTAAATTATATCATGGTCAAGCCTGGTTACGAACCCAGCACTCCAGCAGGTCAGAGTGTTTCCTTACCAATTGAACTAACAAAGACAATGGATGGTATAGAACATGCCTGGTATAGAGCAAATCAAAGTTAATACTCTGGCGCAGTTGTTTCTGCAGTGATATCAAAAACACTTCCCAATGGCTTATAGAAGTTTCTTTCAACATTACAGAGCAAATATAATCTGAGAGATATTTGAATTACATTTAATTCTACTAAAATATTTTGAGACTAAAGCGGTAGCTTGGGGGGCCCCTAGTGGCTGCGGGGCCCCATGCATCTGCATAGTCCGCATAGCTCAAGAAACGGTACAGTTTGTGAGGAAGGAAAGAGGAGACTCTCCCATTTCAAGGAGAGTAAGAAATTGGATTCTTAAGGTTTATAGGAAGGTTAGTCACAGTTATTGCAAACATTATGATTACATTTAAGTATTTGCCACTAAACTACCAATCAGAATGTATTTTTAATACAAGTCAGAGTTCTCTTTTTTGGACTCTGGCTTTGGACGTCACATATAAATAGAGTCATTCAACAGAAACACTGCTGTCTTGATGTCTCTTTATAATGTAACCATTGACTCAAGTAGCCTATTATCTTGTTGTTTTGTACCATACCACACAACCAAATAACACTGCAGTACTGTTGTCAAAGATAGTTTACATTTGGCTCAATATTTGGTGACCTTCAGTAACCTCACAATTTCAAATGTACTGCTCTTTGAAGATCTCAGGGAAGCTACACACCAAGGAGGAATCTGCTAGAAAAAAACAATACATGTGATTTGTAGTTAATGGGCTAAAACCTGAAAAACTTCTGAGGGTTATTAAGGCCACGTAGTACATAAGAGAAACAGGCTTTCACATCACACTTAACAACCTCAACGCTGAAAGGCTTTAGGCAATGAATGTTGCAATATAATGATAATTGTGGATTATTTGAATACACAGAATCCCTGTGTTGATGATATGTTGAAGATATGATTGTTTGAACCTCAGGCTATTGTTAAATGGAAGAGCTAATTTGTGTTCCATTGAAGCATAAAATGCAGCAAATATACACTTAACTTGGCAAGTTTTTTTGGAATCACGAGTACAAATTTAAAAGCAGGGACAGAATCCAGTGACTTTGAACGCAACATTGTGCATCTATACTACTAGCTAGACAGAGAGCAGCATGGATATAATAGCAGAATATATATTAAAACTCATTGCTTTTCACTCTGCTAGATCAGTCACACAAATCTGAAAATTGTGTAAGTTAATAGAAATAAATCATTTATTTACAAATGTCATTAATGGTATAGTTTTAAAAATGTATTTAAACACCAACGTTTAAAATTCACACACAGAGTTACTCCTTGAATGAATGAATGGGAATTATTTTCACAATGAATGTGCAAATACTACGTGGACACTCATACGGCATATAGTTGTGCATAAAAAAGGGTGAGGACTACACATTCATTAGTTGTGGGCTATTTTAGGTTAGGTGACAACTTCATAAACAATCAGCAACTTATGTACAACTCTGTGAATGTGTGTATGATTTTTTAGTTTTGGTCATGTGAACATAAAGGATTGAACCATTTACGCTATGTACACTTTTGCAACTGTTGACCCTAAAAGTGGTCAATTTAAGGACTACTGCACACTGAAAAGGGCATGACAGAAACAAGTTTTTTTTTTTCTCTGAGCTGATATGTGATAATTTGAACTAAATAAAAGGGAATCTCTAATTTCGACTCACAGTTTATGAAATCCATTTGTGTGTGCATGAACATTTCCGAAGGCTTTTCTCCTTCTCCCCTGCTCCTGTCTAACCTCCTCTCTCTCCAGCAGACCCTCAGACCATTCTTCCATTCTTTCTATGTACTATATCTCCTCGTTCTCCTTCTAGCTCCAACCAGTACAAGAAGCTAATTAACTAAGACTAATGACTGAACTGAGTAACCCCACAAGCAGGGCTGGGGCAGCTACAGTAGCTATTTAAGGAAAATTTGCTGGTTAGGCATTGTAGAGATATTCTGCTTAGAATGAACCCAATCCCTCAGCCTCATTAGGAACAATGGAAGCTGGCAGTAAAGAATGTCTATGTCCTTGTTTTTCTGTGGACCAAAGGTCTGTGTGAACACGGGAATGCAGGTAGCTCCTCACTATACTCCATCCTGCGGTGTTATTTGGTGCACTGAGTGCGTGGGTTCATTGATTGTATCTCTCCCCTGGCACTTTAATGGTCGTACTACACTTGTCTCTGGACCCAGCATTAGCATGGGCAAGTTATTTCCTCTCAGGGTCTATTTCCACTGACTGAACAGGATTTTTCCGTTCATTCCTTTAACTTGTGTAAGAAAACGGCAAGCTGTATTTTTCCACTTCTTCTCATACACTGATAGAGGTAGCGAAAAAAAAAATTATGCTTTTATTGCTAACATAACAGATTGTTGTGCTTTAATTATGAGGAAGTTCTCCAAATTCTTTTCACTGAACTAGTCAACCACTACTTGGTTCAGGATTTTTACCACCCCCAAAACTGTACACATGCAATACACACAACTAGACCAGTGTTTGAATTGTAGCACATTCATTATATGTTCATGAGAGTAAACTTTTAAAGACTTGTAAAGATTAACATAATTCAGACTAGATAATTGGCCCCTAAACACATTGATTATAAGCCAATCTGCAGTCAGTTTTACTTCCAGACATTGCATTGAGTATTTAACTCCAACTATGCATAAATGAATATATAATATCCTACACATTTAATTGGAGACTGGACCATGAGACAGAAGAATCTAGAAAACATCAGTATCAATTTATGTAAGAAGATTCAGACAGGAAGTGTAAAGAAAAATTACTCAGAGCAAAGGAGAGGTGGAGTAAAATGGAGAAACGTAAAGAAAAAGATGGAGAGGGGAAATCCAGTTAGGAGTGTTCCATCAAGACGTTTTTTTACCCCTACAGAAAAGAGAATGAGGATAAGGGGTTGACTTGCTGAGGGTAATTCTAGACACATGCACACACATACCACTGCAGGTAATTGGTGTGATGAAAACTAGCAGTCCACAACAAGGTAGCAGTGCACACTTACACCCCAACCCTGCATCTCACCCAGTTGTCTCTCTGCCCTCCATCCTCATCCCTTGGGTGTATTTGGTGCTGCATTTTAGGAGCTCTCTCAGTCCTTCTACTGCACAGTTTTTGTAAACCAATGACTCTTAGAAGTACTCAGTAAGAGAGAATGAAGAAATCCTAAAAAAAGAACAAACCTGCCTGTTTTCTGACAAAGAATCAACATTATTTCCAAAGTCGTCTTAGTACCAACAATGTAATTACACTTTGATTAAAAGTAATTTGTCTGGACATTCCACTACCACTGGATTACAGTATAAAACTGTACTAATCTGGAACGCAAAGCCTTTAAACTGAACATATAGCCACATAATGTCTCCTTAAAGCACACAGTAGAGCGCAGCAGGTTGCGGAGAACATTGTACTGGCACAGGCAGTGAATGCATCCCCATTGTGCCAGTCATACTGCAACTGCTTATATTGGGGCAATTTGAAGTTGTTACCTAGATTGTGTAACAGGGCATTGATGAAAACTCACATCTTTTGGTGCCTGGAATCATTCAAATTAAAGTGGCTATAGTTCATTGGCAATAAGCCAATATATTTGTACCATCTCTACAACTCCAGTGTGCACTTAGACGTATACACATGTGTGTGACTCCGTGTGAGAGTGTGTGTTCAGGCCTGTCTCAGGAGACTTTCCAGTCCCTTTATGTTGTCAGGGTTTGGCAATGGTCTTGTTTCTCCAGATGTTCCCACCATCCTGTCTCTCTCTTTTTTATGTGTACTCTCTGAACTTCCATTTTCAGAGATGAGAAACTCAAATTTAAACTTTCCATGTCTTGTTGCCTGCTTCCTCTGTTAAATGCAAGCATAACTGCTCTCACCCCCCACCCCCCTCTGTAAGTAAAAGACATGTATTCCATGCAGACAACTATGTACCTAACTGTAACAATCCCTTAAAGTTAGGAAAGGAAAGTGAAAGATCAAAAAGACAGGTACACTAAAAAATAAATATGCCATACTGGACCACAAGCTCATGTTGCTAATATGCAGCTAAAACAAAGGTTACTTAGGGCAAACTTGATGTGTTTAACAGACATAATCCTTAATCTTGGCTTCTATAAATTTCAGTTCATTATTGCTCTATATACACTTCTAGAAAACAAGTTGTAGTTGGTCTCAGTTTTGTAACAAATATAGAACTAATGCACTATTCAACCATGTGTTTCTTTCCACAACACAACCTAGAACACTGCTGATTACTGAGCTGATTTCAAAGGCACGTTGAAACACAGAGACCTCCAGTGAAGTTGACTGTTATCACAGCAGTTACAGGAATTTTTCTGTGGCACCACAAGTTCTTTTTACGCTCTTTCCATAGTGGCAAAACGAGTCTCTCAAATTCAGCAGAAATGCCATTGTTTTAAAGGGATCTACTTACAGTGAAACAGCAGGCAGAGGAAAATGTGGTGGCGGTTCTAGGTACAGTTTCCCCAGATATCCCTTTTGGTGCTGATGATAGTTGTAGTAGCAGAGTGGCCTGTCCAAGACTAAATATAACCTAGAGAGCTTGTAGCAAGAGAAGACAGCAGGCCGAATTGGGCTTTTCCATGTCGCATGGCTAGTGTATTTGCCATATGCAAACTCATTCTGAACGGCTAGAAGGCTAGAAGGCTGGAAGGCTGCACAGTACCAAAAAGTGCAAGAACAAGGAGCTTCACACTAGGGCTCTGTCTCTAGAACAAATGAAGGAGGGGTGGGTGGAAGGGAGGGAGGTAGGGAGGGAGAGATGTAGGAAGAGAGAGAGGGGCAGGGAGGGAGAGTGCTGGTGTCATGTATATATAGGACCTGCTAGCATGACCTCTTGTAATTAGAGCACGCACACAGTCATACAAACAGCCAACTACTCTAGTCAATACTGAAAGAAAAAAACTGATGAATTGACAACTTCGCACTCAAATGACTCAAACTGAAGAAAAACAAGAATGAAGAGCCTGTAGTGTGTGTCTGAGTGCTCTGAGTTTTTATCACTAACCACATTTTTCTATTTTTTTATTATAAAAATTAAGATTTTTGACAAAGGGTTAGAGCTAAACTGTGCAAGCAAACAGTAACAGGCTCTCAGACATACGGTTGCATAACACAGCCAAAAATCATTAATTAATTAAGTAAGAGTTTTGAAATGGACCTCACCTTTGTGCGTGGGCACAAGAAAGAGAGTAACACTTTGTCCAGAGTAGTTAGCAGTCTATAAGCTGCTGTTCTGCAGTACTGCCTTCATAGATAGTACAAAGTGTAGGTCATCTGTATTTTAAAAGACCCTGAACCTCTCAAAAATAGGAAACAAAAACAAAACAAAAACCGAGGCAGGAACCAAAACATGGATTTGGAGAATCGTTACACCCTTACTGATACTGAGACTGCAGCAGGGGTTTGAATTAATATTAGTTCAAGAAGAATGTTTAGTCATTTGATAGATGCTTTTAAGTTAGGTACACTCACACACAGATGGTGTTGGAGCCACCATGCAAGGCACTAGCCTCCCAACAGGGAGCACCTTAGGGTTCAGTGTGTGCGTAAGAACACTTTGGACGTGGACCTGAGAGGCGAATGGCGACCCCTATGATTAGTGGACAACTCGCTTTATTTCCCGAGTCACCGCTACCCCAGCAGACAATTTCATTATTCTGTGTGGCTATTTGATTCATGCTGCCACATATTTCTGTTTCCAACATGTGTATGTGTGTTTTTTTCTTTGTTTTGGCCATATAACTTTCAGCTACGTAACCCAACTGCTGTAGACTATTAGTGTGATTGTGTCGGGGTTGGACCACATAAGGAACAGACACATTTACATAAATTACTATTATCATTAAAACTATTGTTTTACCATTGTTATTGGATGTTTTTTCGTAATTATCAAGAACAAAATGAATGCTACTCTGTACTCACACCTATAACATTACAGCTGTTTAGGCTCCGTTGAGCATAGTTGGTAAACCACAACTACTATCACGAGGAAGCCTACAGCACAACAGGAGTGTAAGTTACCTTTGTAGTTAGTTAAAAGTTTATTCACCTCCAATTCACCCTGTAAAACAGTCGATGTTGTCTGCACCTCTCCTTCCAGAAAATCAGGAAATCTTTTTTTGTTTGTGACAACTTCCGTACTAGCAGGGGTTGGCAGATCTGTCTCCTGCCAGAATTTCCGGTCATCACCATCCAGAAACTCAGTGCGCTGCCCACAGTCTGCTCAGTCTTCAGGTGTTTGCTCCTTCCAGATTGAAATTTGTGAGAATCGGTGGAAGAAAGTTGGACTTTAAGTGTGAACTTTTCAGTCTTTTAAATTCTTAGCTGGTCTTTTGCTGTGGCCCCAGCTTAAGCCATCTCCGTGACAAGTGAGCAACTACATCCTCTAATGAAGTCTTTGAAAGATGTGATTATGGAAAAAACTAAGACTGAAAAAAGATTATAGAGTGGGCCTGGGATTTGAAAATAAATATTCTGGTAAGTTTAAAATATCCAAATGCATTTATTTTCATGAACTGGGAACTGAATCTATTAAAAGTAAACTAAAGTTAAATAAAAGTGTTTTTTTTCTCCATTGCCGTTTTCCTTCACTTTAGTTCTCTCTTGCCATCTCTGAAAATAATGAATTGCTATCAGTGGAAAAGAAAGTATTTGGCCTTGTAAACAACCAGCTGTGGGGGTAGCCACAAGGAAATTTCAAATCTTGTTAGATAATTCCCCCTGAACAATTGTGTGTGCGCATGAGCATGTAGTGAGTGTCATATTTTTTTATTTAAGCACCGAGACTATTTTCTGCAGCCTTGACACAGCACAATGTGCATGCATCCATGAACACACAACTACACGCACACACATGCACACAACTCTTAAAGTCTTAACAGAAAAAGATGACACATGAAGCAGAGTGGAGGTCTTCCCATGCCCCCCTGCCCTTTCTGTTGGACTTGGACATCTCCCACAGGCTGAGCTGTAAATAGACAGTACCCCCCAAAAACCTTTGTGTGCACATGCACATATACACACACACACACAGAGAACTATACTTAGATGCCATCTCTGGCCTGCCACCGTATACTCAAACTGTCTCCCCCCACAGTTAGACGGGATACATCAGCTTCAATCTTTCCGTAGAGAGAAAGCCACATGGTCCTGTCACTACATGCAGATTAAAAATGTCAAAAGTCCAAAATGAAATAGTTTCAAACTACAACTTAAGAAAGTTCTACACTCGCTGGCCTGCTTGGTTTGATAACAAATAGTAGGAGAGATGATTTCACCACATACAGCACAGCTTCTAGCCTCTATGGCAAGCTCATGGAACATTTGTAACCATTAATGTTCAAACAGATACCACTGTGTTATAACACAGCAATGGCCAAGCTACAGAGAAGTAAAATAATGCCATCTGAGATATTCCTATTCCGGGGTTTAATTGTATCAGTGGTTCTAGACTAGGTATTATGGAGGCTAAGGCTGCAATGAAAAATAGTGGCTTTTTTCAGTAAACTTGTACATCTGAACTAAATTAGAATATGTGTAGCTTACTTGTTGTGAGTTGTTCAGTTAGGGATGCATGTGTATAATGTCTACTTTATGGAAATAGAGTTAATACAACTTGCATAAAAAGTGCAATATCGCTGCTGTGATGTAGAAATATTTACAATCTATGCAGACTCCACACTCTTTGCAGGACTCACTCAGGACGGTTAGCTGAAACATTTACAAACCTATGAGAGAAACTGAAAAAAAGAGTTTGTGTGTGGATTCTACTTTATTTCATCTGTTCTTACTCAATTGTTTTTATACATATGTAGCCCTAAAAAATAAAGATTGTGTCATGTTTCAGTAACTTTACATCTGTCAAGAATAATAAATCCTTAGTCTGTAGTTTATAATCAGGAAATGTGTTTTCTATTTAGCCTTTATTCCACTTTATACAATTTTATATTAAAGGAAAAGTGTTGTTCACTTATTGAATGTAAAAAAAACCAAGATATTTAACTGCTGTTCCTGAATCATCAAAAATCTAATTTAATTGTATTGATTATTAACTGGGACTGGGAGCATGGTCATAATATTCACCACTGGTGGAAAGATGTATACAGATGCAAAAACAATAACTCACACAGCCACTAAGATGTCTTGACAAATGATCAAACCCCTGTAGCCAAAAGAAACTCCAAAATGTTTAGTTCATTAGTTCATCAGGACAGAATATCAGTGAAACTGAGGCAGAATTAAACAGCATGTTGCCTGCAGGAAATCATGAGGCAGTGAAGAAAATAATTTGTCTGCTCCAAGTTTGGTCATAGATGTTACAGTAAACTGCTTACTGCTTATACTATGTTACAGTAAACTGTACACATCATAGTACATCTATTTACTGGTAGTCCTGCTGTAACCTATTACAACACATGCTTGACAATTACTGAGACTGTAAGGGACTGAAAATGTAATCTTAAATATTTGCTTTTAGTCATACATTTATCCAGAGCAACTTACAGTGACGTGCTCATTGATGGCACTCTTTGTTACTGCACAATTTTTAAAGAAGCAACAGAATACTAGCAGTGCATCACATGCTGCTGTGATGGCTACACTCTGGATGAGCACAACACAAGGTCAACTTCAATGCCATAACAATTTCACACAATGACAAATGACTGTGACTCCTGCATGACCTTACTGTTGTACATTACTGTGAACATCAATACACACCCACAGAGTACAGTGTTTTTCCTCAATCTCCAACTCCTGCTGCTGATATGTTTCCATAAGGTCAAGGTTTTTTTTAAACTTCCAGTTCTACCGAATGACCTTTACTATGGTAAACCCATAACCTGCAGCATAACACTGACCCAAAATCATTTAATATATGACTTTATTACAAACCTGTATCTATCAATACCACATAAAAATGTCTGGCCCCAATAATAATGTAGACAGCTGTTCATAACAAATTAACCTGTGGTGGAGATGAATGACTCCTATTTATAACAGACTGGACACCAAACAGTAAATCCTCCAACCTTGCTGCCAACACATCTTTAAGATTAAAAAACAGAGAGATAAATGGTTAATACTGTACATGTACCACATAACCACACACCCACAGCTGTTCCATGTCATACTCCTCTTACTACAAAAGCCTATTTCCAGAAAAGTGTAGACTTTTTTCTGAAACACAATAAAAATTAAAATCTGAGATTTGTCAATTCACTTGAACCTTTACTTATCTGCCCAAAGTACAAAGGAAAAATTTAAGTGTCTTTATTGACCAACTTTATTGTATTTTGTAAATATAAGCAAATTTAGAGTTTCTAACACATACAAAAAAGTTGGGACAGAGGAAAAATAAAAGTTTATGATAATCATAATTGTAATATTCACTGCTCAGTCTACTCAAGCAAAAACAAGTTTGTGAGGGAATTGTTCAGTTAAAAAAAAAAACTGCAAACAATTGAGGTCCTTCACATCTACTGAACATAATACTGTGAAAAGATTCTGAGACCAAAGGAAATCCACAGTGTGTTAAGGCCAAGGGCAGAAACCACTGTTGAATGTGTGCGACCTTTGAGCCCTCACACGGCATTGCATGACAAAACCGTCATGCTACTATGATGGATATAGCCAAATGGGCTTGGCGAGCAATGGCCGTGTGACCCGAATATTTTTAGACTTAACTTTTTTTTTTTTAACAGTGATAGAAGACTGTCTGTCATTTTAACAGATTTAATCACTGAGTGTGATCTACCATAATGTTAATTAATTCACACCCCTGTCCAGCCGCTGGCGAGTGTGCATCATCAAACACCAAGGAGTTCAGGCTAAGCTCCAGCAGGTCAGTTGAGTTCAGTTTCTTGTAAATGGTTTGTTGTATTTTAATTGTGCCTGATTTGTAAAATTGCATAATTCATAATTTGACTGTTTAGGCTAGATGGCCTCAATGTTTTTAGTGGCCTCGAGCGACAAACAAACTGCTGAGGTGCGGTGCAGACATGAAAAGTGGCCGCACGGTCAGTATCTGTCAACTGTGATGTGTTTTTTCATTATTTAGCTGTTTTTTTTTGTTTTGTTTTTATATATTACTACAAATGACTAAAGTTATCTTTTAAGGCATGATTAGGTATGGGTACAAAATCAACAGGGAAAGATAATAGTTTGGGTTTAAATAACTACTTGGTAAAAGTCCTACATACAACAGGTAACTTTTTCAACAAATATTTCAAAAGAAATATGCTTCAAAACTTAATGTGGAGGGGTGCTATTGAAGCCTGATCCAGACTCATTGAACATCACTGACAGCAGTACAGAGATATTGGTATTCTAATATTTTTGAGTGAGGCTCGCCCTTCTAAACAACCTGGGAATTTCAAGTATTTCTTCTTGATTCGATTGATTTTCAGAGCATTCCCAATTATTGTAAATTCATAAAGATGACTAACTGTGCTAGACAGAACTAGACACATTAGCAGATCATATCGAGGAAGATGTCGATGGATGTTTACAATAACTAAAGTTGTATGGTAAAGTTTTGAGTTAGGGGAATGATCATGGTCATGGTTAAAAGAAACTAGTACTTGTGGAATACTGGTGTGGAGTTTGATCATTTCACAAATAATAATTTACAAAGAGAGTGAACCATATTAAACAATTATACAGAACAGGACATATACAGGTACATTTTTTATTTGTAAAACAATTGGGTGTGTTATCAAAACCTGTCTCTTGTCTCACTTTAGTTAAATTGATTGTCTTCCTCAACTGACTTCCTTTTATATGCTAAACTTTCATACTTCAAAATACTGTAACTAAGAATCTTTTATTAGCAGATGCTCTATTTTGGGCGATTCATTGCGTTCCTGACACTGAGCAGTTAGCAACAAACTATGACTTTCACAAACATAACACGCACTCACACCATGCAATCACACTTTTTTTAATGCCACGCATGCACAGTGAATTCAGTTTCAGGGGGAGTGTAACACAAAACAGCAAATCAGCAGGAAGGAACTTAGGTGACCACTCAGGAGGTACCTGCTGCGCCTCATACATGGTAGGAATTTTAAGCCTAGGAGGTAGGAGTATAAAAGAAAAAAGAAAAGCAATGCCTGTATAAAACATTTCCAGAAAACTGAGACTATAAAAGAAATCAATTCAAGTATTACAGCATGTATACCATTTTCTATTAATTTAAGTTAGTTCTAGGTCTACAAGTTTTTCTACTTGCACTGTTGTAATACGTAATTCCTTGAAAATTAAATACTGCAAGTTACTTTAGTCTCACTGAAGGCTTTGTTGAGCAAATGCTTTGACCTGAATGTTCCCAATACAAACAGCCCACTGTAAGCCCTCTAATATGTGGTTTACCCTCGACTCCAGATTATTTAACTGCAAGTGCAGAAAGTCCTTCTGCCAAGACTTGGAAATCAGGCACGTCGACACAGCATGGCTTACAATAGTATAATATAACATTCCTTGCATAATAAGGTAAACAGTAGCTCAAAGCTGAACTGGGTAATGAAACTGCTTATTTAAGGGTACAATATAATCTGGGAGCTACAATTGACACAATTAAATGTATTGCAACCAAGTTGAAAAGGGAACTGCTAGCAAGCAAGACTATTGCTCTTTCTAGAGATGGCTATTAGCATAACAGCAAAATGTTTTAACACAGAATTCACTGTGCATCTGATGTTAGCAGCCACTGATTCACTGCATCAAAAGAATGAAGCAAACTTCAGTTTATATGTTGTTGTAATATTACTGCATTTATCCAATGAACACTGTGCTTCAGTGTATGTGAGAGAATCCGAGCCACACTACTAATACAAATTATTTCAAAAAGAACATGCCTTTATATGCACAGAATTCATTTTATATATAAGCAATAAGAGACAGACAATTTTAATGTTTTTAAAAGAAAACGTGTGTATGTGTATACCTTACTAGTGTAAAATCAAACACCAAAAAGATTTAGAAACAGATATAAAATGGGGCTGATCACAAGATTTTAATTGGCACATCTGGACATCTGGAAAAGAAAACAATCCCATTTATCCCAGTGAGATAACACGAGGGAAGAAAGAACAGAAAGAAAACACATACGAAAGATAATCAGATACTGATTTTTCATCCATCAGTCCAGAGATTCTTTGACAACCATAATGGCTGCAACTGCCTTTCTGATTGTTGGAGTGAGAATTGGTCATGGTTAAATCAATTCCAACACTGTGCCATGATATGTTAATGACAGACAGAAGGAACAGTAGAATCTGCAGCAGTAATTACCAGTCCTAAATGGCTCGTTAGAATTCCTGATTTCATTAACTAATCAAGTATGTTATGTGTGGATGCTTCTTTCAAGATAATGAAACCATTTTTAAATTATGAACTCACTGTTGCTGTTCAGTTTATACTGTTATGGCCTAATTGGGCCAATCATGCGTCATGATTTAGGAAGTACACTGCCTTAATATTACAATCATAACTGTTTGTCCAGCATGTCACAATCTCCTAACTCTTAAGATTTCACACACACTAAGATGTATGCTTTAACTACAGTGCAAACACAAACACTGTAATTATGCATGTATTATTCATTAACAGCGTCAGAGGAGCAGTACAAAAGAAGCAACTGTTCATAAGGAGGATTAATTGTGAATGCAGTCTGCCCTTCATACTCAGATTTTGGTATAATGATTGGCTACACTGGTACCCACAATCTAGTCTAATGAGAGTTAACACAACCAGAAAGGATTTTTAAAAATCTCCTAAGCCACATATTTGGAAATGAAACCAAAAGCCACCACAGTTAAGATCTATTCAGTTGGTCTTTGCACTGTAAATGTGCAATTGTAGTAAGTACAGCAAATGAAAGCTGAACTATAGAGTAACCCTGTCTGGCCTTACAGTTGTTAACAGCAGACAGTCTGAGAAAAAAACAACTTATAAAAGTATAAATACTGTAACGTGGTTTAATATTTGGCTAGTTTAAAACCACTCAGACTTTTCTGTGTAGAAAGTATGTCAAGATTAAGAAGAAATAGTAAGATGCAGGTTGTTCAAGAAAATTATACTTTTCCTGTAACAGAATAGACTTTGTTAAACAGATCTGCTGTCCAGTCTCTTTGAATTATGTTATATTTTAAACAAAATTATTTTTATATTCTATCATGAATATAGGTTGTTTGTTTTAGAAAGCTAAGAGCTTAAAGATGTATTTGTCACTGTGTTTTATGAGATTTCAAAAGTGAGAAGTGAACCACAACAACACGAATATACCAGCAGACTCAGTGCAACAACCTGAATCTCAACCAATCTGTTGGTTCTAAATTAATGTTTGAACAAACTGTTTCTCATATAAACACCTCTAAATGATATTCTGAGTTGAACATGTTGCTCCTATTTGTGTAGGCATATTTTGGGTGTCACTGCACACTGATGAAGTGCATCATCTTGATTTGGACTAGGTAACTCTGGACATTATGACCACTTACTATATTAAATGTTCCCTGGAAGATTAGCATCCATCTTTGTGAAAGCTACATAGGTATCCTTAGTAAGCAATAAACTGAAGACAACACCAAGAATCAACTTTGCACAGAACAAAAAAAAAAACAAAAAACACATACTTTCAACAATTATAGCAAAAGAGTCTAATATAGTCACTGGAGTAAAGTTGGTTGTATTCAGAAAGCCTTTAAACAATTAACATCCAACAACTTTAATGTATCTGTAATCTTCACTGTATCTCCAAATATAGGTTGCTTGTTTGTTTTATGAAAATGTGAAGTACAGAAGAGAAGCATTAATTAAAACTTTAAATTAAAACGTTATAGTTCTGCAACACATCTTTCCTTTATGAATGTGATTAATTCAGTTTTTCTTGGATGTGCATTAGAGGTGTTGCATCAAGTGTATGATTATGCTGGATAATAAAGCAAAATGTATTGCAATCTACTATATTATCTATCACATTTATATCAACATTTATGGGCTAAATAACAGAAACACCTCTCTAGATACTAAATAAAGCCCAGTTCAACAGCAACACAACTACATCTACAGTTCTTATGCAGTCAAATCAGCAAATCATCTCTATACCAGTTCCATCAACAACTTCGAGGTAGGATTTACTGCAGGACTGTTTGGATTCAAATGAATTCTACAATCTCTGTTTGCCTATGATTAAAAAAAATGTGCAATGTGTGTATCAGATTAAAAATTCTTGCAACAAACAGATTTGTTTTAATTAGACGTTTATAAGAGTTTTTGATAATTCTGGATATACCTCCAAAACACAAGTAAAAACTGGGGCTACTTTCAGTTATACTGCTCCCAGTGGAAAGTCAAGATATAAAATAGGTCGCCCTATTATATCATCAGATAACCATCATGTCTTCAAACTATATAACATGACAAAGAAGATGCAGCAAATGTCCACAAAAAAGTGTAAAGCAAGCAGCTAATTGGTTGCATCCATCCTGTCTGTTGCACTGCATACCTGCGGCAGATTGCAGGTCTCTGCGGCAACGACAGCAGAGAGAATGGGTAGCAACAGTGTGTCAATCATGCCGACGCATCTCACTAGGGATGCCAGGGCATCTCCCATTACCACCAACTCCTCATCTGACAGCGGGCTCCTTACAACCACGACAAACTAAAAAGGGAACGTAAAAAAATCTCCCACCTCCACCCCAGCTAAATGGATATGTGGGTTATATTTTCCGAGTCGGATGCGTGTCCTACCTGTTTCTGCTGATCCAGGAGAGAGAGGAGGAGGAGGACCAGGCGCATCAGGATGAAGACAGATGCCGCATTTAGAAGATCTGGAGATGAGGGAAATCGAGCTGTTGCATGGGTCTGGTGCTTCCTCGTTGAGTCACGACGCACGTCCCAGATGCGTTCATCCACTCGGGGTTACACAGTAGCATTTGGCGCACAGCTTCTCGAATACGCGTGCAGATGAGGAGCTCGAGCTTTGCGCAATATTTTTTAAATTAGGTTTTCTACAGCCTGATATTTTTTTCAGAGAACTTAATTAAAGAACAGCTAATCCTGAAATTAGTTATAATGTTGGTAGTGAACAGCTAAAGCGAACTGCGGAACCACAGTATAACTTTAACGTTAAGCCTCTCTGCGCAAAAATGTCTGAGTTACGCTTGGGTAACTTTAGGACTCCAACTACTGTAGTTATACATAAATCATACATAAATATCGTTGTAGATTTAATTGTCAATCGTTTTGTCAATAAAACTGTTTTAATTGTGAAAATGTTATGATTTCCCGTAGGCCATTCTGTAAATGTTTTAACGGCACTATGTCCAAATACTACGGTGGCCCCTAGAGACAAAGCATGTACAAATATGAAAGCACAAACAAAAATGAAGCACACTGCAAATCACAAACAAAAAATAAATGCTGCAAATCACAAAACACAAAAAGAAAAATAGAATTTCCAAATGAAAAGATCTGAAAATTTGGTTAAAAAAAACAACAAATACACAAAACTATACAAAATAAAAGATGTAATACTTTATTCTGTTTTTAAATTGTATGTTTTTCCCACATGACATTTATATAAATAAAAATAATACAAACCTCTAGAAATAACATTTCTTATCAGTGGCATGAAGACAATGGTCTACGTCAGCCCAGAAGTTTGTGGAACTAGACACACAAAATACGTTATTGGACACTTCTTTAAAATGACTCAAGTGATTATTTAGTTTAGTCAATTAATTTTCTATGAATTACTAATTATTTCAGAGCTAGGTGGCTTTACCATCCTAGTTTTGAGACGCCTTTAACATTTAATGCTAACATTAGTAAAATTTAAGCTAAACCTCATGCAAAACGTTGCCGCATTACACATGCATGTTTAAACGTTCCCAAGAAGGTATAATGAATTGAACTTTACTTTGTCATGATTTTGTGAATGCACCACAACTGCTGGTGCAAACAACTCTGAAAACAAGACAAATCTTTAGAAATTTGTCTGTCTTACTGTAATTAAACATATCCTGACATGCGCTCTGTAAAGGTGTTCAACTCTTTTCTAAAGTTATGAGTTGTTTTTTATTTTAAAAATAATTACTATGGCCGGAGGAAACTATTGACTTCAGTGAAATCACACAAGGACAATGCAAGGCAAAAATAACATTACAACAAATTTAGTACAGCTTGATTGATACTGTGGTGGAAGCAGCCTTATATATTATTTAATAATAGTAAATTAACAAGTATATTAAGAATTGGACTCATTACATTTGTAATTCTAAAATACAGATACAACTATAGATCACATGGACATTTATTTATAAACAATGTTTATAAAGGTCTTTTATATGTATGTTGTTTTTTTACTGCGATCACATGTGTACTGGCCGAAAGGCTTAACAGTTGAAAAGTACACCCTTCAGTGCTCTCTTTTGGGCAAACTATTTAAGAGCTGCTCTTTGTAGATAACCCATCATACAATACAGCTTACTGCAATTTCTTCTTTTTTACACACCCATACCAATACCTGCAATATGCTAATATTAGCTGTTGTATGTTTTTATCCTCTAATGTACAATGTCTTATGTATTATCTTGGTGTAATCTTGTAGTAATAAAAGCAATGGCATTTTTGGCATTAAGTTGTATCTAGTAATTACCAGTAATTCATTTATAAAGGCATAACACAAAGATCTAGGTAATGTGGAAAAATGCTAAAACAGAAAATGTACTGTAGAAATAAACTTTGAAAGACAAGAGTTTGAGTGTATTCTTGGTTTGGATTATAGTTTTTGTATGTTTAAGAAACTACAATCGCCATACTAGTAGGGAATTGGGAGGCTGGTGAATTCCCCTCATTTGGCCTACTAGGGCCTTCAAGCCTACAGCAAACATGCCTGCTTTCATTCTTCCTCTTACCTGTTGTACTTGTGTGAGTTTGTATTTGCTGCGGTCATTCTGCAGTTGGCAACATGCAGGGCGCTGAAAATTGATTTACTGGCAGAGATTTAGATTTTTCCACTACGCAGCACACGTGTTACTAGAGTGGGCTGGTTGGAAATGACTCTTTGTGGCCTGTATATTCCTAAAAACACACCTATCTTTACTCTTGCCAAACTCTTGTCTGTTGGCTGCCTTTCACTGCACCATACTGTAATGAGGTTTGTTGTAAATCATTAGAATTAGATGACAGGGGTCATGTTCACTTCACAGCTGCATACTGCATTTCTATGATGTCTATCAGCAGATGGGTTGCTGACCTGCTCTCTTAACCTGGCCAGGGTGTGCAAAGGCACAAATGGAGCAGCAGGAGCAGATGGGAACGAGACGGATGAGAGGAGGATGAGACAGAGCTGTGTGCTTAATATTTAACCAGTGAAGCAGCATGATACTCTGGCTTGGAGGGGGAAGATGAATTCACACTGACGTGACACTGATTATAGATGCTGGAATTCACAGGTGAATAGTAACTGGATGTCAAGTACAAGGTTTTGAGGCTGTACTTTGTCTTAAGTGTTGCAGAAAATTACAACATACTGTGTGCCAAACCCCTCAATATAAAATTATATAATTACTCTATATGCTTAATATTCTTTAGATACATTTTTTAATTCAGAATGTTTATTTCCATAATAAATAATATACCAGTATATCATTTTATTTATCTTAAATGAATTATTCCAGTACTTACAGTAGACATAGATAATCTTGTAGTTATCATGTAAACTGTGCTGGTATAGCAGCCTGAAGTGAGCAAATAATACATTTATCTATGAACATGATTAGTATAAGATTAATAATATATTTACGTATTTAATTTGGATGCAAATTAGTTGGAAACTCATATTGGTGTGTTGCAGTGAAGACCACAAGGAGAAGAGAAGTTTTGCAGCAGCGCCTCTAACTGAGGCTTACTCAAGCAGTTCCATTCATTAATCAACACACACACACACACACACACACACACACGGTTTCTTGCTATATTGGCTGCGAACCAGTGGGAACCAGGTTTCACAGACACAGATTAACACCATGCCTGTACCCTATAGACGTCCCCTGGAAAGCCAAGTCAACCTAAAACTATGTTTAATTGTCAGCAGTCAAACTACCTCTTGAGGTAACCCACATTATTAGAAAACAACATAATGCCTAACAATAAGTCTCTAGTGACCTTATTAACTTATTTCTTTAAAGTCCCCAAAAAGAAAAGGTAACTCTATTAATGTCTACAATCAAAGGTTTGGTTGAGATTGTATAGTCCAATTCTCATTTTAAATCAGGTGTAAAGTTCATCCTTCATCCCACTGGCTACTGGATTTAAACTGGGACTGAGGCATCCTTACAATAACAAATGGTTCTTGCTGAATGACCTAGTGGAAGATTAATACAGCTTTACATGGACAGCTAGTTACTGGGTCAGCCATAGTCAAGACTCATTGGATACGAAATTATCACAAAAACCTAAAACTAGAAAGACCTTCACATCAGTGTATGACACTGATGTCCTAAGGGAGGGATGGGGTAAGGACATGCAAACATGATTATAGGTTGTAGGCCTCTGTACATTTGTGTAAACATTTATATTTTCAGCTTCAATTTTGATATTACGTCTACAGTGTATGTCTGATCATTTCAATATTATAAAATTAGCTTTTCTTTTAAAAACAGGGTAATTTCTGTGTGTCCAAAATTTTTACTGGTAGTGTCCATGTCAAACATAAACATTTCTTTTCATAGCACTTTGCTTTGAATGTCGTCTCCCTGACAGCTTTTTTGCTTCCACTTATAATTTTCTTTGGTGGATGAATGGATATTGAAAAGTAAATGAAAAGAGGGCAGAGAATTGGAATTAAGATTCTACATTTACACTAACATTTTAAACTGTATATCTATTATAATATGACAAGAAATGGGATAATATAAAATAAATGTCTATAATGACTATAAAAATGTCTATATCTGTGCTCCTTGATAAAAATAATAGACTACTCATGGCTCTAACCTGGCAGAAAAGTAAATAAGCCTATTTAACACAATGTAAAATAATCCCCTTAAATCAGTTTATTGCTGCTGAAGTAGTTTGCAATTCCACTTGATGTATCTGTGCCCTAACATTGAGGTTAAAAAAGTTTAATGAGCCACAACAAACCAGATGGACAAAGGTAAACTCACACTTCCACACACTATTTGGGGAAAAAAAAAAAAGTCAGTTTCTTCTTGCCATGCTAAGTTTTGACAGCACAAAAATAAAAAAAACACTGGTTGACCTTTGGTTTATTCCATTTGTCACTTAAAATAGTACATTATCCATTTGTTATTATTACAGAAGCCTTTGTCCCTAAGGTACAGAAGCCTGAAAATCAGTTTGACCCCTTAAATGCCTTTTCAGTTCTCAAAGGATTCCTAATGCAATGCAGAGAACACTGATAAATTCAAAATGGTGTGTAAGCAATTATGAGCCACAGTAATAATTACTCTGGACTAAGCTCACCTCAAATAAGCCTTAAAAGGAAAGTGGTTTGCACAATTTG
This sequence comes from Sandelia bainsii, assembly GCA_032362345.1. Taxonomy (NCBI): domain Eukaryota; kingdom Metazoa; phylum Chordata; class Actinopteri; order Anabantiformes; family Anabantidae; genus Sandelia; species Sandelia bainsii. The sequence goes on from JAUMHL010000025.1 coordinate 17,049,586, forward strand.
TATCATTAGCATAATAAAGAAAAAAAAGTCCATCAGTATTGTATCTGCAAAATTAACAACTAGAAACTCCTTTGGAATTTTTGTTTCCAAGAAGAGTTACTGATTGAAAAATATCTTTAAATCTGAGGTAAACAAATCATTGGATTTTCTTTCTGGGTGGTTTGATGTCTCGTTTTCCTTCCCTCAGACAATTGCCACTTTCCATGACCAACCACTTCACACGTTCATATTCACACATCTATTCAGCGAGTCTGTTCAGCTGCTGTGTATGAACAACCTCTCTGTTCTTGAAGTGCATCCACTTTCTAGTGAAGAAAGTAAATGTCTTCTCTCTCCAGAATAAGTATAGCCCCAAAACACATTGTGCTTTCTTAGAAAACTGACACTTACAATTGGAAACAAATTAAAGACGATGGAAAGAAACTGCGTCAGGGAGAAGAACTGTGAGTCTTGGCTAAACATAATGATTAGTCAGAGCTATCTTCACATCTCAGAATGCGATGACAGATCAAGTCATCTTTACCCATGCTAAGTTTGTGCCACAAGTCGTCTAAAGAACTTTAATGATGTGTGATAGCAACTGTGTAGATAAACAGTTGTGAACTTGATAGACAAGCCTGCTTTCCATCAGGATTTCAAGGTGACACACATTACCCTGCAATAAATCCACTGCACATCTGTAGATAGGGATATTGAGATTTAGTGATTAAAAAATAAGCTTCATTTGGGGAACTGTGATACATCAGGGACAAATGTTGACGGTAAGACCCTAGGAGGGCTCCTCTGGATTTATGCTTCAGCAGTTGTTGGGAGAACTCTCACAAACAGAGTTTTGGTGTCTAGAGATTTTACTGATGAATCAGCTGGCAGTACTGAAAAACACAGAGAAACAAAGAGTTATATATTATGTATGTATGTATCTAGTAAGAACATTTCTTATCAGTGGCATGAAGACAATGAAGGTGAGAACTATCAATCAGACTTTCCCCTCACTGTACGTCAGCTCAGAATCACTGGAATTAATTATAAACAGAATCTTCTGCATGGATGAATAAAGTCAATATGATCTCTAGCATCACTTCATTTTACCCTGGGTGAGGTCCTGGTCCAGGTAGAGTTGGAGCCGTCTGCTGCGGAGGCCGAAAACCTTGGCAGTCTCAGCCAGCAGGCCTGAGTAGTCGAGCCCATTCTGACCCACTGGATTTACCAGCAAGAGGGTGCCCATCTCTCCTGTCTGGCACTCTAGTGGAGAGAAGAAGAGTGTTAAGGAGAAGTGAACCAGACAGATTTCACTTAAAAAATAAAGAAACAATTGGCTTGTTGGTTAGGCTTCTTCACAAGTCATGTGAATGTATGTGATGAAACCTAAGTCTAGCCTTGGGGAAAGAGAGGAGACAGACAGGAAGAAAACAGATTAAGAGAACAAGAGAGCACCTGGCTGTAAACACTACAGAGGTAGGAGAGCAAGTTGAACAGGGTTAGGTGTGAATGACTTAAAGAATAAGACTAGATTCCACCTATTTACTTCAGTGCAACGAGCAATGGAATCAACATACAATGAATGTAAGTGATTCAGGTGGCAGAAAATTACCTTTATTTAAAGCCTACTGGACAGAGTTAACATCACACACCTATAACTCTGTCACACTCAAGATAGACAGAAAAATTGTCAAAATCGCAGAAAAAGAATCAAAGTATTGTCTTTTTAATTCCTGATATACATATCAAAATGTTTAATGTCTGTGAGGCTGCGTGCCAAAAACAGAAAGTCAGATATCTTGCACAAAGATTGCTCTATGCTTGAAGTTAAACGAGTACACAGACAAAATTTGTAAGCAAGACACACTCATTGTTGGCTTTGGCCTCTTCAGGGGATTTATTGATTATTATAATAAGACAAAATAATTCCATTCTGATCCTTCAACAGTGACAAGGATTGACTTCTTAGTTGTGAAGGATTAAATGCGTGTGTCTGTGTTTCTCACCAGCTGGCTGTGCGTTACACAGAAGCAGGTTAATGTAAGGGCACAGGAGGGCATTGGTGGTGGAGGCAGGGGCAGGGGAGGAAGAGCCTGAAGTCACTGTCAAAGTTTTGCCACTCAGAGCCTGAAGGTCCATTTTGCTGGTCAACTCTGCAATGAAGACACAAATGTTCTCAAAAACACATTGACATTGACAAAATTATCATCCAAGCAAAATGATAATACATGAATAAATAACTGTATTTTCAAAACAGATTATACAGATTATTAGACATATACTTTTTCTTTCAACCTTAGTTAGCTGGTAAAAAACTTTATATTATTCTCTCTTCTCATAATGTCAAACTAATTAGTGTTAGCTAGCTAACTCTGTTAGGGTTAGCTAGCTGATTGAAATGTTTTAACTTCTATTACAAGAGCAACATCACACAGGTTGCTGCTAAACTAGTATGCAGTACATTAAAGAAATGACTAACACTGCCTCCACTGTCTACTCTAGTGTTCTATGACAAAAGTTAGTTGAAGCCAGGTAGCTAGCTAAAAAAGACAAATGATCAGTATGTTCAGCTAACACACTGGGGTTTTAATGAACTGGAGGGATAAAAGGAAAGTATAAAGCTTTGTGTTTTTCAGTATTCAGTTATATTTTTGACAGGTTTCAGTTTCTGGGCTCCCATGGTAACTAAAAATAATTTTAAAACACTTAACACACTAAAAGATGAGTATGTACATTTTTGGTGGCAACAAGAAGTAAAAATGGGATGACAAACAGTGACTTAAGTAGTTTAAACATAGCAGATGTTTATACTGTAACAATGTGGTATTACTGAGGGGCCAAAATCTGTTCTTACCAGTCCCACCATTGAAAAATCTGAGCTGAGTGTTATTTGTCCCAAAGATGCTGCTGCACACTTTCTTCATCTTGCCAAGGTCTACTCTGTTATCTCCTTTGGGGTTCTCCAGCAGAACCACCCCCTCTGAACAAGAGACCAAGCAGTCAGAATTACTACTATACATAAACAGTTCACACAGTGAATGATAAGTAAGACAAAGTGGCTCAATGCATCCTGTAAATGCAAGGCCATGCACACCTATGAATTAATGTCTAATACAGCAGAAAATTTGCATTTTACTGTATGTATCATATTATCTCAACAATCAGCATTTGTTCAATTTCACATTTTCACTTTTGTGGCCTCCCCATGTGCACCTTGTTCTTTGTTGTTGATCTTGACCCTGATGTTCACATAAGTGCAAGCTGGTCCATTTAGAGGAGCCTGGGGGGCTGACGATCCCTTTACTATAGTTAACTCCAAGTCTGAGCCCTTCAGCTGCAACAAAGTAAAACAGAGCATAAGAAAAAGTATGAGGGAGAAATAAATACACTGAGTATATACACTACTCACAAAAAGTTAGGGATATTTGGCTTTTGGGTGAAATTTATGGAAAACGTAAAAAGTTCACACT
>JAUMHL010000025.1:17053134-17065585 GCA_032362345.1 Sandelia bainsii
CATTAAGTTCACCTGTAAAAGTTATAGTGCATTTTAGGTTCATCCTGAAATTTCACCCGAAAGCCGAATATCCCTAATTTTTTGTGAGTAGTGTATCTTCACACAATTCTTTCCCACCATGTTTCATGAATAATAAAACAATACACATAATAGAGTAAATAACAATCCTGCTTGCCCTGAGGTATTGTTTCATACCTGAGTCTTTTCCTCTATGATGACACTGGCAGTCTTGGGCACAGGGAAGAGCAGAAGTGGAGCCTTGGTGGTGGCCAGGATGAAGTCAGTGTGAGCCTTGATCACAGAGTCCAAGTACTCCCCTTCTGGCTGGCAGCGGTAGTATACAGTTATCTCATCTGATGGCACCAAATGGCCCTAAGGCAAGACATGGAGAGATATGCAGAATGTTTTATGCAAAAAATAAACAGCATATTAAGATACTAAGTGAGGGTGTGTGTTTTTATAATCAGAATTCCTACACTATCAAAGTGAGTAAAGACACCAGGTATGACAAACCATAAGTGAGTAAATGTGCCAAGACTGCTTGAATAGTTCTTCAGATGCACAATGATAAGATATTTGGTTTATGAATTCTGTTATCCAATTAAAATAAATTACTGCCAAGGACACAAAGAATTACAAATCTGTGATAAGTCTGTTTTTTTTTTTCTATTTTATAAGAAAATTAAATCAGTAAGAAACCTGAAAAAAAGAGAGAAAGGCGTGTTGGGATAAACAAAATGGGAAGGCAGACAAAAGAAGAGAGGGTAGGGCTTAAAAAGCAGAAAACAGACAGTACATGAACAAATAAAGGCAGAAGGGAACAAGGGGAGATATTTTATTGGATGAAAGCCCATCTATTTTGGCACTGTGTGCTGCCAGCTTCCTCTAACCTTGACACATTCATACACATTGATCTTACCCTAATCTGCAGTGTGCGGCCATGTACACGTGTGCACAGTCATATACACATACACTGACTATGTAGCATACACACTAACTGCAGTATGTGGCTCAAGGGCAGTGGAATAACGTTAGATACAGAGAAACAGTCAATCAATGGAGGAAGGTTTATAGGTTTTTTCTGCCAAGTCAAGGTACTGACCCTACCCTGAAGGGACTAGTACAGTGTGCGTGTGTGTGAGAGAGGAGAGAGAGAGGGAGAGAGGGAGAGAGGGAGGGAGAGAAAAAAAAGGCACATCAAACAGTGCTACAGAGAACAGTCCAATGAAAAGAAGGAAATGCTGACCCCTGTTTCTTGACCGTGCATACGCTCCCCAAAACACAAGCACACATGTAAACACTAATAAAGATACACATGCACACCCACGAACTACTAACAAACATGTCAAAAAATTGTTAAAAATTAATTCCCATCCCCTGTGTGGAAAATTCCTAACAGATCTCAGTTTGAAATAACTGGAGGAATTTAGCCTGGCCAGGAGCCAATGTACACCACTGCTATAGGGGGACGGAAAAAACATTTTGCTGCTTGTGAAAACAAGGGGCTGTTGGCTAATCCGTCTTTAGTCCCAGACCACTTCAAAGCTCCAACATTAGAATCTGAAAGGGGCCAGACCATAATTAAGCTTCCATTAAGCCTGCCTTATGATGGAGAAACTTCTAACTGTGACGCTGCAGTGGAAAGATTTCAAAACTGCCTTGGCAAAATTAGCATGAGACCTAAAGAGTAAAGAAGGAGGGGTGACCAAAAAAGCTAAATATACACACCAAAAAAAAAAAAAATCTAAACTAGAAAATTCTCTACATATTAGGACTGCAATAATTAGTTTTATTGGCAATTACTGTCAATTGTTTTTATGAGTTGTTAGTTTATAAAAAATATAAAATGACAAAAATTTGTAGAGCCTCAAAACTCAAAAATCTAGTAAGAGGTTACTGGACAAGTGCAAAATATTACTGAGTATATCAATAAATAATAAAAAACTGTGTTTTGACTATACTTTTATATCAAATGGTTTAAATACACTTAACTTATTTTACTTTACTTCTATTAATAGTTCGCTAGCTAATTTTATTTTTCCAAGCAGTATATTTATTTGGGGTGTTTAGGGTACATATTTAATAACTTATTAATCCCCCGTGCATTTCAAGTTTTTCTTATCCATATATCGACTGGGGATGTCACACCTGAGAAACTGTAAACAGACAGTTTTTGCTTAATAAATGACTTAAACAATAATTTAATTTTCAGTGCTACTATCTTGATCAAAATTCATTAAGTCACTGTGTGTGCGCTAAGTTTACTGGCAGGATGAGGGTGTTTAACATTCATAGATTACTCACTCAAGTAACAGACGTGGATGATACTTCACCTACTCACACTGCCTCAGTGGCATCTTTTGCTCATCCCGGCACAGCCCTGATTACATGTGCTGCCAAACCGTTTCAACTGCGTCAGATTCTATTCATTAGACACTCGACTACAAAATTCAGTAGTGGTGTGTTATATGTCACCCTTGGCTCCAGAGCAAGTAGTGCTTCTGAAGTAATTGTCCCACCTTCTTGCGTAGTTTCTGAATGCGGTTGATGACCTCTCTGGCAACGCCTTCATCCACCATGGACTGATCCGGAGTGACATCCAACAGCACCAGGACCTAAAGGACAACAGACCCACAGTGGGATGAACAGGAGAGTTTAGGATAAATCCAATCAGAACATTGATCACTGAACTGCTCTAATGGCTAAAGGACAAATAAAATGTAAAAAGAAATTTCCTTTAATTCACATGTCTCTTTGTACTGCAATTCAAACAGCAGTTACTTCTAATGGTGCTATAATTTTCTGCAAATTTTGACAATGGAAACTGCCTCATTTACAACCCTCTGTTTATGGGAGACTGGGCATAGAAGGCTTCATGCATGAAAATTTAACTTGTGTATGCATATAGTAACAACAACATTTTAATCAAAAATAGGTGGGTGGATTTTGCATCAATTAGATTTCATGTCTTACTTTTATTTAAGAATACATAGTTTCAGTTGGGACAAATATTAATTGACACACTGATGTCAAAATGCTTTTAGCCCACACAAGTACTTCTGCCTTAACACAATTTTAATAACATCTTTAATTTATACAAAGGATAACATACATCAAATTTAAAAATACAGTTTTTTTTAATAATGCATTTAGTAATATTATTGGTTTCCAAATACAAATAGACATATAAGATTTGATATTTGGTCAAAAGAAAACTAAGAATACTGATATATGTTAAAACTATATTTTCAACTAAACTTTTATTTTGAAATAGTTGTAAAATGTTCAGTCTTTAAATTTAATCAACTTTAAACAACTGCACACTAATCAACAAAAAGCCTGTTGACCTTTTACGTGTATTGAAGAGGTTAAGGCATGAATTAAATTACTCCTGTTACTGTAACAACAGTGTGGTGGAAAACAAGCATAGTTCAGTTTATTCTCATTATGCACACAGCACAACTGCTGCAATATTTACTTGACAGAACAGTAGCAGAGAGAGAGAGAGAATTTCACATGGCATGACGATGCTGAGGTAGTATTCATCTTCTGATATCATGAGTTTACTGTGGTGCAAACTTTGAAATAGAAGGTTCACATACAAATACTCTTCTACTGTAGTCCAAACAATTCTAATGTGAAAACTGAAAACAAAACAACCAAGCAGCAATAACGACAATATTGTAGCCTGTGTGACTCACTAAAGTAAAATGAGAGGCATGCTGTGAAGGGCTGAGCAGCTGCCAGGCCTGAACACTTTACCATGGAACGAAGGAGGGAAAGAGATGACAGGGTGACAGAGAAAAGCAAACAAAAACAACAGAGAAACAGGATACAAATAGAGAGAACAGAGAGCAAGACAGATGGGAGCTGGAGAGTCAGTATGAGCGAGCGAGAGTAACAGAGATTTAAAAAGCTGGCCCAGAAAACTATTATTAAGGTGCAGCCGTGTGGTGCATATATGGTTGGAGGAGCACTGATTAGACAGGGCCTGTGGGAAACGTATACATGCTGGTTTCTATTTAGCCGTGAAATGATTTCATACATCACACTCATAGTAGAGACATAAATGCACATACAGTTGATGGCCGACTGGTGCAGGAGCTGCATCAGAAAAACGTTTATTTTTATAGATCGTGTGTCATTAAACTTTATTGCTCAATCTACAAAACAACAATAGGTAATGTAGCAGTAAAAAGAGAGAGAGAAGTAGTAGAGGAGAGCATCTATAGTCCTCTCCAAAAGTAGTGAAACAGGAAGGCTAATTTGTATGTTTCTGCTGTACTGTTCTAATTTAGTTTTTTTACTTCTATACAGTTACTAATAAGTGACCAAAGTTTTAGACACAATGGAAAACTGTAAAATAAGAATAATGGTTACGCTGAGCATTCTTGACTTTGTGTAATACAAAGTACATGAACAGACTTCCCTATTTGAAAAAAAAAATCCAAAACATAAAAGATACAATCTATAATCACAAGTGCAGCCAGTTATGGAACAAAAAAAAGACAAAAAAACTTGAATTTTTTTTAGAGTTAACTTTAAGCTACAGTATGCAACTTTTGGGAATCAGAGTAGCTAAAGCATGAGACTCAAAATGAAATACTGATGCTGTGTCAAAAGCTTACATTCATGGTCAAAACCTGTGGCGTTTTACCTTTGTGCAAGGTTGCCTTTTAATTAAGTGTTTAAATTTCAAGTATACCTGTGCGTCAGAGTGTGCTTCATATTGTGGAGCTGAGCCAGAGCTCTGGTCGAAGGTGTACATCAGCCTCAGGTCCTCCTCGTGAAGCTCATGGCCGTCCACCGTGATGGATCCTTAAAATTAAGCACAACATGAGTTAATATTAATAACCAGAATAAAAACATCACTATATGGCAGCATACAATAACATCCATCAACTCACAGAAAAGAGAGCGTTTTTAATACAATCAATATTATATGCTGTTCATACTCAGTTCAACACCATAGAAGCCCACAGTGTGTCATTGATCCACATTTCTGAACAACCATAAATTATATGACCTATACCAAATCCATCATGAGGCATAGGAACACATTCTAAAAAAATACTTAATATGCACTATTATGATGCAAAAAAAATGATGCAGCAGAGCCTATAGAGCCAGTGGGCCTCATTCACCACTCTTACGAAGAAATTCCTTATTAAAACCCACTTGCCTTGCACTTGTTTTCTTATTTGGAATTTATTCTTAAGAACAGAGTCTATGCACTCAAGACAACATTTGTGTACTATCTTGAAAACATATTTATGAAAAATTATTGGTGAATGATGTTCATTGTCTGAAAGGTGTTTGGAAATTATTTAGCTTTACTTAAAAAGCATCCTTAATAAGTATAATTTGCACAAAGTAGCAAATTCTGAGAAAAAATACTTAATGAAGCAATGATTTGAATTAGACAATTGTTTCACACAGTATTTGTGAATTTGTGATAGTTTTAGTGCGTGATTGAGTGATTGCTGTTTACATATGGATAATACAGAGGTGCCACTTTTTCATGTGAAAATCTATAAAAATTGAGATTGAGATACATTCTAGAAAAGGTCTCCAATATACCCAATCATACCAAAAGTGCTCTCATAACATGCACAGAGACTGAGGCTTTGTTTTGTTTTAGATTCCTTACACTGTATGATGTGAGGTTTTAAACAATACAGCAAACCCAGTCTATTCAGGTCTGTATCTTAACTTTGCCAGTGGCAGCAATTACGTACGTCTGTGTTCTGACTAAAAACCACGACCATGTTCTTCTCTCTTCTTCGCTTCTCCATACCCAGGGGCTGGGTGAAAACAGTCACTCTGATCCCCTCTAATCCTAGATTTCCACACATTGATTTTCTGTGTCCCTCCCTACTTTTCTGCTTCTTTCTACCTTTACTCTTAACCTCTTTTCTTTTGCCTTGTAGAATTAATGGGATCAAAGGTACAGGTAAAAAATAATGAGTAATACAACCAACGACCATGGACCCACTGTCAGTTTCTAGCTATAATTATTTCACTGAAACTGCTTCACAGTCAGCAGTGTAGCTTCCAATAACTGATCACTATGTTTCTTTTGTCCACCTTTTCATCCTATCCCCAAATGTCTATAAATCTTGTTCTCTAGTTCTCTCTCAAATAAAAATGGACTGAATTATACAGTTCAGCACCTTAATGTATCATGTACTCTCGACCATTACACCTCGCCTTTGATCTCAATTTAATCAATGAAAACCTGAAGCTGCTGTACACATTTTCATCTGTGCATTTCCTGTCACCAAAATTTTTCTACCATCCTCTACCACATCTATCTCTTTCATCTCTCATCCTCACTTTTTTCCTTCCAATTGGCTCCACTTCAAACATCCAAGTGGTCAGCCCAGCTGACCTCCACTGTTACCTTCCCCAGCGACTATGGGGCTCTCCTTGTCTTTCTATAATTGGAGAAACAAGATATCTTGCAGTGCTCTGATTCATACTTGAGCTCTGCTCTGATAGTTTCAGAGGGGTTAGTTTTACATTCTGAGGATAAACCCACTGTCTGTGTAGCAGGATTCATTACAAAGATTCATACTTTGATTGCTGGTCAAAAAATGTATTATTCTGACACAACATACACAAAGTGTGCAATTCTGTGCACCATCCAAACACCACCACTCACTACTGTACTAATGGGGTACAACTAAAGTATCTGGCAAAACATGAACAGATAAAAATGGTGTAACAATGGTGACCTACATTAGACTGCTAATGTTCATTTACACTGCTGAAGAGTGTTTGTGATGTTCCTTTAAGATGTGGGTTCATACATTTTTCACACAGCCGTACCTGTCTTCTGGAAGTTCTCTAGCTGTTCACTTGCGAGCTCCTTGATAGAAGCGGTGATGGCTTTGAATGCTCCCTTTAGCCTCTTTCCCAACACCATGTGGTCTGGCTCAGCTCTGAGGCGGATACCATACTTGTCTTTGTCCGTTGACAGTGTCAATTGTCGCACATTAAGCTCCTGTAGGATGAAAAATAGACAAACAATATGTCTTCCAAAATATAAAGTTGCTGTCTTGTAGTTTCCTGTCACAAGTGTTAATATATCAGACAAAAACTGGAACTTCTTGTGACAGGAAAAACAGACATGTAAAAGAATAAATGAAAATTTTACTGATTTCATTTTAGTACTGAAATTCAATTAGACCCTGTGTTTTCATGTTATGCAGCTACCTTGACATGATCAAAAATAAATAAATGGCAACGAAAACTTCCCTGACAATACCTTACCTGACTGTTTTTGATAATAAAAATTGTTGGTTTATAAAAAATTTTTTTTTAGTTTTTACTTTTCTTAGTTTAAAGTTATTTCACAACAAAATTGTGGCTTGCCCTATTTTCTTCTTTGCACATCCTGTAGATCAACAACCAACAATCAGTTTAGTTATGCAAATAACATGGAAGGGAACAGACTTGAAGCGTAAAAATATGCTATGGGTTGCGATACACAGTAGGAGTGATACACAAGTTGCTACGAAGCTCTCGTGTGACACAGATGACTAAAAACACAACTGAAATGCCTCCGTTGTAGACCAATCACTAAAAACAATTGTCGTGTTCTGCTACTACATGTGCATTTATCATGTGCAGCGTAAAAATCTTAAAGAGTGTAAAATTACAACTATTAAATTTGACAGTATTAAACTAAAAAAGAAAAAAACAGAGAGGAAACTAACACTGAACTCCAAATTAAAAATCAAAATTCGAACTAAATACAATCATTTATTACCACAGGCATGTGCTGTAAAGGGAAAATCAAAAACTGATCAGAGTCATTCACTCAAAGAATAAGTCAGCCATGAAATCAACCAGTCAGCATCTTTAGCTCTCCAATAAGCCATTTCTCATATTCAGTCAATATGTCTGCCTTTCAGTACAAAATGTTTCATTCTTCAATCTAAATGGAGAGAGAAATGCATGATCCATTTCTATCTGGTAAAGAAATAGAGATACTAGATTTGGCCATACTGACGCCCACTCTGACCTGCCATGCGAAGCTTCTTTCTGCAATCACAGAAAAGTTGAAGGTTGTGATTGAGTTCTAGCACAGTTGACTTGCTGAGAAAGTCCAGATAAGCTGCTGTAGCAGGTTGAAAAAATAAACTTAAAGGCAGTGTGAGGTTGATAATAGAGGCTTAACCTTCTATTTCAAGCTGAGGTTGGTTATTTAAAATAGGACTGAATCAATGTAAAAGTCCAAAGGGCATACAATACATGGCTTTGTGTGTGTGATGATTTAGCATGATGCCACTAAGCATCAGCCAAACCAAGCTGACAAAACTAGAACCTAGATAGCTACTGGCCATTAATATCCAATTTTGTGCCTAACTTCTTTGTAATATAATCATGCTTAACCTCAAGAATTGAATATATGTAAGGAAAGGGAGACCGTGACTCACTTGGTACGGCAATCTTCCTACAAACCCCAGTGTTGGTGGTTCAACTGCTGGTTCACCCAATACATGTCAAAATGTCCCTAAACAAGACACTGAACCATGAACCTTTGGCATGTAAAATGCAGCTGCCTGTCCACAAGAATTTCCCCAGGGGGTTTAACAAAGTATCACTTATTAATATTAAAAGTTTAATAAGTACCTACAGTACTGTGTGTGAAATGCTAAGCTGCTGTGTCTTTCTGTTGCATATAAAGGTTCTTACTTAGGCTGCAGAATCTTAACGGCTCCGAATTCTGACCAAATAAACCTGCTTTACTGGTGGGAAGCTCAGAAGTCAACAAGGTTTCCCCCAACAGAAATTAAATAGAGTGGGAGATTAGTGGAGACTCAAATGAAGATAAACATCACAGAGTCCAACACAAGGTGGTAACAGTCCCACATGACCCTTAATCCGTAAATGTTCTATTAACTTTCCTAGTTAGCATCATGTGGGAATAAGAAATGGAATTTCTTCCATCTATGACACATCAGTAATTTCTAAGCTTGCGATGTACTAATATTTTAGGAAACAGAAATACATGCAGCATTCCCGCAAAGGTGACATAGTTCTTACTTAAGACAGTAGTGGGTATGTTTGAATCAGCCGTTCAACAGCATTGACTTCTTTTACTTTGTTATTGGAAACTCAAAGGGATAATGTCAGTTTAATAGCTTCATGCACTCAGTGGCTATGACAATTAGTCTGTCTAATGTCTTTATATTCATTATTCCAAATCTCTTAAACAACACCTGAATGAACCCAACAGAAAATCAATCTGTGCTTTCTGCTGCATAAACGTTTTAGAAAAACTTGATACATACTGATACACATATTGCAGATGTTGTGTCTTCAACATGAAATTTTTCTATAAAAGAAATCCAGGGGATGAACGAAAAGCAAAAAGCTTCTACCAGTGATTTTGCAAACTACATGTGTGAATGGGTCCTGCAGAATTATACTGATATTAATGCATATTACTGTCATCAGTAGACAACACTACCCTACACTGATCAATTAACAGTAATATAATGTTTTCTGTACAAGAGAGAAAAAATTTTTGCATTGTGTATTTGGTTAGATGTTTGTGCATGTGGCAACTGGATCAAACACAAAATAATTTTCCAAGGCATCTGCTCCACCTCCTATTTAAATTACTTAGGCAAACAAATTTCAATTACAGCTGAAGATATAACCAACACATCCTAGTGCTGTTCATCCCCTTGATCAAGTGAAGATACAGTAGTGGCTCTGGAGTGTCAACAAGGATTTCTATTTAACCTATAAATGTAATAGTGCTGATCAAAGCACGGTCAACAAACAAAAATAAATTTCAGATGAGAATAGAAGCACCTCTTGCCTTGAAACAAAGCACTGGTAGAGTGACTGTAGCATGAATGACTGATGTGTTTACATAGGCAACTACACAAAATGAGCAATTACAGATAATATAAACAAAGAATAATCTCAGTATATATATATATAAACACATTATGTTCAAAAGACAGTTTACGTACTTCCAGGATGTATTTCTGCAAGGACTGGATGTCTTTCAGAGCCTCTGGGTCCTGGTAAATAACTACAACCTCCTTCAGTGGGTACTGAAATACATTTAGATATCAGTCTGTCAGCAGGTCCAGTACCAAAAACATACACAACAACCATAACCACAACACATGAGACCTGATGCACTTAAATAAATAAAAATATAAAACACTGAAATGCATATTTTTAAGATTCTGCACATTTGTGCATTTTAAATCCCTAAAACAATAGTGCATACACACATTTAATATAATTTACAATCTTTTTTCCTAGTTAGTGAGAGCAAATGCAGTAAAGCTGATGGTTTACCTTGACAGGCAGGGTCTTCCTGTCTCTGATCACTCTACCCAGCTCAATCACAGACTGCATCTGAGAGACAGCACTCTCAATGCGTTTGTCAATCAAACTCTCTCTGTAAAACAGAAACACAACCAAAGAAAATGTGATTGTTACCACATCATGAGCAATGTTTCTGTATCTTCTACATCATAGCACTGAGGATGAGTGAGTGATAACATACTTGAAATAAAGCCTGTGAGTATAAACCATAAATGTCTGGGCTTTTGGTTTTAAGCTAATAGCAAAGATGCCATACTGTATGACGATTTCACCATCTTCTAGTTAATTGTGATTTACAAATTCTAATGGGTCTTGAAAATAATAATTATAATTAATAACAGAGCATCACAAGGTCAGTACCACACATCTAAATAGACAGAGGTCAGAACCATCAGCACAAGAGTTTAACTCAGAGCCTTCGACTAATATGGTATACTAAGACTTCACCTCTCAATTCAAATTAGAGCTGCATAGCCACTGATAATCACACATAATAGCAATATTAGCTATAACTGTCTGCACAAACGTGTGTGTGTGCCTGCACAGTGCTTATTCATTTACTCCTGCAGTGTGCTTTCCCCCTGTGTGCATATAACACTGAAGTAAAATGAGAATGAAGAGGACTCCGGGGACAGCCAATCATTTAATGAGCTGACTGAGGAGCAGCTGTTCCCACCACCTGATTGGTGGCTGACCTTTGTGAGGAGGGCAAAGCAGTCGTATTCGACAGCAGGAAGGAGAAGCAGTTAATAAAGCAGCAGCACTGACTGCTGTCTAGGAGGAGGTTATAGGAAGAAACCATTACAGGCGCGCACACACACACACACGTGTGTGTGCTAAAGCAAATTGATATTTAATCATGTCAGAAGTTTTTATAGTTAAGCATGATGCAATTAAGTTTGGGCAATTCCAAATTCCTCCCAGGCATTATCAAACTGATCAGCCACAAAGGAACACATTTCACAAAGGTAACTGAAATGATGAGGATGAAAAGATATTTTGAGAGCAGCATTCCTTTTCAGTGCTCACAATCAAGCAGAGCTCTGATCAGTTATGTGTGGGTATTTCTAGGCGTGCAGTCCTATACCGTAGTTCTCTAAAAAAAGACAACATGTTTTACTAGTATCAGTTAATTCTTTAGAGATGATAGCAGCAAACTGAGGAGATGCTATGCACAAGTGTTTCTCTTTCTCCTTATGCGATGACCTGGTTGTTGGTTGGAACAGACTTTGTACTACTGGGAAGAAATGCATCATCTGTGATTCACTTTTATCATGCAGAAACAAAGAGCCATGAACTGCACATGAGCAGAGAAAATCTGCTTAGAAACAATGCAAAGGCAAATATATATTCACAGAAGCCAATCAATCCTTGAAAACAACAGCATTATAACTGCAATGAAAAGCTTGATAATTCCCCAAGCTAAAATAAAATGAGAGAGTGGTTGACAAACTAAAATACATGTAAGGAAAAAAAAAAAAATCACACACAGTGTAACATGGAACTGAAGAATAGCACAGATGAGGACATATGATGGTTAAGACACAAAGGGAACAGCTGCCGTGAAGCCTGACAGTTTACTAGAAACGACTGGACTCTCAGGCTTCAAAAGCTTCTACTCTGAGAAGTTGAGAGTGTGAAATGTGGTGTAAAGTAAGGCCATGCACTAGCACTGAACCTGATTAGACTCTGGATCAGCAGTGGCTAGTATCCTGAGAGAAAAGGGGCTAACACAAGAGGTGGGGTGTTGCTGTGTGAACTGCAGGGTGACTAATGTGGCAAGAGCAGTTTTGGAACCACATGACCAGTCGTTAAATAAATTTTGTCAAAACTACCCTGCTAACAAGTCCTTCATCTAGAGAGATGCTGTTTTGTTACTGGTAACATGCTCTGATGGGGTGTGGGGATGGGGAGGGCAAATACACAAAGGGAATCAATCAATGTCACCAGCTTAGCTAAATCAAACCAATATACATTACTCACAAAAAGTTAGGGATATTCGGCTTTCGCGTGGAAATTTCAGGATGAACCTAAAATGCACTATAACCTTTACAGGTGAACTTAATGTGACCTTCCCTAAACTTTTGAA
>JAUMHL010000025.1:17065685-17094368 GCA_032362345.1 Sandelia bainsii
GTGTGAACTTTTTACGTTTTCCATAAATTTCACCTGAAAGCCAAATATCCCTAACTTTTTGTGAGTAGTGTATATGTAGCACAACAAGCTAACAAAGCAACGTAATAAGTAAACAGAACTGAATCCGAGCATGTGCAGTGGCCTTACAGAAACTATTCTCCAGAGACTGCACGGTAAATCTTAACATTGCATTTTTGCTTGTTTTCCATTCAATTATTTCTTTTGATGGTAGAATCGGTTGAATAGCCCTTTATTTGATAGGGTGTGACAGTAATATGGAGGTGACACATTAAGCATCACTGTCACATCAACCTGTTTTCATTTTTACAGTGATTATTTAAGGGTCTTCTTTAATGTTACAATCATAGCATGAAGCAGTCAACGTAATTAAATCTGAACTTTATTGAAGGAATTTCGCCAACCTGACTTGGGGCAGCATGAGATAGTGGATGCTGCTGGTGCTCTTTTCCTCGACAGAGGCGGGATCAATGAGGTGACGCAGATTTTGGTACATCATTTCTGTAATGAAGGGTGTGAATGGAGCCTAAGGGAAAGGAGGGAAGAAAGAAAGAAGACACGATGGAAAGAGAGAAGAGAGGACGATTATTAGAATCTCTGAACTGTAGATAATTTACATTTCCTGACATCAAGGGCTAGAAGTCAGCAGCAGCAGCTATAAAAATCAGCATACAAAACACATTTTACTGTAGCTTTTTTCTTCAAATGGTGCAAAAGTTCAATCAGAATTGTGCCGGAGTGAGGTTACTTCTAATGCAATTCTCCTCCATTTCAACCGCAGCTAATTAATTTGTATAGCTCACAGCTGATCTGTATTGATCTGGGTTAGACTAACTGCCTCTTAGCGTGCCTCTCGCCTTACATGCAAACATCTTTAATGTGTTAAAAATAAAAACTCCTACGGCTTGTGCATTATTCATAAGCACGCCAGCACACACACACACCTCTTCCATACCAGCGTTATTTCTTTGGGTCTTGCATATACAAAAGCCAAAACCTCACCACAAGAAATGTCCCTATATAATCTCTGTTCTCTCTCAGTCAGTCTATCGCACACAGCTAGGACATACAGGGTCTCACACACAGAAAGAGTATGACTCACCATCAGCCTGCACATGGAGAACAGAACACTAAAGAGGGTTTCCAGCGCCCACAGGCAGTCCTCAGTGCCACTCTCTCCCTGCAAAGTTCATACACACACCCCCCCCAATATATTCAGTCCCCTTAGAACAGAAAAAAAAAAAAAAAAAGTTCATTGTGAAGCCACTAACTGATTGCTATGTATTATCCACATGATAAAAATATTTACTGGCATTTTTAATCAGCATCTCCATTAAGCATTTTGAAATGAATAATTCACGTGCTAAACAAAACTGTATTTATTCACTTCTGTATAAAGAATTTGTTTTTGACTATGAGAAGGACAGCTATGCATTATAATCAGCTACTGTCTAAAACCTGTACCTTGAGCCTGTATTGCATACAAATATTACACTAAACAAGCCCTAATTCAGAGATGTGATCTCACCTTCAGGCGGCGTCTGTTGGTCCTGACGTACCAGTTGGTGAGCATGTCCACAAACTTGACCAGGCGAGGCACAACAGTATACAGGCGGTAACCTGCAACAAGAAATAACCTTTATTTAATCAGGTAATCTCAATGAGAGTAAAATCACTGTAGCAAGAAAGGCCTGAACACAACAGATAAAAACAACAAAATACAAATACACACAACAGAAATAACCAGAAAAACAGAAGCCCCAAATCTACACAAACAACATAAAATTGTGCAAGATATTTCACTGACACTGTCCATATCAAGCGGGGTTCCTGGAAATAAAGACTTGTAGTGTGTATGTAAAGATCAGCAACATGTGTGAGTGTGTGTGTGTGTGTTTTGAGAGAGTCTGTCTCACCATCCATCTCAGCTTTGAAGAACTGGATGAGGGAATGTGTGAAGGACAGAATCCATTTGTCCATGATGTTGTCACTCTGCTTCACTGTGTTCTCATTATACAGGAACTGAATCTCTTCATCCTAACACATACATACACACAAGTGGTAAGAAGCACTAAACACTAGTTGCCATTTTGTCACTTGTCTGACTTGAATTGATCAGTGACATACAGATGTTTTTTTTCACTGATTACCTTATAATTCACTGTTTAATAACAATAACAAACTGCTTTAGTATTGTATAGTACTAATAATAAATATGTTGTGTTCATCACTAATGTACCTTCTGTAACCTCTGCACGTTTTGCACAAGGAAGCGATAGGCATTATACCATGGCAGTAAGACATCCTTCAACACGTCTCGTACACCCTCCTCTTTGAAACGTAGGTTTTCTGCTCTCACTACAGGAGAGTTGATGAGGTACAGTCTAAAGAGAAAGACAGTGAAGGAGTTGGTGAGTATTAAGAGTATGAACCTATGAGTGAGTGAGAGCATAGAGTAAATTGGCATTTTATGGTTTGTGAGTGATGTTGTTAGCTGTATGTGTGAGTGGACCTATCAAAGTTAGATTATTGCTGAGGGGACACAAAAGTGTAAAAACAGCAGTAGTCAGAGCAGTGGCGTCCCATTTACATGTCGTGTCTACAGAATTTTCAGGGCAACATTTCAGGCACGTATTGAGAGAATAAGTGTGCACCATGACAGCTCAAGCTTTAAAATAAAATCATTAATGCTGAAAGAGAGAACATATAACCTAAAATAAAAAACATCACTGTAATGAATAAAAAGCTACAAAAAATCTATTTTTTCAGTTAGAATATGTTGTTTCTTTACAAATTCAACAGTAAGATGAACTGATGTATGCAAAACCAAACATGCACAAACGGTGAGACTCAGTTGTCATTAGTTGGAACGACATCTTAGTCTGTGCATATTCATCATGACAGTTTCAAGCCACAGCTGATGAATGTGAGGCAGTAGTAGTATATATATAAAACAACACTTGAAAGATTTAGGCGAAGAAGCTTTAATAACTTGTAAACTGCTGAAAGTTTATCTCTGTCTCAAGTCGCTATGCAACATCAGTATGTGCACCAATCAGGTACATTTTACTGAAATAGAATCTGCTATATAAATACTGACGGAATCACATTTTTTAAAAACTGTAACATGGTTTGGATATGACTGCTGTAACACTAACTAAACACTATTTAGCTCTATAAAAAACTAACCATTTCAGACACATTTAACACACAGCCTTCCAAACAGGGAGACCATGCACAGCATTAATGAACGAGTGAACCACATCATTAACTGAAACTGTAGCTAGCATCACGCATCTAGCTGACATAAGCAAACAAAGTGATGGAAGATGTTTTTCTTAGCACTGCTGCTTTATCTGACCTTCAGCATTTTGTTCATACGGAAAATGAAGGAAAGCTGGCCAAAGCCTGACCTAAATTTCAGTCAAAGTCAAAAATCATCGCCTCTGTGGACACTACGAAAACACTATAAACAATGTGGGCCAAACTCAGTTTTCTTAATGTAAATCCATTCAGCTATCAAACATACCTGCATTGGATTGGCTTTACCAATTAGGCTAAATTCCCTTCCTTAAATATGTTCTGCACAAGTTTTGGGCCAAAACGTACTTTTACCAACAGCAAAAATCACCAGGAAAATTCATCTCCATTAAAGTCAAATAGAGACACCTATTTGACTTTAATGACACTGACATATAATAAACAAACTAATTCATATCAATATAATCCTCTGTGACAGACATCAACTCTTTAGAAAAGGTTTCCGGAAGCAAGCCGACATGATGCAACTTCATGCAATAGGCCATGAGTGAATTTAATAGCAGCAACTCTGAAATACATTTTAAGTCAAATGCAGAAGAGACAGAATTAGAGCATTAACTGGTAAAGTATATGTGGCACCTTAAAATGAGCAAAGATGAAGAAAGACGGTTAACACGCCACCAAGTTTATCCAGAAAAAAACTAAACAGTTAACTCTCTCATCGCACTGTTACTTACTCTATGTAAAGTTTTAAAGCACAAAGGGTTCATACTTTACACAGCATCATCCACAGTTACATTTATTTGGCACATTTAACTGTATGATCATTTCAACTCAGCTCTCTTCATCAGCGTATATGTGAGCATATGGTGCAACTGCATAGTGCTTTATTCATTAGGCCATATGGCCATGGCACTACTACTGCTGAGGGCAAACAAGAGAACGTATGAGGAGAAACAATGTGTTTGCACTGTATACTGTATGTAGGGCTGGCACAGTTCCTAGCTAAGTATAGATAATGATTCAAAACTTTTAAAACCATGCCTGCTAATAACATAAGCTCTTCTTATTCACTCTTATTCAAGCTCAGAGCTGACCTGAGGGCATCAGCGCCATAGTTCTGCACTATCAGTCCTGGATCCGGGTAGTTCTTCTTGCGCTTGCTCATCTTCTGTCCATCGCTGGAGGAATAAGACAAGCAAAGGCATTAATTCACATACACACGCATGCATGCACAAAAGTGCATGTTAGAAACCATGCACTTGGTATTCAAATAAGTCAAGTCCTTCCAGGTCAGCAGGCCTGTGAGCACAGTGCTGCATTTAGACCCTGGGGCTGAGGACAAGCAGCTCTACTCTTGAGCCTCTCTTAAAGATAAATGTTACAGCACACATACCACACTGATCATGAGAAAGAGCAGAAATAATAAGACGGGATGAACAGCCAGGTGAATAACAGGGGAAACAAGGAATATAAGAAATGGTGGTTAAGACACAGGGCAGATTTGTAGAGGCAGAGAGGAAAAAATGATCGGGAGAGATAGAAAAGCAAAATGATGTTGTACTGACAACAGCTCAAAAATATGTTTGCAATTGATTGTAAAAATAAGGCTGGCAATATTCCATATTTTTGTTAGTGTAAACAAACCACCTTTCAGACTAAAATCAACCAATGAACCGGTAATAATAATTATGTCTGTTCCAACATATTGTATGTAGCCAAAGACTGATATTGCCTTTTTCCCCTCTGTGCTTTAGACCATTATTATTGGACAAAAAGCTAAGAAAAAAAAATCTGTGGTCCACTGTCTGACATGTTCCTTCATTAACAGTAATGTTAGCTGAAACTACAGCACTTTAGAAACGTATTGAGATTTTTTCAATGGAACTATTAGGTTACTTACTTACTCTTAATTAGGAACCAATGGGTTTGGGGGCGAGAGCCACAGAGATGGCAGGAAAGTAAGGAAAACATTGACAGACGCACTGACATATTATTGATTTACCTTTTTTCATGTGACAAACAGAAATACATTACAGCAGAATATTGCCACCCTTATCCTTTAGTGTAAATGTGTTTATTTTGTCATTCAAACAAGGAATGATTTTAAGTCAACAGACTCACCTAGCAAGTACCAAACCGTTAACAATGACATTCTTGAAGGGCGGTTTGCCAAACAGGAGCGTGGAGAGCACCAACAGGGTGTAGAACCTACAGCAGGATACAAAAAAGACACACAGTCAAAGCTCAACATGTAGAATTAAGAAACAAACATATTTTATAATTATTTACCAATTCAACTTAGACATTTTGAATGTAACCATTATTTGATACTAATCCTTTAAATTCAAAACACCTGCTCTGCTCTCTTCAATTCCCTCAACAAATTCAGCAAGAAAGTGTGTCTCTATTTCTCACCCTCTTTCCATCTATCCTCCATTAGTTCTCTCCATCCATCTATTCATTCATCCACAGCTTACCATCCCCTCGTCTGGTCAATGCCTTCGGCGATGAAGTCTGCAGGAAAAGTGTCCTCAAACTCTTTCCTGTTTTCAAAGGGGTAGTGCACCTGGGCATAAGGCATGCTGCCACTCTCAAACCAGCAGTCAAACACTTCTGTGACCCTCCGCAGCACGCCCTTACCACACCGTGACGGGATTGTCAGATTGTCAATACTGGGCAGAGAAAGTATGGACAGAAAGAAAAAGGAAATTAAATTATGGAGACATATGGCAACAACAAGTTGAGCAGTTCTAAAGTTTGTTTTAGTGCTGTAGGGGGCTATTTAAACCTTTGTACACTGTATAGATCCACAGGGTCTATAGGTTTTTGGCTGCAGCCCAGGGCATCAATTTTATATTCTTTCACAGCTTGGAATAAGGTTTAGGAAAAGAACATTGGTGCTCATGTTGTGCTGACACACTGTGCAATAAGGTTGGTTATTGCTTTGGGTCATAAGTTTCAGACACAAGGAAATGGATTAATATATTTCATATACTGAGTGGCTGAGATTCATTCTATAGTCAGTATTTCTTCAGATAACCTGAGAAAAATGTATGAACCTAACTTCTGTTGTTGTTACAAACTGTCAGTCTATGTCCATTAAATTCAGATCAAACGCCTATTCTGAGCAAGCAAAACAAAGAAAAAAAGACTTGAAAAATGATATATATCCAGATATATCTTTACCCCCAAATCAGCAGCAGCCTGCTACACATTTATAGACTGAGCAGCATTTTGGCCTTTAAATAGCTGATTATGCTTCTAGTGATACACTGTTAGCTGTGGTAAAGGGTCCTGATCCTAGACCTATTGAGCAAAGAAAAAGTGTTAAGCAAAAGAAGAGCAGTGCCAAGTGCATTGGGAGTAGTTTAACAGGTGATTATTCAAGTGTTTTGTTCCAAAGCTTTTGCTAAAATGTTCATTTTCCAACATTCCTGAGATTTTTTAAATTACTTTTCTAAAAAGTCCAGACCTGTCTAGAAACCCTTAATGTACAACTTAAACACAAGAGCAAGATGAAAGTGGCCTCTGCCTCCTCCATCAGTTAAAGATGACCAGCCCCATGAAAGTGATTAAAGGTAATTGGCATTTGAACAGCAGAAGAGTAAAGTGATCTCTGTTCCACAACACCCGTCTGGATGATGCACTCAGGTCACATTAGAGGGGACACAGGGTTAAAGTAGACTGATTCATACAATGACGCTGTTAGAAGCACAGACGCCATTTACGCAAACATCACACTGTCACCCCTGTACACACAAACAGCATGTGAGTCTGAGGGTACTGCGCTGTCACTGCAGAAAGACATGGCTGAGTACATGTTCAGGTGGTTGTCTGATTATCTTGTGTTGGATCAGTGACTCACCTTTCCCGATGCAGATCGGTTACTTTGACTCCAGTCAGTTCCTCCAATTCGGCAATGGACCCTACACACACCACCTGGTAAACAAACACAGACAGAAATACATCCTCACAAAACTGCTTTAACATTAACAAATTCCTACATCAGACAATAATTTATTGGTACAAAATCAGATGATTAATCAGTATAAACAGTGAGAGACACATAACTTAGCAGTCAGAAATAACCAAAATTATTTCTTTTTAATCATTGTAAATGAAAAATAGTTGGTTTGAATGTTGGGTCAGCAAGTTTCCCTGGACTCTGAGACATTGTGATAAACATTTTTTGACATATTATAAACAAAAATTCAACAAAATCTAAATCAACAATAAAGTCTGGTCAAACAAAAAGTGAGCAGGTTAGGTAGGTTAATTTGAACAATACAGCATTACCAATATTGTACTTACATTTTTTATGTCAGTGTGAAATATGGGGACTTATTTATTTCAAAACTGTTTTTACACCATTTTGGAAAACATGCAGTTAACTTTCCAGCCAAAAGTTACACAAAAACATATCACTCTCGTGTCTGTACTTTAAATTATTTTTACGTTTTGGATTTGCATGGACTAAACAAACAAGATGGAATGTGTTAATTAGTGAGTTTCAGAGGTGATGCTCAGCACATATCATTTTTGGATAGAACCAGACTGTTTCCTCCCATTTCAAGTTTTAGTGTTAAGCTAATTGGTTTTTGGTCATACCAGACATCTGACTGATATCCACAAATATCAAAATATCAAACTATTACTTTAAATCCACACAACTTAAGTCACCTGTATGTAAACCTGAAAAATTTAAGCCTCGTAGTTCTGATGAATTTGTCTACCTTACAATAAAACACCTACTTAAAAGTGGGCCTATTTCAACACACGTCTCGAGTTACTTTATCTTTGAAAATATGGCAAAGTGTGTTATTTGGTCTCCTCTGAGAATTAACCTGTAGGCTCTGTTCTAGTTTTACCACAGAACCAGGTAGCATGGCCCAGATACGGTGTGACACACCACCATGAGAGGCAAAAGAAGAGAAGAGTAAAAGAAACATACCCAGAAAGATGGGGACAGAGAGATGGAACAAAAAGAAAAGACAGAAAGAGATCAAGAAAATCATGAGCCACACACAGAGAAAATGACACGCAGAAACAGACAGACACATGCACACAGCTTTCGTTTTGGGTGGGTGATCTTCCGCTGAAGGGTGTGTGAGGGAGGTACCAAGAAGTGTGAGTGTTCTGGAAACAGTCACAATGCTATTTCCAGCAAGCAGGTCGCTGGCTGTCCCTCTTTCAGCCAGGGGACCAACACTTCATTTTTCAAATGCTCAAACAACCCAATTCTGACATCTCTATTCAGTTCAGTCTAGTGCACATAATCGGCTGGGTTTGGCAGTGAACATCCATAACGAGACAAGCAATTACAGTTAGGCTCCCTCGGCCCCCCCGCCCCCCATTCATTTCTCATTTTCCTTGTGTCTTTCACTCATGAGCTAATTTATTCTGCCCCCACCTCATACTTTGTTACTGGTTCTCTTGAAGACATTTCAAGTCACCTCAACCAGTATGAAGAGAAAGCAAACACATTTTGGTTTGTAGTTATTTGTTGTTTACATTAGTGAATCACTCGTGTTGGATTTATGGAGTCACTCATTAATGGTGCTCGAGAGAAGCTTACTCCAACTGTAGTATGGAGTCATGCTACACTCTCTGGTTTGACACTTTGGTCACTTCACTCTGCCAAGCCAGAAAGTCTTTCCTACACAAGCATTTGCACACAAAAAAAGCCAGATATGCTAAATTATGTCAGTGTCAAAAAGAGGTCAGCAAGAAAATTCACCCTTTCAATTTATGAGTAGAGCTGTATTTCTGTACTGTCACAACAGACACAAAACATTTGTCCCAAAACAAATGTTTACAGTGTTTACGGTGTAAGTGTTAACAGTGAGTTCAACTTTTCAATTATGCCATTTCATTCTTAGCCCAGATTGATTTGTGAGGGCTGTCAATGCTGCAATGAACCTGCTCAGAAAAGAATAACTGTCTTGATATTTTATCATGGCACAGACAAATTGTGTGATCTCTGCCAAGTACAAAGACACATTAGATATATTAAATACTCTACTAAAGTATAACAAGTGCATGTTTGTGTTTTACTGACCTCCTCAAAGTCCTCGCTGACCCAGAGAGGGATTGGTGTTCCCCAGTATCGATTCCTCGAAATCGCCCAGTCACGTGCATCTCGCAGCCAGTTTCCAAAACGCTTCTCACGCACAAACTCTGGAACCCTGCAGAGATGGAGACGCTATCAGGTGTGTTCTGCTTAAAATAAAAAACTAATGGACAATCAAGTCTGACTTTATGATGGTGGTCTATTTTCACTTGAAATGTCCCTGGACAAGACACTGAAACCTTAGCACCTAAAATGCAGCAGCCTGTCCACAGGAATTTCCCCAAGGCGATTAATAAAGTATCAATTATCATTATTACTATTATCATTATTAAGTAACCACCACTTCTAGGATTTCTTCAAGGTTTATAAGGTCAAATTAAGTCTTTTGAAGGCCTTTTTAATACCACATAGAATACAATAATAATTTTATAACATTACTGCCTAAGACAGATTACAGAATTTTGTAAATTAAGACTTACAAAAACTTTTCAATGGTCCCATTTTGAAGAACACAACTCATTTGAGACTTTTTAAGACCTGCAGATAATGTGACTAATTTAATGTGCAATACATTTTTTTTTTTTTTTTTACAGAAAAGTCATATTTTTCTCATTTTAGCCTTAAAATAAACTGCACTGCTCTCAACTGCAACAAAGGTCAACAGTCCATTCAACGCAACTTCCTCCTTTGGACCCCTTTCCTGCTCTCCCTTTTTTCTATTTTGCCCCACCCAACTTCAAGCTTTAATCCACTATCGTACTCTCTTCTCTTCCTATTTTTTCTGTTCCCTCTGTTGCTGTGCCAGGTTGTGCTGCTCGGAAGAACATTGGGAGGGACATTAAATCGTCACCAAGCTCTATGCGCTAAGCAACGAGTTCATCAATTCCCATTTGTAGGAGGCATTTCTATTTAGGCCCCTAATATATCAATTTAATGATTTTTTTTTCTTTTTTTTGCTGCTACTCTGCACCACCCCCAACCACTCCTCCACCCGTCACCCTCCCTCTCTCCAGTCATGCTAAATGTAGAATTTAAAGTGTGCTGTCTTGTCCTGAAGACATACTGAAGAGCCATTTAACATGTACAGGCTTCTATTAAAAGTCAGAGACGCTGGGGATGGATACAAGAGGGACACAGAGAGACAGAGGTTGTGGTCAGGCAGGAGACGGATTCAGAATGTGCATGATGGGGAAAAAAAGTAAGGAAGATAAGAAAATGAGAAAAACACAGGGATGAAAAAGACAAAGTGCAACAATTTGGGCAATTGACTGTTCTCTGAACCCCTCCCCTTCAACAGTGATTGTCCAATCATAGCTTAGAAACCATAAATAGGCACAGCAGGTGTGTCAAACTTTGATTTATCTACGCGTTGAAGTGGTGTGCACTGAGCTTTAGTAAAAGCGATGGCTGGCTGCAGCTCTTTTTGTTAACCCTCTCAATACCAAAAACACAAAAGCAAAAGTGTCAGGAATTGAGAGAATAATGTGTTTGTCTCCTCTGATGTAAGCCACAAACGTACATCTAACTAGCATATTACCTGTACAGTAGTAACAAAACTCAGGATCACTTCCAGGGGCAGTTCATACTATATTATTCTGGGGTTAAAACTTGAAAACTGGAAATTTTGTTTTTTTGCAATACTTAATCATTGTTGATTTTATTCGATTTTTTTGACAAAACATTACAAAAAATATTCTTTCATGTCAAAGTGAAAACAGATTTCCACAAAGTTATATTCATTTATGAAATGAAAATAGGGGATTGCATAAATATTCACCCCCTTTAAAGCAACTCATCACTTGCGCACCCAATTGATTAAAAAAGCCACACAAGTGAATGGGTTTCAGGGATAGTAGTATAAATACACCTGTATCTGAAAGATCCAGTTCCTGGTGAATATGTATTCAGGGCAAAAACTCCACCATGAAGACAACAGAACAATTCAGGTAATGTCGTAAAAAGGTTGTTGAAAAGCACAAGTTAGAGGATGGATCCAAAACATTTTCCAAGTCACTGACTGTAGCTTGGAGTACACCTAAATACCTAATTAAGAAATGGAAGAAATGTGAATGTATAAATCTGCAGCAGGCTATCCTTAAATAAAAAAAAGAAAAAAATAGAATTCTAAAACAAAAGTCCCATTGTTTTCAATGTTTAAAGTTTTACCTTCGTAGAAAGCGTAGAAATAATAGCTGATTGATTTTCACTTTCATTAATTCTATTGATAATTTTTTCAGACAGACAGAAATCTGGAGAAATCAGTCTGAACTCAATAGATTGCTAGCTTCCACCATTTGAGTAAAGGGATCAAATTAACACATCACTGAGAATGTGATAACTAGCACTTTGCTTTCTGAAGGGCCTTTTTAAGTCTCTCATCAGCCAACATGAACTTTATGCAGAGGTGCTGAATTCTGTAAGGATTTTACATTTATTAGGATGTTGATGAGCTGGCAACCCTAAACGACAGATCATTTTCTGGAGACCAGAACTCAAGTACCAGAGTTGAGTTTAATCAAAAAGTAAAAAAGAAGTCTTAACTAAATTAAATAATTATGTTTGAAAATAAACCTAATTCTAATTAGAAATATTTACTACAGCATCACCCTCAGTGTGCAGCCACACAGGCACAGGAAATTAGTGTGTGTATACACCTATGATTTTTTTTGAAGGCAGCATAACAACAAAATTTAATGTTATAAAAACAGACAATCAAAAAATCAAAATAAACGTTTCATCATACTCTAGAAATATCTTAGATTTTCTTTTTCAAAACAAAACTGAAAATATTTACTGGTTAAAGTTTCTCAAATGTGAATATTTGTTTGTTTTCTTTGTCTTTGGTGATAGGAAATTTAATATCTTTGGGTTTTGGAGCACTTGTATTACACTGCATTAGTTTTAGATACATAGTAACACTACTACCCTTTAGATAAGGATTTTAGCCTTTAAAATGTGTGTGTGTTTGTGTTGGTATGTGTACATGTGTATCTCTGCTTCTATGACTTCCTTGCAGCTAGTCATTCATCTCAGTTTGACAGTCCCATTACCAGAGGCAGCTACTGTGGCTTTAGAAAAGAGCACTGGGAGCACCAGGGGTAATACCACTTAGCAAAGTCATCATGCTATTGCTTGCTTTTGCTCAATGTTCTGCCAACACAATTAGCATCATGCTAATGTTTTCTATAATCTCCAGTCCCATTTTCATCAACATAAAATGCTTTTTTGTTGAATTTGAACTCAATTTAATTGAAAAATAACAACCAGTTCTTGTAACAACATGCATTTTAAATCCAATATGTTCCCATTAAAAACCTCCAAGTGATGGCCGTCCTGTGGAGACAGGCCCATCGCTGCAACAAACAACTTGATGTAGTAGTGCAGAGTTGCAGCTGTAATTGTTTTGGGGATTGTGATTTGTCGCCTGTTTTGCCTTGAACTATTTTACACCACTTGCTTGGCATAGGCTGCCACTTCACTGTCATTTAGCACTTAACTAATTACCATTTGTTTCAGAAAACAGCTTACCAGTAGCATTTTCCATTGTTATTCAGTAATTTGTCCACCATGTGCTCCACTCGGACAAACCAGCTGGGGACAGCTTTGTAGATCAGTGGTGTGTCAGACCTGGAAAGAAATTAGCATGCTGACTTAAGTAAAAGAAATAACAACATAGTAACCAGATGCTGTTAATTGTATAATACACATTTCAGTAAATAAAGCTAGACATTTATTTTAGCATTTGAAAATACTTTGAGATTACGGAAATCACATAAGATGCACAGTTAGAAAGTGTGTCAAAACTACTTCTGCCTTGAAATTGCAGTACTCTAGGAATAGTAAGTAAGTTTATTTCGGCTGCTCCCTTTTAGGGTTGCCACAGCAGATGATCTGCCTCCGCATATTTGATTTCTCCTATAAAAACAGTCAAAAGAGACAGTGTCTATAACTTCAAAATATGTGCTAAATATTAGTCCTGGTTTTTCTAAACCACAGAAGAGACTATTTTCAGACAATATAATTATTATTTCTGCATTATGTTTTAAAATCCGTCCATCACCACAGCTGAGTTCTACTTCACAGGTGTAAAGTGGTTAATAACACAACAATTTCATCTCTACAAACTTATGTCTCCTAGTGGCACAGAGAGCACATTTCTACGTATTTACCAAGGTTAATTAATCCTTCACAGGTCAGGCTGCAGCTGCTCCATGTGAGAAAGTAATTTTTACTAAATTGCTCCACTAAAAAAGTAAGATTGTGCTGTGTGGGGGTCTGGATGTCCATGATGGTTATGATGTGATAATATGGTGCCTCAGAGGTGCGTGAGTCAACGCACTGGCTTTGTGAAACCTTTCTGTATAGAGACCACAAAATCTCTACTGTTGGCCTCCTCTGATTATCATGTCAGAGTGCAGACGAATGTCAAACTTCTATATTTAGGCTATATGCTCCACACTGAACTGTACTGTGGTTAGCAACAGATTGCTAAGTTAGTACACTATGGGCCTGATTTACTAGACGATATGTAAGTTTATCCACTGATATTCTTTCTGCATTCTTTCATTTCTCTTATATCTCTTCTTTACCCAAATAACAGCAGCCATCTGTGTGTAAGCAGACTGTACCTGCCTTTCAAACATAATAAATACATAAACAATCATAGCCACTGCAATCACATTCAGGCTTGATAAATCACACTGTGTGCGCTAAATTTATGAATTAACATTTTCCCCTCCCTGTATTTTGAGCACTCAGGCAAAAGCACACCATTTAGCATATTTATGAAGCAAAAGGTGCAAAATCCGCAGGGTGTGCTATTGTTCTCAAGACGCAGTCCTCAAAATAGTAAAATAGTTTGCAACATTTCTTGCGAGTGATATCATGTTGCCAAGATATCACTTTAAAACAAATCAGAAGTAACATTAGTTGTACAGTTTGAATCCTGCACACGTCTCACCTCCAGCAGAATGGGTAACTATGTTTGAAACTGCTGGCATTGACGAGGCGACCCTTCTCCTTCAGCCACTTGATAATGTTCTTGTCAGCATCCTATAAAGGAAAATCAAAACATTAGATATGCTTTACAAAATTTTAAGAGGAACTTAATACTAGGCTGCAAAACTGTTTCATTGGCCTCTGTGGTTAAAGTTACAAGTATGTTTTACCTCTGACTACATACAGCATGTCAGATAAATGTGGTTTGTTGTGGTCCAGTGTACCATGTCTGATATATTGAGAACTGAGAGATGAACTAACACACGGTTTTCCTGGGATTTGTTGATGTTAACACATCTGGGGAGCTGTGGACAGCTTTGTAGATCTTGGGTGTGAGAAAGAAAAAAACTAGATAGTAACTAAATGCTGAAAACATACATGTGTAAAACAAATGTCGGTGTATAAAGCCAGACATTTATTTTAACAGCTGAGACTACTTTTTATTAGACTGGAAATTATGTAAGATGCACAATTAGAAATAGGCATTAAAATTAGATGTCATCATGTGACTACGGTACAATACAATATGGAACAGCTCTAGTAAGCTTAATAAGGATATTATTATTTGTACACTGTATTATATTAAGTATAGATAACATATGGTCTTCATTGAAAATAATATTGGTGTACAAATAGGATAAAATGTGTCAATGTGTTTTTACTTACTTTTACCATCTAACATGGTAAACACACTGTTCACTGTGCTTCCACAAGATTTGCAAAATCACCTTTAGAAATTAATTTATTGTGAACATTTTCTTCTTGGTGGTATACAATGCATATAAAAGCCTTATTTCATCTTCTTCTAACCAAGCTCTCTGTTCCGTGCACTGGAAGCTCATAAATATATCTTTTCAGCAAGGTGCTTGGCAGGCAATTTTGGTCATGACCTCTTTGTAGAGGGAGAGGCTTTAAACTTTCTCAGGCAGGATTAAATTTTGTTATGCACTGACCCAAGCTCAATAAAACATTAATGTACACCTGTGACGCGGAGAATCACAGGAACTTATATATGATTTCTGTGCTCTACCAGAAAATCCTGAAGGAGACTGTCGGCCATCATTTGGTGACCTCATTATTTCTTAATGGCACATTCAGTATCTTCTTGTTATTTACAACATGAAGCAAAAAGCTAAGTACTAAAAATGTTCAGTGAACATGACTCAGTGACAACTGCTATTCTGCTTTCTGTCACTGCTCTGCAGGATATAGGATAAGGTGAATAGAAAGAGATCAAAGTAAACAATGTAGAGACAATGTAATAAAAGATGACAACAGGTCACTCACAGAAGAAATGATAAATCATCAATCATTATTTGGTATGCACTCACTTCAATCTTTATTAATTTAATCTGAGTAAATGGTTAACAGTTGTGTCGTGATGTTTGGAATAATGTGGGGATATTGTGAAGACCAGTCTAGTTTGTTTGAGCTGAAATGTGACACATCGTTAATTGTGAAGAGAAACCAGTAAACACAGTAGCATAGGGATGTTACAGTTGTATATCAGTGGGGCTCACTTGGCAGGAAAAGAAGGAAAGGTACATTTAGAAGGGGTACCATAGGACCAGAAGACAACAAATTGGTATGAACAAGGAGAGATGAGGGCTGCCAACAAACAGACTTGGGAAGAGTATTGGAGTTAGGGAAAATAACGTGATGAAATGTTTTGGAAAATAGTGTCAGTTTTGCAGAAAGAAGGACTAGTAAGAACTGGGAATCAAGCAAATGCATGAGAATAAAGGGGTCAGGTCATGGCATGGTAAATCAGAAGAGTAAGTAGAACTCTATCAAACCACAATAAATATCTGGTACCAAAAGAAATATGTCTGTAGCACCAAGCTTCCAACATAGTCAGATACAGAAAGCTGGCACCAAATGTTGCAGGTTAAATTTGTAGTTTGTCATTCTTTGATCAGATCATTGTTTACCAGTTTAGGCAAGATTCTTTTCAAATAACATGTTTTGGATATGGTTCTTATTTAGCTTAGATAAAAAAAAAAGTTTCTCAGAACAAACATATTTCTCAAAATAGGCTATAGAGAAAAATATTTTGTTATCTGTTTTTGAAATACAGTTGCCATACTTGCACTGGTATTTACAATGTCAAGCAATACCCAGCCCCAGCAGTGAGGTTATGACAGGCAAAAACCGCTAAGATAGGGAGTAATTTTGAGTCTTTTTAAGTAGAATGAGATGATCTCTCAACACCATGATGCTCTAAAGGGCTTCTCTCTGATTGCTTTTGACCAGCTGCTTCTCTTCCATTGGATATTTAGACAGCTTTGGCAATTCCAATCCTCTGCTCCTCTCCCTCTAGCAGCTTTCTGTAGGTGGCGATTTCCGCATCCAGCTTGAGCTTAATGTGCAGCAGTTCCTGGTAGTCCTGGAGATATTTGGTCATCTCCAGTTTGGTTTCGCAGAGCTGGGTCTCCAGTTGAGCAATGACACTCTCAAGGCTCCCCACTTTATCCATGTGGGACATCTCCATATCCTCCAGCTGCTGCTCCAGGGCAGCATTGCGAGCCCTAAGCCCATCAATCTGGTTTTGTAGGTCTGTCACTTGATTGTGGAAGGTAGTGATCTCGTCTTTCATGGACGTCATTTGTTCTTCATTTTTGCCAGCATGCTCCTTGAGGGTGTCAAATTTGCTCTTGTACCACTTCTCAGCCTCTTGGACATTACGAGCAGCGACGGCCTCCATCTCTGTACGCATGTTGCGCAGGTAAGCAGCCAGGTCAGGGCGATCACCATCCAGTTCAGCAGAAATTTTTGAGTCCTCAATTTGCCTCATGAGGTCAGCCACCTCTTCATCATGGAGCTTCTTGAGGAACTCTATCTCAGCCACCAGTTGTTCTATGCGCTTCTCCAGCTCAGCCTTCTGCAGTGTGGCATTGTCAACATCTTGGCGGAACTCCCTCAAGATCATTTCTGCTTCTTCTTTGAGTGCCAGCTCCTCCTCCACCTTTAATCTCCACACTTCAATTTCTTCTTCAATGTAGCCCCTTTCAATATCAGCTGCTCCCTTCTCATTTGTCAGGGCCTCAATCAGCTCACGTACTTCTTTAAATTTTAGCTCATATTCTTCTGCAATGCCCGTGGGGCCTCCCTTGTAGCGGTTCTGCAGAGCAGCCAACTCAGCTTGAAGCGCAGCATTTCTCTGCTCTAGTGCCTGGACCTTCTCAATGTATCCTGCAAACTTGACATTGAGTTCCTGCATCTCCTCTTTCTCGTTGACATGATGCTGGTGTATCTCTGTGCCCAGCTCAATAGCAGTGCTGCGGTAACCTGAACGTCCACGGCTGTCATATGAAGATCCACGGCACCGTGATGGTGACGCACTTTGGACTCTTACTCTACTGCCACTGCTGACCTGCAGGCTTTTCTGGGTGTAGGATGTGCCTCTCATGTTGTTTAAATACTGGGTTTGTTTTTCAGTTTACAGAAGAACTGCTACTGTCTCGGCTTCTCCTTGCCTAGCCAGCGCTGTGACTGACATTCTCTCCGATCACCTCAGTTTTTATGTGGCAGTAAAGAATGTCTCAAACAGCCTTGAAACTCACGCTAGGTTTTAACATATTTCAAAATTGGATTATGACAGACTTCCAGAGAACTGTTGCTGCATGTTCTTTATTAGCTAACGTTGTACTGTTAGTATCCAGGTGGGTCTAGTCCACTCCCTGGCCTTTGCACCACAATGCGAAATAGTGATCAGATCATGTATGACTGCTATTTTTCTGTCACTATTCACATAGGATGGTAATGAATTTGGGTGTGACAAGGAGGAAGAGGGCACCCAGTGCACTGGTAAACAGTGACAATGTGCTCTGGCAGCAGCTAAACCAATTTTTGAAAGAGGTCTGACACAAATTGCCTCATCTGCCTTCATATCACCAACTCATATAGCTAAAAAATAATTTGAAATTAAGATTTGGAAACAAGAAATATATGTATATTGTACAGTATATTGATCATAATTTTTAAAAAGCATTAGACAAACAACCAAGGAAAAAGTTAACTGTTCTATGAAATAAAGACATTTTGCAGATATGAACAACAGAGAAATATGATAGTGGAAAGCCAGAATGTGGAAAAAAAGATGCTGAAATAAACCAGCTATCAATATACTTGAGGAATTTATCCTGCGTATCATACCAGTCACTCATACCAAGGGTAGAATGCCTGAAAGGCTGCTATCCTAATCTACATGTAAATATCTGATGTGTCACTCACTTTGACATACTGTCCCGCAAAGTCAGTGACCTCTGAAGTGAAGCAGCCCGAGGCGTCCACAGGGCAGATAGGAGTCTGGTCCCTCTGGATGATGTTGTATTCAGTGCACACCCTGTAATCATCCTGCAAAAAGAATAATACACAGTTCAGAGATGGTTTTGATAAAGGTGTAACATTTTGTTAATGTAATTCATTTATTAATTTGATTTACTCTTAAGTAATGCACTGCAGTAATGGATTTTTAATTTAGCTTTTTTGAATTACATCATCTTTATACCAACACTTACCTGGTCAAAATAATACCATTTACTTCAATAATATTGTCTTATGATATTTGATATTACAAATAAGTAATTATCTAACAGTTTTGGCAGTCAGTATAACTAGTTTCAAGATATGCTGTGGCTCCATAGTGCATTCCTTGCTGGGCTGGATAGTTTTTGCAGCATTTAACCGAACACTATTGCTATGTGACAGCTATGCATGAAATATCTGAGTACTGTCCGGCTGTAAATGCATTTTGTATTCAAACACCCTGTCAAGATCCAAGATGGATCGCTCACTGGGTCATTTCACATCTAGTCATAACAACATAAAGTTTGAAAAATGTAGTTCAACAGTGCGTTTCTCAAAGCAAATGCAATTCATTTTTGTTTCACCAACTAATCAGTGACAAACTCATTGCTAAATAGCAGAGCTGTGGCTAAATAAAAAATCGAATGCAAATGTGAGTGAGATGTTAATGAGATGTGGAAGGTTTACTTATGAGACTCACAGAGGAAGAAGAAAGAGTGCAGAAGATAAAGTTAAGAAGACTGAGTGTATATCCACAGCTGGCTACAGCCACAGGGGCTTCCATCTGCCTTTCACTGGGGCATCTATTAGCAATGACCCAATATCTCTGATAGCACTACTGCACTGATGTCTAGCAGTGCACTAATACTGTAACATTTATTACAAATAAATATTAAAATACTCATCAATAAGCATACACATCAATCTGAAGTGTGTACATAAAGAAACACAGTATGTATGACAGGTTTACAATAATAGTCAGACATTTTAATTACCAAGTGGGCCCTAGTCAGTCCTCTTCAATGTGTTTTTGGCTTGACCTCAAGTTCTGAGCACCCAAATGCTTTCATAATTAATACTAATGTTGTTGCTTTTATTGTCACTGCCATGAACAAATTTTGTTTACGAGATTCATTTTAATGGCAAGTCAAATGTATTCATGTATAACTCAATTATACTAGAACTATACACCTTGCAGTCAAAGAAATGAGAACACTCAAAACACAAGCAAACAAAGAAAACATGTACACCCACTGTGACAACACAAACATACTAAAATGCTGCAAGAAAATAGAATATAATTAAATTGAATTACACTGGTAACATAAAGGCTATGTTTCAGGGACAAAAACACTCCTGGATGCACTTTATTTAAATGTAGGATGGTAAGGATGTCTTACATAAAGTTATACTAGAAAAAGGTGACCTTGTTTTCATCCAGAGTGTACTCCATATGGGCAACTGCAAGGCTGGAAAAGCAAGCTTGCTAGAGGCAAACCTACAGAAGTATTAGGTACATTTCTTAATCTCTCTTCATACAAATCACGCAAGGAAGTGGTGTACCTTATAATTTAAAAGAGTGGAGTTGCATATAGATATCCACTACAGTATATTGTCTATATTATGCTGTTTTAGTTTTTATCTTTTTATAGTCTTTATTAATTTGATCGGAACGGGTCTAGGTCTTATTTGTGAGTCTTGATTAACAGACTGATACCTAAAACAGAAGTTTTCCTATCATGCTATCATACCCTTCTGTAACTCTGGTATAGTACAGCTGTGCTGAAACAAGTAACTAATTATTGACTCATCAATTAATCATTTACATGAAAATGCAGTGGCTTTGTGCATCTCAAATGAGAGAATTTGCTGCGTTTATTTGAGTATCTTAAGGCTAACTTGAAAATTGTGATGGGCATTTTATAGAACAGGACTGTATCCAGTGACTCACTAAAAAGGCAATAAATCACATTACTGTATGAAACCAAGTACTATCTGTGGTTACACCAGATACTAAGAAAAAAGGCAGAAAACTGTTTAAACACTTACAGCTCCAAAGTAAGGTGCCTGGTGGACCACTCCTGTCCCCTCTTCCTCCTTGACGTAGTTATCGATCACAACCTGGAACGCTCCCTTCTCTGCACACTGAAGTGAAATGAGGCCAAGCAGAATTAGATGAAGAGGCAAATGGTGAAGAAGCAAAAGTACAGGCACAGATACTAAGAGAGCGATTAAGAAGTAGATTTAGATAACATAAACAGAGATGTCAATTTGTTTTGAGACATGTAATTAAAGTGAGACATGGGTCTGTCTTCATTTTGTGACAACACTTAAAACACAGTCTACAAACCTTAGCAAAGTACTGGAAGAGAGGCTTGTATTTTTTCCCTTTGAGCGTCTTACCAGGAAATCTAAAATCACAAAACAAATTTAAATCCCACTTTCCATTCACTGACAAATCTACAGAAAAGAACCACAACTTCTGACATCACAAACACACACAATTTCAAATAAACGAAAGAGCAACCAAAAAAGTGTGTTAAAACCCTATCCGTTATAATTTCTCTAAACAGTGTCCTCCAACTGTCCAGTAGCTAATAAACTCATCTGAGTCTGCTTCAATTATTACTATGAGCTCACAACAAGATTTAGGAGAAGCATACAGTGATCTGAGGGTTTCTACACCCCAGGTTTCGCCTTTCAGGCTGCAAACTGGCAACAGTCCAACCCTGTAATTGGTGGAAGTTGTTGCAGACAGGAAGATTGCAGATACAACATAGTTCTGAAAAATCTACTGACAACTCCTCTGCATGTTTTGAGGGGTGAACAAACAAAAACAACATTACAGCTATACCACGCTAGGAGCTCAGTGAGACCAACTGCTTACTCTGAGTTAACCGTTAATGCTGGCATATTAACATGCTGATGGTATAATGTTCACAATCTTAGTTAAGCATTTCAGCGTGCTAACATAGGCTAATTAGCACAAGTTCAACTAGTGGGTAATGGCAATCTTTAATTAATCTTTAATCTTAAATCAGTTTAGCTGCCCATAAACTTAAATGTTGGTCAAAATTAAAATTTTTATCTGATGATGGTGCTAGATGAAAAATTAAAGGATTACCGAACAAACTGTGAACCATTAAACAAACGTTTTCATTCTATTCAAAACCATAAATGTCAACCTGCTGGTGGTGATAATTTTTTCTGAAGAATACAACTGTCTGTGATTTAAATACATCTAGTAGACATCTAGTAGAGATTGTCATTTTCAGAGTAATGCCACTAGCAGGCTAGAATTCTTAAACATATACTTTTATTTTGTGTCACTACTCTCCTAAGATGTCAAAGTTGAATATTAATAAAATATTAAAACTTAAATTAGACAGTAAAGAAAAAAGCTCATTTAAAAAAAAAAAAAAAAAAGTAACTAAAATGTTTGATTATAATAATAATAAATACATTTTCATTGATAGACTTTATTGACAGAAGTAGGATTAGAGTATTATTTTAGCATTTTACAAAGCATTTAAAATGTGTTTTGTTTGAGTACCATTATTGTTATATAACGGACAATAAGTAACATAATGTGTTGTAACATGTTGCTCTTAAGATTATTTTGAATATGGAAACTTCAGAAATGTCCTGAAAGCTCTGCTCAAGGTTTAGCTGGCAACTGAGTCAGTCATGATACAATTGTCATTCAAATAAACACTTTCCTGTCCCTGCGTGTGGGGACCTTGTCTTTGTGGAAGAAGAGGTCAGCTTTTCCAGTAAGCCAACCAATAATTTGGAGTTTGGCGTATGTGGTGCCTAGAAATATGTTCCATCAGCTTTCATTACATTCTGTATTCTCTATTGACTCGGGTATTTTCTTCATGTTGTCTCACTTCACTTTTTCCCTGCTTCAATCTGTACTTCCTATTTACGCCAGAATCATCCATTGAACTGGGAAATTGGGAATTTGATTTGCTTTCCACTACACAAAACAACATCCAGTTGGCAAAAACAAACTATCCTAAGTCTCCTGTCAGTAACTTTATTCTTGACTCTTAATACTGAAGGAGTTGTAACTCAGATGAAAACTTTTCACAGTAAATGTAAAACATACTCACTGAAAATAAAGCAAGGTTTGAATTTCATCAACTTATCAGATTTCTAACTACATAAAATTATACTATCACTGGTAATAAATATCCATTATCATTACTACTCTCATATATATGATGGTTTTATACATTTTATATTATATATCCAGTATATATACAGTACTGTACAAAGGCCACTATCAGATTGGTCTTTCAGCAATGCTATGATGTCCTGATATATTTATTTCTCAGGTTTTGTATCAGAACAACCAGAAACACAAAAAAGTGGTTTCTTGGCTGTTATCCTTTCGCAAAGACCATTCCTGATCAGGCTTTTTTCGGGCTATGGAAGGTTCAACTTGGCATCCAGATGAAGCTGCCAGATGCTGAGTCAGGTCCTTGCTCCACTTCTTCTGGTGTCTCAAAGAAGAAACTCTGAGAAACTTCTAATCAGATTTTGACAGGTCTTCCACTCCTATTTTTGTCCTTGACCGCTCCAGATTCCTCTACAAAGATCACACTCAATATTTGTCACTTTAGTCTTAAGAGGCTGTTTTTTAATTTTTGCCTTTTCTAATATTGTGTACACATTTTCTATATTTTGTACTAAATAAATAAATAACAAATCTAACGGTGGCCTAAGTGTGCTGGATTTGGTGTGAAACCTTCATGCATTGTAAGGAGATTCCTGGTCCTGATGTCAGTGGCTTTCATCTCCTCTTTTGGCCAGGTACTAGTAGGGTATCTGATGACCTGCAGGGCATAGGTGTTGATTGCGCGGATCTTGTTCTTCCCCCTCAGCTGAATTCTCAGGACTTGCCTTACTCTTAGCAGGTATTTGATGGTTGTTGCTATCCTTTTGGCCTCTTTATGGTTCCCAGCTGCCTGTGGGATTTTAAGGTACTTGTAGCTGTCCTCAACATCTGCTATGTTACCTTCTGGTACTGCAATCCCCTAAGTTTTGA
This sequence comes from Sandelia bainsii, assembly GCA_032362345.1. Lineage (NCBI taxonomy): Eukaryota > Metazoa > Chordata > Actinopteri > Anabantiformes > Anabantidae > Sandelia > Sandelia bainsii. The sequence goes on from JAUMHL010000025.1 coordinate 17,089,397, forward strand.
CTACCATCCCTCTCTTTGTTACCATCCAACTACACTCCTCCAATCCAATCTTTTGGAAACATTAAAAAAAAAAAGGATGGGTAAATATACTTATATAATTCAGCGGCCATTAATATACCTCAAGTCTATGTGTGTGTGTATATATACAGTATAACGCAATATAAAATAATATAATGCAAAGCTAACAATTAATGCTTTGATAATGGTGTTTTAAAACAAGAGAAACTACATGAGGACTAACAGAACTCAGGTTAACCTAAAGTCATCTATGCCCAAATTTTAGCTGCATTAGTGAACAAGAAATTAATTAATAAATAAAACAATCAACAAAAAAAGAAATCTCAAACCAACATTAAGCATCATGCAAATATGACACATGCCTGAAAGATTGTGTACTTTCATGCAACTTTATATGTAACACACTTTTGTACTTATTGTACATTTGCAGTGGCGTCTTAGTTACTTCTCATACCCTCCCCAAATAGGTGGTGAAAAGACCCGAATTGTTCCATTGTGTTGTGCAGTACTTTTGTATCACTGTGGGGAAATAATTTCTGGTCTAACAAAAACTTAGCAAAGCACTGTTGAAGTATCTAAATTTAAAGTATTACTCATTTTCACTCTTGATGGTATTTTTTTGGTAGCTACAGGGCCTTGTGTACTCACTTTTCCAGGAGAGTGTACTCGCTCTCCGACTTAAACAGAGCTCCCAGCCTGGCTTCCATCATAATGTAGGTTTTGCCTGTGGTGTTATCTGAGAGGTGAACAGAAACATATGGATGCACTTTTTTTTAAAAAGAACACAAGAATATTTAAAAAAAGAACACATCAATGATACACACAATGACATGAAGACCAAATCCAACGTACTTTTTATGCTTTTTACATACAAAATGTGGAAACCTATGAAATTTTTTTATTAAAAATTTCTCAAAACTGTACAAATATGTAAAATTGAATAAAATCTGACAGAAACTAACTTCTAATTTGAACCAGTTTGTTGTTTTTTATATCTGATTACTGTCATTGGTAATTGTTGAATGTTTGTGTACATGTACACACATTATCAATAATGTCACGGTTTTACTGCTTTACATGACTGTGGCTGAAAACTGGCAAACAAAAAAATGCTGTTTTGAGGATGGTGAAGAGATAGCACAGAAATCCCAGCAGGTGTTCTATATTTTTCCTGTTGTATAATAAAGTGGCAATAAAGATATTGATTGATGTAAAAAGATTTTTGCCCACTAGTCATTTTTAAAAGTCTGCTATATAAATAGACCCCAAAGAATGATTTATGTTTACTGTTACATGTTTAAATCAACATATCTAATAGCCGTGCTATGTGCAACTGCTGCAAAATAATACAGGCAGCCATAAAGTCAAGGTCAAGTAAGTAAACAGTCCATCACTGAGCTACAACTACCTGAATTAAACTAAAGAAATCCAAAATTGCTGACATATATAAAATAGATATCTATTACTCTGGGAAAACGAACGCTCATAAATAAAAATGTCCAAATTGGGATTTTAGGAAAAAATGACAGAGCAGGGGTTGAGAATAGCAGGAACAACAGTTGCAAATAGAGCAAAAAACAAATGGACTGAAACAGAGAGATGCAAAAAGAGAGAGAAAGGGGGCAGCATCAATAAAAGATGTTTCTTCTCCTCCACGGTATGACAAATGACTGCACAGCTCAGACCTGCCACTGTTGACAGCCCTCCACTCAAACAGTGACAAAGGCAGACACACACACACCGACACACACAAAAGAGAAAATAAGAACAATATAGGACAAAACTAGGTGGATGTGGAGGCAAAGAGAGCAATAATAAAATGAGAGATAATTTTAGAATGAAGATGGAGTAAGAGGGGACAGGAGATAAGGACAGACACTGAGCTGATACAAAACACACACACAACATTCATTGGTATTCTAAGGCGGTCTCTCATGCAGCACAGTGCAGTTCAGATGGGGGACTGCGCTTCAACAGTGCCCCCTGCAGGATCAAAGAGGCTATGACAAGCTGGTATAAATCTAGGTCATCCTTTAAAAAAAACCACCAGCTTTTCTCAGAGGGAACCAAAAACTACAAGAGGGGGGTGACAGAAAAACACTAGCCACATCTCTGGAGTATAGTTTTATATTTGTACAAGGACAACACTTTTTTAACTGACCTGATTTGAGGTTCATCCACATTTCTCAGGTCTGAACCACATTCAAAGTACACATGCTCTGAACTGTCAGTTCAAGGTGAACCAATTGGCCTTTTAAAGGCGTTTAAATGTTACAGAGGGAAAAGTATGTAAAAAATAAAAGTAATGATGCCAGAATTTCAGTGAGCTGTGTCAGTTTCATGGTTCTGGTATTTCACATAGTGGCTCAGTGCAGTAGCTTACTGTAACATGTGAATATAACAATTCACAGAGCCACTGTTAATGTCATTAATAAAAAACGGTGATGTATGATGAGATACGGTGATAAAGATTTTTACTTTTCTAACCTAAACACATACTTCACAAATAATTGAATTAGTTGATTAATTTAGAGAGCTGACAGAAAATTAATTAACTATTCAAATTAACCAAAAAAAGGTGTTAGAATCCGATTACTTTCTTCATCATATGAGTAAGGTTAATCAGTAACACACAACATAAGTGTGTGTGCATCAATTTTCAATTAATAAAGCGCCATTAAGATAAAGTACAAGATAATCACATCAATTAATAATGATCATAATCTAAAACTGTTTCACCCTTCTTCTTTTTTGTTGTCTAGTGTTTGTGTATGTATTCCTGCCAATGTGAGAGGGCAAACAGGCTCCAGATTAAATTTAGATCTCAGACTGTTTCTTTGCAGAGACATCCATTTCAAATGGTAACTTAATTAAGTTATCTCTTAAAATTGAAAAAACATGTTAGTGCAGGCTATATATGAATACCATTAATATAGCTAATACAGAACATTATTTAATTGTCTTTTTTAACCAGACAGGGCCATTTTTACATGGGTGAGTGTACATGCTCTGAGAGTACAGAATGTTTTTAATGAGGCCATGTTTACATCAGTTACATCATGCCTTAGTATCAAGTTAATGCTTGTGAATGTAGAGTGTATTTTTGGTTGTAGATAAAATACAAAGTTCCAGTCACAAAGAGTCCCTTGTCACACAACAAAATAATCAGCTAACACATAGCCAAAGGCTAGAAAGTCCACCAACACATTATGCAACAGAAATCCTTTCCTCTGGGTACAATTTGCCAAGGCAGCACTCCTCCTCTGATAATTTGCTCTTGTTTGTTCTTTCTGGTTAAAAAACACCCATCAGTTGATAGTCTGGTCCACAAAACGAAACCCATAAGATTTTCAGTCAGAAAACTTGGCTTTGGGCTGTAGCATTTAAGCAACACCATTCAACAAAACTATCAACCCTGGCAAATCAAGCAATCCACACTTGTGTGAACAGTTTTGTCCTTTTTCCGTGCATTGGACATTAAGAAAGTAAAGACAACAAAACAAAACTGAGAACATCAGTGGTGAACAAACCCTGATTTTCAGCATCTTGCATCAAGCATAGTCTCTCACCTTTGACTTTGACATACAGGAACTCCGGGTTGACACAAAGGGCCAGGTTGCTTGGCAGTGTCCAGGGTGTGGTCGTCCAGGCAATTAGAGCAACATCCTCATTATCAACCAGTGGAAAGTTGACTATCACCGATGGATCCTGAACATCCTGAAGACAAAAATTCAACACAGAGATTAGCTCAACTGAGCATTTGTCCTCTCTTTATTGTAAAACACATCAAAGAATTTGTTTTTACAGGCAGATTATCTGATCTCCCTAATATTATTGTGTTTTTTGGACAAAAAAATAAGAATCATTAAAAAGAGTTTTGAGGTATTATAATGCATGCTAACCTTGTAGTTCTGGTGTGACTCAAAGTTGGAGAGAGGGGTGTTGCAGGCAGTGGAGAAAGGCATGACTTTGACACCTCGATACACCAGACCTTTGTCATACAGTTGTTTGAACACCCACCTGTTCGAACAGAAAGAAAAATTAAAAAGCAAAGTTGGCAAACACAGATTAGCTACACATAATGAGACAGATTGCTCATGGATTTTTATTACACATTACTTTAAGTGTTAACACTAAGTAGATTGTGGTTTATCATTGTCATCTGTTTATGTGTCTACAGTATGTAGACTGTAATAATGAGGTGTAAAGCAAATTTCTCGTGTCATAAAAAGCTAGCTGAAGTTAAAGATACTGTGGAGAAAACGCCCGACGTTAAAGAAAAAATGTGTAATTTATAACTAAACTAAAATGTAATTTAACTCCTTGTGAAAAAGTAGTATACAAATTATTACGAATACAAAAATGACAGTTTCTGCCATTCATACCAGACAGTCTCCATGAACCATGGGTAAAGAGTCTTGTAATCATTATTGAAGTCAATCCATCTGCCCATTCGCTTCACTGAAGTCTGGGAACATAAAGAAACATGATCAGTTTTATTTTTATTTATCTGTCAGCCTACAATTTTAGTATTTTAGTTCAGTCTCATTAATTTCATAGTTTCACTGTCAGCTGCAGCAGGTGGATATAAAAAAAAAAAAAAGAGAGAACAAGAATAAACAAAAAAACACAATGTAAACTACCTGTACATGAGTGAGGGTGAGTACTGTGTACTCTGTAACTTCTGGATGTTTTAACAAGCAAGTTTGACAATATTAACTTATGGTCAGAATATATCAATGTTGTGTTCACAACTGGTTTCCACTGCCTCCAAGTGGCCATATTTTTGGTCTTCACTTTGTCTCAATTTAGTGATTATATTACACGTTATATTTATAGTAGGGCTGCGCACATTAACGCGTTAATTAATTAATGTTATGTAGAGACAGAAATGACATAAGATAAATCACATGAGGCTGTTTAGATTGTTTAATAAAAGAACAAGGTACAGACC
>JAUMHL010000025.1:17094468-17105622 GCA_032362345.1 Sandelia bainsii
ACTTCTGTTCATAGAGCAGTACTTTTAAAATAAACATGCGCAATAAACTACTTTTGAATTCATTATTCAATTTTGCCTGTAACAGTGCGATTAATCGCAGAAAAGTCACGCGATTTAAATTTCTAATCGCTGCCCAGCACTAATTTATAGAGAGGAAAAAACACACAAATAAAAACAGAAAAAACTAATCTTATAACTATAGTCACAGAATTCTCTCATGTGTATTTTATTCTTCCCTGTATGCTCACCTCCCACTCGCTGGCATATCTCATGACAATGTTTCTGCACTGCTTGTTGTACTCAGCAATGCCCATTTTGGCCACATCTTCAGGTCCTTTGATCCCTAAAGTCTTATCAATCTCATACTCCTACAACACAGGACATAAATAAACACACATTCATAAACCACAAATCAGTGTTTAAATCTTTACAGAATAAACTTGGACAATATTCAAGACAGACAAATTCTTACCACAGGAAGGCCGTGACAGTCCCAACCAAAGCGCCGGTCCACGTGGAAGCCACTCTGGTGAGCGAAGCGAGTAACAATGTCTTTGATTGTGCCTGCTAGGATGTGACCATAGTGGGGTAGACCCGTGGCAAAGGGAGGGCCATCGTAGAAGGTATACCTGATTAAGAAATACCAAATAAAATATTTCTCCAAGGAAAGTTTTCCACCTAGGATGTAAATTATTTTTCAGTGATAAATATGCATGTGTTTTGCAGATGAGATGAAACCATTACCACTCTTCCATTATAAAATTGTATTCATGACTGCTTCATAAAGAAAAGCATAATCTTTGCTGCTTTGTCAGCCCAAACAACAAATAATGAGAGTATGGAACAACAAAAATATGTATGACAAATGCCATATGACAATGCTACAATAGTTTTAGTAAATTAAATATGTGGATGAAATTTAGAAACTATAAAACAGAGTCTAAGAACAACTAGTGTTCATTAGTTAGCAAAATCAAAATATTTAACATGATAATTGTGTTGTGTTGCTTGTTTTGCTCAATATATTAATAATTATAAACAAAAAATTATAGGATTTACTTGGGCTTGTTCTTGGACTGCCTCAGGCATTCCTGGAAGCAGTCCTTTTCCTGCCACAACTTCAGGATCTTCTCCTCCTCAGAGGGAAAGTTGATGGACTCAGGGACTGGCTCCACCATGGTGTCTGTTCAGCAAAGAAAGCAAAAGTGTAATGAAACAGGCTTGTGGAGCACAAAGACATGGAAAAAAAATCACAGTGCAAGGGGGACACATTTCATCTGATGCATGCTTGAATTTGATGTCTATAAAGTATTACTCATTAGAAAACTAATTATTAGCATATTACAGACAACTGTATTAAATGCCACTTGCAGTACCAGTATCAGCAGGCCAGGAAAAGTTAAGTAAAATAAAACACCCATTATAGCAACCTCCTTCCTATGGCTCTAGTTTGAGGGGGTATATCATCTGAACTGACACAGATTTTCAGGTAGATGCAGAGATATTTTATTACAGAGAGGGTAGAAGGAAGTTTAATACAATTCATATATACTGTGCTACCTAAACTACAGGAAGACTACAAGAAGCACTTATGCTTCTATTCAGTTTACTCAACAAACAGATGTATTAAAAAATAACAGATTACATTTAATGTAAAACATTTTAAGTTAATAAAATTACAATATTTTCTTTTGGCTGCTGTGAGACATTGCACACCTGCAAAAAAGGGGCATTACACACAAAGGCTTTTCAACCCTTTTTTGTGGAGTTTCAGTCAGCACAATGAGTCCTGTAGCAAACACCATCTCAACTGACAGTCACAGATCAGATTAAAATGCATAATGACTTAATTCATTTGTATTGGTTAATCCATCCAATGTTCAATGCTGCTTATCCAGGCCACATCCTTAGGAATTATTACTATATAATGCTGTAAAGTACTGAAAATTATGGTAGAATAATAAGTAATTATTCCCACTTGTTTTCAATCATGTCATATTTTAGCTCATATAAAAGAGATACAGGTCTTTAATTGTATTCTGTGTGTTACTAAATAGATATTAACATTCTTGTATCTGGGTGATTCCTACAGAAAGACATAATATTTTTGGTTGGGTTAGGAAATTGAACCTATATTATAGGAGTAGTTGCTTTTCTCAATCTCCACAGATTCTTTTTGGATCTGGACCTGTCGGACCTGTCAGTCCTCCATGGTTTGTCAACGATACATGCAGTTTCCATTTAATTTATTTCCACGTCGAATATGCAACCGCAGAAACTTTGCTTAAAATAGCTGATTAAGTCAAACGATTCACTTTTTTCCCCACAGTCCACGAGAATGACGCCTCCTTGTTGTTAGCTAGCAGGCTAAGCTAGTCGCTTCAGTTAGTTAGCTTGCAGCTAAATCGACAGATAAGTTTGTTAAAGGTGGCTTTTAGACGCTCAGATAAAATAAGTAACAGACGGTGAAGTGTGACTATAATCAAACCTTTATGTAGTTATTATTCACTTTGAATGGAAATACTCACGTTTTCTGTCCCCGCCGGCGACTAGAGAGACGAGAAATGATGCAAGCCGAAGTCAGCGTGAGCGGAAGTGACGAAGGAACGCACGTTTTCTCGGAAATAAAACGTTAGAATGAAAACATATATATATATATATAATAAACTATATAATATAAAATAAAGATGTAACAAACCAAAATAAAAAATTTATAGTTAACACTCAAATGAAATTCTGATTTAACAAAGTTTTAGCAACTCCCTGCTTTTCGCCGTCTAAACTGTGTGAAACGTGGGAAGCTCCTTTGTACACCACGTTAGCAGGATATGCAGAAGAAATTAATAATTATTGTATTGTTTTGTGTCCAAAAATATTACTGTAGAACTTGACCCTTTCTTTGTATGGGTTTAATGGGCACGAATTGAAATATATTAAGAACTTAACTACTTAAATCGCTAGAATTGTTTTTCTAAATTCAGTGTCAAACATAATCAATGTAACCAGTTAACTGTAGATATTTCAATATTTAACTTATATTCAGTTCCAACATTAGGACGTTCACATTTTCTGTCATATTCTTTATGTTTAGTGATTATGACAAAAGGTTTTCAATATTTTAATTTCCTTTGTGAGTTTAAATATTGCATAGATGCAGATATGTCACCAAAACTAAGAGTATATGCATAATTATTGTATTAATTTGTACTCTGTTCACAATTTTTATACTTTATTATAATGAAACCAAAATTTTAGTTTTTTGAAAGAAGGCTCATTTAAGTATCATATACAAAATTTGGGACAAATTCAATATTTTATCCCAGAAACACAATGTTCAGTAATGAGTTAGATTTGTGAAACTGTATAAGACACTTAAATGCTTGACAAGTGTAACTCATGTTACACTTCCTGTCATAAAAATTATTACTCAAGATGTAAGAATCCTTGTACAGGAGAGGTAACATAAGTTTGTTTCACTGTGGCAAATCTTTTGATTTAATATTCACTGAAATTAGGTTTTGCCTAATTATCACACAGAAACCCTTTCTGCTTTACATTTGTTTAGTAGTGCCAAATAGTGGTAACACTGACATAAAAACAACCTTAGGTTTTAAAAGGGCAAACCTAGCTAATATAGTCACTTATTCCATTAGATCATATGCAAGAGCAGCTACACCAGAAACAAAAGTACAATGTGTTGTTGGTTTGTTAAAGCATAGCTTTATTGTGTTGGTGGAACCACAGTCTATGGAACGATGACAAACACGGACGTGAAGAGGTAGCAGCTTATTTCTCCTGAGCTGCCTTCTGTGCTGCCTTCATGCCCTTTTTGTTGTGCTTCTTAGCAAAGCGCATGTTCCTCAGGAATTTAGGGTCGACCTGCGAAGAAAAAAAGAAAAAGGGAGAAAAGGCCAAGTGAAAATGAGCAGGTGTAAAAGTAATACACAATTCCAAGTTTGTTTTTTTTAAGCGAAATTAACAATTTCAAATACAATTTAAAACAAGTAAGGATATCACTGAGCTTTACAACTTCACTAGCACCTATCGCATACAAATCAGAAATGTGAGTTAAAGATGAGCCAGAATTCTAAATGTATAAAGATAGACAGTACTGGTACTGATTATAATGAAGCAGAACGGTTACACCAACAATTGATTCCACCACCATCACTAATGGAACTGGTAAAACAACATGCTTTCATCCACAATCAGCAGCCTGTCATGTGTCAAGTCAACCTCAAACTAACCATCACTAATATGGACAATAACTAGTGAGGCACAATTTTCATCATAAGTTATCAGCAATCACTATGGGCGTTTTCACACATTAGTACGTTTGCTGTATCATTTTTCTCTTGGTTCGGTTTTCTTTCACACAGGGAAAAATTGCTTTAAATTACGTGAGAACTTTCTCTCTTCTTATTGGTCAGATGTGTCTGCCGCGGGAACAACAAAAGTAAATACAGGAAGTAGATTCTGTGTCACGGACAACTCTAAATTTCTATGACAGAGGAGACAATTACATGATGAATGCTAACGTGGGCCGGTCATCCTCCCGGGGATTGTTTATTACGTTAAATCACTTGCACATTCATCCGACCCGATGTCTGTGACACTGACACTGCACCTTCTCACGACATCACGTCTGTCCGCGATTCATCCTGCAACAGGTTTTAGGTGTTCTAACGAAATAAATTAAAGTCTACACATGACTCAATGCCCTCAGATAATGAGATTTATAGCGCTTGGTCCTGTTTTGGTTCGGTACGCTTTCTCACCAGGCGGGCCGCACCAGAGTTGAGCTATTTGATTCGGATCGAGACCACCTCTTTTTGGGGGGTCTCGGTGCGGTTGTTTTGGTGCGCACCCGAGTGCGATTACTGTGTTCACACCGGACCAAACGAACCACACCAAGGGGATAAACGAACTCGAGTTCGATTTAAACGGACTAAACCCTGTAGGTGTGAAAGCCACCTATAAATCAGGTCAGATTCTTAAAAAGATTATATATTTTATTTACATGTTACTTTCTAATCTTGAGGGGGGGGGGCTTAGTTTTATCCTTGTGGTAACACCACTACAGTGTAAGTGAAGAAATCGGTTTGTAACAAAGTTTAAAAAAAACAACCACCTGCTACCACACAAAACAGCAATGAAAGTTTACACATTTAAAAAAAAATTGTAAGCAAACTTTAAAAGCTTGGTCTGAAAGCCTACTTTGAAGACAATTTATGTTAAAAGGTGCAAGCAACCAAGATCCTAAGATGAATAATTTAGAATTAACTCTTAAAATGCACTGCTGGTCTAAAATGAAAATGTAACTTGAATTGTGTAAGATTTAAAAAGCTCCTTTATAGCACAAATGTGGACCAAGGATCTTCCCTTCAGTCACACACATTTTGTAATCCCATTTTTAATATCTGACCTGCAGTAATGTAATTTCTTAAATCATGAAAAATCTTGTTTTTACTGATTTTGAGTCTGGCGAGCTCTGTCTTCAAGAAAAACAATTTTCTAATTCTGTAAACAAAACACTACTCAGATTTCTATATGTATGCTTGTCTAGAACTAAAATCAGACAGGAACTAAGGAAAGATCACTAGTAACATGGTTTCAACATTGTATTCACCAATATTAATGCGTCATTCGCATCATCATAACTAATGGTTAGTGGTTCTTAGCTTCAAAATAAGCTTGTGAACAGAAGATGACTTGAGCCGCATTCATGTCATTTCTCAGTTCCCGCCCTTTAAACAGCATTCACATCAACTTCTAAGTCATAGTTGATAATTAAGGACAAATATTTGAAGAAAAAACGAGACTGCTTTTAAAATAATGTTGCACCTATACGGAAAGTGTGTATAACTACATTCCTTTAATTTATGCATTTCTATTATTACAGGCTCTATTGGTAACCAAGTCGCTGTTGTGCATGTAAACGGTTTTAACTGTCAGCACAGATATTTAACAGTACTTACCCCCTTCAGTGACTCATAACGCTGAGATCTTGGCTTCTTGATGCCATTCCTGTGGGCTTTACGGGCTGTGCAGACAAGAGCAAACATAATTAGAATAAACATTCATCTATTAGTTTTCTAACGACTCCTCTGCAGAGAGAACAGAGTTTAGGACATCATAATCAGTATTAATATTTTTAAGTATGTTTGTACATACTAAGGATTTGACCCGAGTTTCTAATAGGTCACAATAAGCATGAACAAAACTGGGCAAAGGTCACTACAACTTATGGCAATAATGGACAAGCGGGTACATGAGAAGTAAGTGTATGCGTAGATTATACATTTATCACACAAATCTAAAAACAGATGTTTTCCTGACAATCTTCCACTAGTGTAATTAGCACCTTAAGCTTTTACCATTACAACTTGAATTGAAACACTTCAGTTATACTTTATTGCAGTATTTAACATGTGTCTTTCCATATATTATGGTATTACTCCTTTTTATTTTACGTCCTTTTTATATGATGACAATACAAAAACACTACGATGTACGTGGAGAAGATTTCCCTTGCACAGTGTAACTGGTGCAAATGAGAGGCTTATAATACTGAAAATAAGTGAAGTTAGCTTCTCAGTTGACAAACGTCAAGCGTAGTATCATACTTACACTGGTTGTGGGTTGTGTGGTTCTTAGACTTGGCCATTTCGACGCTGGTTAATCTGAGGAAGAGTTAAAATGATTAAATATTTTAAGTTAATTGTATCGTTAAAAAACATACTGAGCTTCACTGTTATTCGCACTTGCAAGTCAATTAGCATTAGCTCCCCTTGACTTGCTAGCCCACCGATTGGGAAGCTTAAAACAATGTAAACAGAAACGAGTTTCCTATAATATACCAACGCAACAGTGAAATTAGAAAACGATGTAAAATTAACTAAACATAAGACTAAAAACAGACATTTTAAAAGCATGTTGACCTGCTGTCTTGCCGCTAGCTAATGTGAAGCTCCTGCTTTGCCAAGTGTCATTTCTAACCTTTAATAAGCATCACATCTAACACATACTGGAGTGGAAATATAACTTGTAAAATGCTTTATCAAAATCAGCGGCAGTTTCTGTGTGAGCACGTACGATACACGAAGATTGATTAAGATTTAAAGTGCCCACAAAAATGAGAAAAATTGTTACCTGCCGCACGAACAGACGACAACCGGAAGAGAAAGAAAATCAAACCCGGAGAAGAAGAAAAAACAGCGACTGGGGACAGGAAGTGAAAACGAAAGAAGCTGAGCTGATAAACGACACCGCCACCTGTCGGTAGTTTCTGACATGACAAGTGAGAGTCCACAGCTGCCCGCAGGGTGTCACCCTCTGCTCATATGACAGCTGTAAAAACAACAGCTGGAGCGATTCCCCAAACTCTTACCGGTACAATCCAGGAGTTTTTTACTTTATACACTAACAATTCCTCGACTGTATCCATCATTTATCCCAGATTGTCTCTCTCCAGCCAAGAAACATATTAATATGTCTATATAATGTGCTATCACGAATCAGAAATATCTATTCTTTTCTTGTAATATATCTTGTCTATTCTGGATATGTCTAGGATTTTTTCAGTTGGATTTTGGTTAATAATGTGGTCTATCCCGTCTACTTGTAAGATTTATAAAAAAAAAAAAAAAAGTTTAAGTTTACTTTACTATACTGCAACAAGTGGTTATTTTTATTATGTTATGTGTTATGTTATATGCCAGAAAATAGTGAATAATTATCAGTGAAGTACTGAATCAAGTCCAAAGTGAGTGATCTTCAGAGTTTTTTTTTTTGCAAGTCTTGCTGGTTAGAGGGAAATTTTATACGTTTTCCTCTACTACATTTATGTAACATTTAATTATTGGTTGCTTTACTAAAACCTAACTATGAAGTAGTTAAAACAATCTCCAATTAATCAAAGTGTTTTATGACAATTTTTATGATATTAATCACATGGGCTGTTTTGTTAGGTCTAAGGTACAGAACATTTTCCTGCTAAAGTGTGGTATCTGTGGTAGAAATAGGGATGCAGGACACTTACTTTTACTTGTATTTGTGTTTGCACATTGTTGTACTTTCACTTTGTTACCTTGCACTTTGATAAACATCCAGTAACAGTACTTACTGCTGTTTTTAGCTACTTCCTCAAACAACCTGAATTAGTAAAACATTCAGTCAATACAGTCACTACAATATTCCACAAAGTGAAGACAGAGGCCTGTTATGTCATTGCTCAATTTGTACATGACAATCAAAATCTGAAAGTCTTATCACCATAATATGTGTCTGTATTAATGTTAGTTTTCATTATTTTATTATTATATTATTTATATTATTATTATTTTCTTGTTATTTTTACAAATATGTATGGAAACTGGGGCACATGCAAGTGCACGTGTATAAAAGATTACATGTGTAGTCATGTTACAGAGGATTACCTAAAAGAAGAAACTAAAAGAGCAGTATTTAAGTCAAATATCTAAACTTAACCCAACACAAATGCACACAATATGTGTCCAGTATGGCTGACTCCTGGTCATAGGTTCCCATTTTTCTGTTTTTTATTCGATCTCCTTGTGTCCCAAACCGACCAAACCATGATTTGATACAGTTTGTGGTTATGCTTACAGAAAACTTAAAATGGTTTAATGTGCTGTGCTATTACATAAATTACTATTGAAATCACTTTTAATCATGAGGATCAGAAATCATACAGCATGTGCTGAGTTTCGTTTTGATCCAACGTGATGAGTCACTGATTGCGACAGAGCTTGAATTTCTCATGAGCTTGAATTACAAAACCTCCACAGGAAACCTGTTTATGGGGCCCAAGTGTTTGCAAATCCGGTTCAGCTTCTAAAGAAGGTGTCATCACAACCAGAGTTTCCTAGTGATGGACACATTTGTATGTGAAAGTGTGAGAAGCCCATTTAAATGACTCATAGAAAAATATTAGATAATTAAAGACTGAAGAAAAGAAATAAGGAACAATTAGTTTAAATATTCATATGTATGAGGTATTAAGTCAAAGTTATTAGATATTTTGACCTATTTTTACTTTTAATGTCAGAATTATGAGATATTAAGATGATCAGATGTTAAAAGTTTGATGATAATGATAATGATGACAACCATGACATATGATTAGGGTACTGATGTGGTAAGTCACAATTCTGACTTATGCTATAACTCTGACTTACTATCTCTACTACTACTATTATTGTTTTATTTCTATCATTTCAAAAAGCTATTTTTTCCTTTTACTGGTAGAAATTGTTCATGTTTATCTTGAAAAAAAGATTTTGAGACACATGGTTTTTATTAAACAGCACTTCAAAATGAATACATTTACACATTAGTACAAAATTGTTCTCAGTTACCAAAAGATCTGAACGAAGTTTGGCGAAGATATTGTCAGATTAAGTGTCATTCATGCAGGATTTTATGGATGGACTGTTTTGTTAGTCACTTTCAGCTGAGGCCACAACCCTGCAAACAGCAGGATGAGATGATGGACAGACTGTAAAGCAGTCAGCATTAACAGACAGATCCACAGAGATTGCAGTGCTCCGGGCCCTCCCCTGTGTTGTGATGGATAGGAAAGGATGCTGAGCCATGTGACTGAGCTAACATTTCTCTCTCACACACAAACACACACTTGATCATATACTGACAGAGACAAGGGGTTTTTCTAAATATGGCTTAAACCTTTGGCCACCTCAGGCCATGCTTTCCTTTCCTTTCCTTTCCTTTCCTTTCCTTTCCTTTCCTTTCCTTTCCTTTCCTTTCCTTGCCTTGCCTTGCCTTCTCTCTTTCTCAACTGAGGTTGGGCGAATCCCTGCTCAAGCAGAAGAAATCATGCTGCAGCAGCAGTATCCTATATTTAGACCCTTGTTTGATCACACAAGCCTCTCCGCTCCACTCTGCAGCACTTGGCTCTGCTCAGTCAATTACAGATTTGGGTACATGTGTTATTTCATATTTTCTCCTTGGTCTAATAGTGGTCAAAGAGGACTGGTTTCTATTTCCTGTCACATCTTTTGCACATTGTAGTGTTGGTGGTGTGGGAGTGTGAGATAATTCTGCAAAATGAACAAATCTCAGTGAATATTTTCTCTGTATTATCTGTGTGAAATCTTTAATGAGGTAAGATACTTTCAGTTGCTTTAAAATAAATAAATTTAGTTCCTGCAGTTTTTATTTCTGCTGTTGATGTGCAGGACCATGTTTGCAGAGTTTCCTAACACACTGTATTCACAAACACACAGTTAAATAGCTCAAACAGACGACACAAACTAACCTGAAATCTCATTTGATATTAGATGCTGATGGCCACGCAAGATCCACTAAGTAATAGCCTACAAATTAAATTTTCTTTTCAATGTTAGGGTCTGTTTTAGGTGAAAAGTTGTCAAAAGGTTAATATGTATGTTTGCCACCCAGACAACCAGCAGAGACTGCAGTCTCTTAAATGTAACCAGTCAATTTTGAGCTTTAAACAGGCAAATTTCTTTTTTTCTTCATTCTAAACTAAGCGAACTGCTGCTGTATCTTCACAATTAAAGTGATTTAAAATGACATATGTCTGTCTTGACTATACTTTTCTGTCTTTACATGCACACATATACAAATATAAACAGTCTCACTTTCAGTCCTCCCAAGACCAACATTAATGTGATCACAGAATATGAACATCTTGCATGCTGTCTAACCTGATATTAGATATTAGATCTGAGATTCTGATTGTAGCTTATTTTCCATATGATGAAGGAAGGACCAAGACACATACACACCAATAACTGCTTATTAAACACTGTGCTCTGTTATATTGCTTCCCCGACACTGCATTTCCCATTTCATATCACAGGAAATTTCAATTACATTTGCATCTTTATTTGAAGTCAGTTTGTTATAATTATTTTGCTGTAAAGGCTTCTAAAATATGACCTAATGACTCATTTAGTTTCTGCATGACAGCAAGAAATTAGGAAACAAGACATGTTGCTGTCATCTCTGCTTCTTCTGTCTTCTGTGGAAGATAGTGTACTTTATATTCCACTGCATTTATCAATTCATCTTTCAATTCAATTCATCTTTATTTGTATAGCGCCAAATCATAACAAAGATCATCTCAAGGCACTTTACATAGCAAGG
>JAUMHL010000025.1:17111247-17166496 GCA_032362345.1 Sandelia bainsii
TTATTGGGACATCCTATCAGTAATGAATTACAGTAGTCCAGTCTAGAAGTAACAAATGCATGGATTAATTTCTCAGCGTCACTTTGCCACAAGATCCAAAGAATCACCAGCACCTTCTAAAACTATAAGAAATCACTGCTGACAAATAAATGTTTGATTAGTTTTAGGCACAAAAATAACTTCATTAGGTTTTGCAAAATGTCATAGTTTCTGCTAAAATAAACACTTTGTTTAGGTTAGCTGTCACTTGAACATGTTTTGGAACTATTGCTGACACAACTGATGGTGTCATTCTTCTCAGGAGAACAGTGTCCTTATCACATAAGACACAAAGATTAACATAAAGCAACTCTAACCAACCCAAAACTGAGGCAAACAAACTGTATTAATCATTTTCTGGTGACTCACTTGTCACTGCCACACTCGTTCACATGAACACAGTGCATACACATTTATCGCACACGCAGTACACACATGTTTGTGTTTTCACAATACACCTACGCACATACACACACACACACTTGGACAGAGTGAAGCTCAGCATTGGGTATTTTTGAAAACAGCATTACTGGTTAGCCTGTTATACAGGGACAGTACAGTCTTACTCTGACCTGCTTTCTGTTTCAGTGGAAAGGTGGGAAGAGACTGGCCTCTCAAACAGGCACGACTCACTATTGTCTGTCCAGAGAGAGAGAAAAAGAGAGAGCGAGAGATAAAGACAAAGTAATCATCTGTGCCACTGGGCATTTCTACTGAATTATACTGACAAGATACGAGGACAAACATAATATGAGCCACTGCAGAAAAACAACACTGAGGTAGTGTTGTGATGTGTGGTTCATTTGATATGAAAATGTCACTTTGAAGTGTTGATTTAGTCAAAAAACTGAGGTGTTGAATTAAATAGCATTCATTATAGGGTTGATGTGGTGATGCTGACATGACCTTCATCTCCATCGCAGGCCCCCTTTACAGTATCACACAAGCTTGAATGTATATTATTTTTAGTCACTGCGTGGTCACTTGTTTTGTTTATTTAGTAGATATCACACCTTACATTACTTCTTACTATCACTTTGGCTTCTGTTTGCACTGTCTGGTTAAATGCTAAACTGCATTTCATTCTACTGTTGTAATGTTTTCTTAGTTTTTTTAATGATGCATTATATTTCCATTTTCCTCCTATTCAACCTCAGACTCTTTTGCTATGTTCAATATTCATTCACTATTTCCTACATATAGTAAACACCCACTACACTGCTCTATGTGAGCATTAAGTTGAGATTTCTGACACTTATGAATCATCATAATTTTGCTGCAGGTGTCATTTTTGATAACCTGCAGTTTTCAGTTCTGTGAAAGAGAAATCATTACACTGAAGATGTGTACATGCTTTTACCGGTACTAATATAGTGTGTAGCGGAAATGTTTGAGGACACTATATAGTGCTTACATTTTATAAGTAGAATTCAGATGCTCAATTACAGAATCTCAAATGGAGAATTCCTCTGCTATTGCACTTTTATGAGATTTATTTATGAGATTTGATAGTATTTAGAGAAAATTAGCAGATGTTCTACATCATGCAGCAAAGGCCATGTGTTTTATAAATGATACAGTAGTGAATCTACAAGAGAAAAGACTGGTCATTTTAGCTTTTCACTACAGTAATTAATCAGAACAAGGCGTCAGAACAATTGTTTGAGATTTTAAAAGTGAAAAAAGTAAAGGCAAGCATTGAAGTTTATTCAGTCATTCAGTGCATTCAATCTGGGTTAATAGCAGCTCTGTTTGAGATTGAAAAGAAAACATTTTAGTGAAAGTATTGATTTCAGATTTTTTGTGGAAAACTGGATGGTCTTTTTTCATATAACAACCTGCCTGTCACTTGTCCTGTGGGTTATAGGAGAGTTCATTTCAAACACTGCAAACACTTAAAACAGGCTAAATACACACACAGAGATGATAGCAATGAATGATTCATACTGTAAATAATGTGTGAAACAGTCTTCGATGTTGGAGGTTGTTTGCTTACGTACAGAGACACAAAGGGATGCTGTAAAAATAAGCATATTCATTAAGCCCTAACTGGCAGGTGAGTTGTGTCATAAGCAAAGCATGTGTGTCACTTTAACACCAGTTCACATCTTGGCACACTTTCCAAGGTGCTAAACCGACAATGGCTGAATAATACAGCTCCAGTTACTTTTCACTGTTGCTAATCTTTACTGTCTCAGCTTCACACTTATGCAAAATGTCCTGAGAGATTTAATTTACCACGCAATGTATTGCCAATACATTGTTATTTTTTTAATTTACAGTGGAAGTACACTTTTTGTATTAATTTGAATTGGATACTGTGAAGAAAATGTGGGTGTGCTCACATTTGCAGGATGATGTGCTGTAGGTGAAACTGTTTAGTTGTTTCTTAGCCATGAAATCTTTGGAAACATCAGTCTGTTGGTTGGTCGTTCCAACCTTTTGATTTAGAATGAAAGGTCTTTAAAACTGTTGAATGGATTGCCAGGAAATGTTGTGTAGACATTTATGGCTTTGGTGATACCCTGGCTTCTTCAGTAACTTTTCACTTTTTCTGAGAAATATCTCAACATCTGCAATGTTTTAGCATGAAATATGATACAGACATCTGTGATTTAATCATAACATTATGCTACACAAGAAGTGGTGTGTATGATATAGTCTCTGACCATGACAGACATAAAATGTGAGTATAGTTGTTCCAAAAAGTATCTCAAATAGTAGTGAAAAAAGTAAAAGTCAGATTGAGAGAGAAGAAAATCCTGGTTCCTGGTCATGTCTGCATAGAAGGTCAATTATAGCATAAAGTGGGTGTGAATTATTGAGCACACATTTTGAGAGGGAATGATTAAAGCTAAATGACCATCCAATAAGCAGCTCAGCTGAAACAAACCAGCATCTTTATTATTAATTTGAAATCTGTTAAATTGACATGTGTCACAATAATAAATCCACTTGGTGGCTTTAATGTTGTGATCAGCAACATCAAATCTGATCTGACCACTCTGTGCAGCCAGATTGGGATATACTGAATAATTCTCCCCAACATAGTTTAGCTTAGAAAGAGACAATGTTGCAGTCCACAAAGAGGTTAAAAGTGAGGACCATCATAAAAAAAATTAACAAGTAAATTTTATATAAGGATGTGATGTTTCATTGGTGCGAAAAGTACATTAAATGAACCATGTTTTTGCTCTGAGATGAGTGGCAAGTCTTTAATATGGTAAATCACTGTCAGTTACTGTAAATGTGTGTGATATCCACTGTGGATGTCTCTCTGGACATGTCTTACATGTCTGCATAACAAAACTGATTATGCAAACACTGTTATGTGAAACTGTTTTCCAGTTGTCCATTGATGGCCGTGCCTGGGTGTGTTTTTGACCTTCATTATTATTTGTTAAACCTCTGTGAAGAGATACAGTGTAGTAAAAATGTGCAGTGCCTGTAACAAGGACAGGCTCCTCAGAGAGTTGAGTCATGTCTATTGATGCGGTTGTTTGGCTCCAGGTTTGTTCTGATGATTATCCTGCTTCTTTTCTTCAGGCCTGGACAAAACCACTCGCCAGTGTCATTGAGTGCTCTGCTCTATATATGTGGTTTTCAAGGATGACCTACTTACTAAACCATTTTCTAATTAATTTGTTCAGTCCATTTTATAGACTAATTAGAATTGCTAACAAATGTTACTTTATCCAGGTTGTTTCACATTACCAGTAAATAAAAAATGCTCCGGAACATTATTTATGTAGGGAAAAAATATTGTCAGAGGGATAAAACAAGATACTGAAAAGACACAGTTGATATAAATAAATTTGTGTCAGCAAATGTGTTATTTTGAATTTGGAGATCAGATTCATGTGTATCCAACTTTTTTTTCTTCATAACTAGTAAAAACTTATATGAACCTTAATAAAGATTTGGTGTTGTACTACCAGTTCTTATGTACTGGATATTGTTAAAACCAACAAAGCCATTTAATGTGAAACTCTAAAGTGAAAATAGATCTCTACAAATTCATCTAAATTAATAAAAAATATAAAACAGAAAATAAGTGATTGAATAAGTATCAACCTCTTTAGATGCACCTTTGCAATTACCAACCCTGTCTCCTAAAAATTACGTTCGTATACAACTGAACTGCAATCCCGATTACGTTTTTGTAGAGAACGTAGTTGTCATGTTGTCACGTTGTACTGAAACGTATTTTTGGGAACGAATGACTCGCTACATTTATTAATGCAAAGTGATTTGCAAGGAGGTGGTTGGGCTGGATGCAGGGCGTTTACTATGCAAGACTGACATGAGGGAGACCTGAGTTCAAGAACAAAGTCCCCCATGAGGTTGGGTTTAAGCAAGGAAAGTACTGAGATTAGGGTTAGAAAAAAGATCACGTTTTGGTTTAATTTTTAATGCAGACGTTGTGTCTGTAAAGCAACTGTATGTGTCACAGTAACCACTTCCGGTTTTATTTTGAAACTCTGATCACTTCCAGTCATCTCCATCCCCACCCTGTCCAACTTACCTTGTAATCAGTCTGATCAGTTTCACCTGTGCCTCACCCTTTATAACTGCTCCTCCAACACTTTCACCTATTATCTCACTCCATTTCACCTGCCTGTCTCCGTCTGGAGTTTTTGCTTCTCCCCAGTTTCTCCCAGTTCAATCGCCATCGCTGATCACCGATCACCGATCACCGATCTGCGACCACGTGGGGAACGCCGACTGTGGGAGCCGCCATCTTGGCAATCTTGACCACCACCTGCTCAAGGCCTCAGCACGATGCGCTCTACTCACCTCACTGGATTCCTCCGACACCTGCTCCCTCTCTCTTGTGATGCTTGTAAGACCTATTGACTCTATTATATTATTATATTATATATTATAAAATACGTTACCTGTGGACATTTCTTGGATACGTTCACAATCAACGTATTTGCGACTTGTCATTTACGTTAACTGAACATATGATCATTACATTAACAGAAAATGTAATCTGGTCACAAATATGTTCTGTATCAAAACGTAATCGGGATTGCAGTTTAGTTGTATACAAACGTAATTTTCTAGGAGACAGGGCTGCAATTACAGCATTGAGCGTGTGGATAGGTCTCAGTCAGCTTTGCACATCTGGAACTTTCCCCATTCTTGTTTGCGAAATTGCTCAGCCTTTGTCAGGTCGCATTGGGGATTGTGAATTAACAACTCTTTTCCAATCTTGCCACAATTCTCAACTGGGTCTGCGCTCAGACTCAATTAATTCAGGGCATTAACACTGTTGTTTTTTGGCTGCATCCTTGCATCATTGTATTGATGGACAACAACTCTTCTCCCAAGTTGCAGTTCTCTTGCAGGATTTCCCTACATATTGCTGCATTGGTTTTACTGGAGAGAAGCATCCTCACAGCATGATGCTGCCACCACCATGCTCCACAGTGGGTGTGGTGTGTTTGTGATGATGTGCGCTAGTGATGGCGAGATTAAGCGTCATGAAGCCTCGCAGCCAATTGGTTCAAAAAATGGTTCATTTCTCGAGGTTTCATCTCTGGCTTCATGTGCTCACAAACCCAAACAAAGACTGTAAGACAGGCAGATAATGCTCTTAAAGCTGTCTTGCCACACTTTGGCATGGGAATAATGAGTCCCAGGAACTAAGTATTTTGGTTTGTGTGTCAAGCTATTATGACATTGGTTGTTTGTGTGTATACTTTCTCAACTGAACTGAATACATCTACATAATAACATGTGTGTATTTCTCTGAGACTTAAACCATACATTTTTGAAATTACAATGGTGGCAAAGGAAAGTGGAAATAAAAAAAACGGGGTGAGAGTGAATGTACTTGTGTTAACTTGGGTTATGAGGTTTTGAATGTGCTTTTGTAACTTGGGAAACATGTTTATTCATTTTATTGCATTTCACTGTCCTATATATTTTGAATGGAACCACTTTCTGAACCACTGGTACGTCCCTCTAGCGAGGCTTCATACATCATCACATACGTCATCGAAGCAAACTTCGATACACACTTCGCAAAATAATCAGAAGATTACTCGATACACACTCCGAAGCCTCGGTACAGCAAGTCCCATCACTAATGTGCGCTATTTGGTTTATGCCAAATCTAGTCTGATTGCAAAAGAGCTCAATTTTGGTCTCATCAGATCAAAGAACCCTTTTCCAGTTGACTTGAGTGCCCCCCCCATGCTTTCTGGCAAACTCTAGCTAAGAGTTAATGAGTTTTTTTCTCTTAGCCACTCACCCATATGGCTTTGACTGATGAAGAATGCAGGAAACAGTTGTTGTCTGCACAGCACCTCACATCTCAGGTGCAGAATCTAGTACAGGTTATACATTAATTTTCCTTGGGGAGGCATATTACCATTTGCAAATCTTTTACGAAGATTCTTTGTAATTCTGTTTCTGTTAATAAATGTAGCAATTTATTCATTCATTCAAAAAGTATGTTTCATCATGATTACATTTGCTACATAGATGTAATCACAGTTGCAGTTTAGTTGCATATAGATTCGGAGACAGGGTTAATGCTACAGTCAGAGTCTGCCAACAGCAGAAATATTAGTTAGATCATCTCTGAGTTTGTAGCAATATGGCAATCAGCCCCTCAAAACATTGCTGTACAGGGTCACCATGGTCAAAAACTTGACATTTGGCTTCATTATAAGATGCAGTAGTAACCCAAATCTTTCTGGCTGATTCCTTCTTCTCTTTTTCTCCTTTTGCTGTATCTTCTTTTTCAAAGCAGAAATGAATCTGCTGTCATAGTGTGTGTAATTACAGTGGATGCTCTTTGGTGGTTGGCCTGTACATGTTGATGTGCACACACTTGCTGCAGAGCAAGAACAGTGCTTACAGCTGGAACCCCGCTGCTGTCTGTGTGATGGGGAAAAAGTAGGTCTCTCATCTTGTTAATCACACATATGCAGTAGCTGCTTGATGAAGGTGTAGATTAAACAAGTTGGGAAGAGGAAAAGAGAGCTGCAGCTTTGCCTGAGGATTTTTATAATGAGGGGATTTTCAGGTCAACTAATATCTTCTGTTTTCCTGCAGGATTTTAAGGCACACACAGGACACAAAATACATGAAAAATACTAAAAAATAAAGGATGTCTGCAAGAATAACTGCTAGGTAATACAATGTACAGTGTCTAACTTTTTACCCGAGAGAGACTACACGAGGGGTCATGGGAGTTTGCCCATCCAGTCTACATGTGTTTTGTGGATTTGGTGAAGGCTTATGTGTCCCTTGGGGTGTCTTGTGGGGATACTGTTGTTATGAACCATCCGGTATTTGTATAACAGGAGTGAGAGTTGTCTCTGTATTCTCTGCAAGAAATCAAACATGTTTCCAGTTAGTGTTGGCCTGCACCACGGTTGTCCCTTGTCACCTATCCTGTTTGTGATTTTCGTGGACAGGATCTCAAGTGTCCAGTGTGATCTCAGAATTGTGTCTCTGCTTTTTGCAGATGAGGAAAGGTATGCAACGAGGTCTTTTGCAGCCTAGTGTGAAGCTGCTGAGATCAGAATCAGCACCTCCAAGTCTGAGACCATGGTTCTCTGCCAGATAACCTTGGATTGCTCTCCTCAGGTTGGAAGTGCCCTGTTGCCCCAAGTGAAAGAACAAGTTTCTCAGGGTCTTGTTCACAAGTGAGGGTAAAATGAAAAATGAGCTTGACAGGCAGATTGATACAGCCTCAAAAGCAGTCAAATTATCTAACAAGCAAAATAGTTTAGTCAGATTATTAAACTATTTAATTTGGAGGGAAAACAGAACTTGAGCACAACCAAATGTTAGTAATATTTCAGTGTACATAAAATGTAGTACAGTACTGAAGATGTAATAGAAACAACTCAAGATCCTGCCTGTACTTCTTACTTTCTATGTATACTAGTAATATACAGTTACAAGTTGCCATTCCTTATCCAAACCTTAAATGGACGTCATCACTGCTTCAAGGAAATTGGACATTCCAGCATCTGGTTTGTATCTGTTGCTATGAAAACCAACTCAGACCATCAGTGAAACAGGGACCATAACATTATTATCTTATTTGAAAGCCCCATAGCTTCAAGTTAAATCCATGTACTGTATGTGTCTTTTTCATGTAAGGTGAAATAGTCTATGAACTAAACTGGCTTAGCTGTTCACATACAAACCATTTAATTTAGACAGTCTCATTGAGAAAGCCTGGGAGAAGTAGGTTATTTGAAACATTATAGAAGTACATATATTATGTTGCCCTTTTGTTGTTGCATGTGTATTATCAGCAGAAGCATTTTTATAAAACACTGTATCTAATCTTGTCATATGGGATGGGTCAGATCCTTGTCACAGAACATAGAATACAGAAACAAAACATCCTGACAATGTGAGATGATCATTTTCCTCTGCACTGCTGCTGCCTTGTGTATTCTTGAGCAGAGGCCATGTGACAGCAGATCCAAGCATGCAGAGCAACTGCACAGACAATGCACAAGAGCATGCACACCCAATTACGCATCCATTCATGCGCACGCTAATAACTCACCATGCATAGCAGTGAACATGCTTCATGTAACCACACACATACTCTCTTTTTTGTTTGTGCATGTGCAGACAAACTCATGTGTATGTACCAGGAAAAACAGCATATTGAGATAGTATAGACAGACAGGCACACAAGCCTGTCCATCTCAGTACTCTTTCACTAACTAAAGGTCAGTGATGTGTGAAACAGAAGTGCAGCATGTGACTCTATTAATGAATGAATAGCTCTCAGCATAGAGTGTGTATGTGTGACTGTATTTGCATATATGTTTATGCCCCAAGTATAATGGAATTAATGCTCTCTTTGATCCCCTCTTGCAGATCACTCAGGACTATAGATGGTTGTGCATATGTATGTATGCAAGAGAGATAGAGAGCAGGATAGAAAGAGTGCTAGTAAATCCCTCATTCAGCAGCTATTGTTTGATATATCATTCAACTAAAAACGAGGCTTGGCGGAGGGGAGGGAGAGAGAGAAGGGTGAGGAGAACAATGGGAATTGAGGCAGAAAAGTGGAGCTGACAGAGATGAAATGAGGCGGTATGAAACAAAATCGGAAGAAAAAATGTAGGGAGATGCAGGGAATTGAATGAGGATAGAGAAGAGGTGGTAGAGGGATGAAAACAGGCTAGTGAGAAAAAGGAATGTAGAAGGAGGAAAGAGGCCACTGCAGAGGATAATTAGACTCTAGGATCTACATTTCCTCTTCATTGATTAACTATGAATGGAGCTTGGCAATGCAGGGCACTCTTGCTTGCTCGCTCTCTGTATGTGTGTGTGCTTCAGTTTAGTTTCCATTGTGTACCAGAACACACAAAAGTGGTTGAGCAGAATTGTTGGCTGTGTCCAAACATCCTGAGTGAAACACAGTGATCTGTGAACAGTCATATGATCGACTCTGGTTCAAGGGGTTTTAATGTTTCTGGACGGTCAGAAAGTCTGATATCAGCTGGGAGGATGTTCTAGAGGAAAGGGGGCATGATAGGAAAATTGGTCATATTTTACGGATTTTGCAGGATGCAGGATTCTGGACCATTTGAAGACTTAAAGCTTTAGCGTGTGGCAGGCTTGAAAACAACATCAAGTCAAGGGAAGGGAAATCAAGGGAACACAAACATGTAAATTAGTGTTTCTTAATCTGTCTTTGAAAGAGACGATATGATTTTAGCTCTGCCATGTAAAATAAGTAATCTTCGTGATGTCTTTAAGATGCTCATCAAATAAGAGGGCATCGTCAGATGTAATAATATTATCTCCAAATACTTCATGGAAATCCAACTTTTGTTTTCATGCAAGGGAATATACTCTTTGTGTATTTAAAAATGAATTTCACTTTAATGCATCAATAGTTAGAATCAAATAATATAAAATATAATATAACAATATAAAAATCATTTTATACAGAACTGTACTGTATGACTTTAATAATATTTCTACTATTTTTACACTACATTATTGTTACTTTAAACATCTGAGCACTGTTTCTGACACTGGCAATTGAAAACATAAAAATAGTTATTTCCAGATGCAGTTATCCTATCTAACAATACTGCTGTATTTCAAATTGATGACGAGTGTGATGCTCTTTGAAACTGAAACACAATCAGTTGTTTTTGTCTGGCCTGTTTTGTAGAGCAGGCCTGTGTGCTTCAGATCCCAGGAGAGCTCAGCCCATAACTCTGACTGTGTGCCAAGGCCTCCACAAACTATCGATTCTCTGGTGCACTTTAGCTGTAACCCAACTTTCAGCCCCCATCAGTCCTCTCACCCCCCTTTGCATCACACTGTAGCATCCAAAACTGCCTGCGTCTAGGGTACAGGGTCTAACTGGAAATTATTGATCCTGGCATGGACCATCTGATTATGATGTGTTTTATGACTCTCTGGATGGGAGCTTTATTGTTTTAGTGGCCGCATCTGGTTTCTGATGATGGACTTGATGAGGTCAGTGTAGGTGGGGAGGAGAGGAGAGGAGAGGAGAGGGAGGCAGAAGTGAAGAGAGAAACACAGAGAACAATAAAAGAGAAACAGAGCGGTGTGTTAGAGAGGAGAGTTTTAATCGATACTCTAAAGCATGACATCATCGTTTAGTCAGCCTGGAGGGACATCAGGATCTCTGCCAGTAACCGACAACAACCAGATCCGGGCCCTGAATCATTAATGACATCTGCTCAGCCATCCCTCTACGCCAGTCCAGTGTGATGTTACAGGCCAGGGCACCTTCAAGCGATGTGTTTGTCAACAAGAGCAACAACCAATTCAAAATGCTGCTGATGTCGTGTTGAACTCATGAAGAGAAATGAAGCATGAGGCCAAACACTACATGCAATTATTACCACCACCAGACCACCTCTATTTTATCAGACAAAAACGTAACATTTGCTGGCATCAGCTTCTTAAATGTTTTTTGTTTTTATCCTGCATATCATTAATTGTATACATTTTGGCTTTGCATTACTGATTGAGTAAAACATGGTATTTGAAGATATTACCTTAGGCTCTAGAAATTTTTGAACATTTAATGACATTTATTTATAAAAAGAAGTCACATTTCCTGAAAATGACATTGGCAAAACCAGTAAGTGGACTATAAATGTAATTTCTAGATCTGAAGTGTTTGTAACAGTGCTATTTTGGTACTGTGTCTTCTCCTAGTAGAACTTACACTAATAATATCACTACTAGAGCTTCTTTTACTATTCCTGCTCGGACATTACTATTACTACCTGCCTTAGGAGCATCACCTTTTCCAACACAGTAGGTCAGTTATAAAGGTAGAGCTTACTATATATTTATTAAATTGTTTTTCCAAATATTAACAAATGTAATATTTTGTGAATGCTGCATGTATTTTTCCCATGACCCTGCATTTTACAAAATATCTGTAAAAAATAACATACAGTACATATTAGAGGAAATCCACACCACACCACACCACCTACATGCTAAATTAAGCAACCCTATTCAATGGCAAACAGAAGACATCCTTTATTCACCTGACCTGAGGTCACACACACATGGATGCAAAAGGTGGACCACACATATCCACACACCCAAAGATACTCTGAATGGGGAGACGGATGAGTTTACTTGGTCTTCCTGCTGTCTGGAGCTGAATTGGTCTCCTGTGGATTATTAATGAAACAGGGAGAGCCCCTCAAAACCCAGTACTCTCACCCATTTTAACTTTAATGATCCAGGCACATTCAAACTGAAGTATCTTTACAATTAGTGAAGATACACAGAAAGTCAAAATACTGTAAATATGGAGAGATGTCATATAATCTAAAATATTTCTTTATAGTTTACTAATGATATTTTTTTAGAGCATATGTTAGAAAGTGTTTCCCAGGTGCAAATGTGACATAAAAACAGACCATACTGCAGCCAAATATAGAACAGGAAAACTATACAACATGTGGATCTGGTATTTGAAGGGTGAACACAGCTAAGTCCCTCCTCTAAGGCAAAAAAGTGTCACCAGGTGCTTCTTTTAAATTTGCAGTAATGTTCACACTATACTTCTTGGAGACACCGTCTCTCCACCACACAGTCAACCCAAACAACTAGGTGTCCTCATTGCAGTGACAAATACATAATATTTCGCTGGCTTCCCATCCAGCAGTACTCTGACTTTGGGGAGTGTCCAGTATAAGGATATCAGGATGGGTGTAATGTGAGACCTTTTAATGCACCCTGTTAAAAGCCTGGCTACTGGACCGCTTGTAAACGATCCAGGGGAGGTCTGCTAATGGAAGTAAAAGAGAGTTAGACTGAGATAAATGCAAGATTAGACTGTGACCACAGAGGAGAGAGGTCATGCTATCAGCTCTGTGAGGCTGTATTTAGGCACAGAGCTTTGACATGAAAGCTAAAGTCAACGTGGCAGCATGCTCCCAGTGACACTAACTTGCTGATGTTTGACAGATTAAGCTTAAGATTTTTTCAAACATGTACTGCAACCTTGAACTTATCTGGACATTACTGGACCTGGAGGAGCCTTATGTGAGAACACCATATCCAAAGCTTCTTCTTCTTTGGAGGTGAATTAGTGTTGCTACAGCCACCTTCAGCTGCTTTTTGCTTGTGGGTCTTTCTGCCTTCAGTTTTGTCTTCAGTCACTTTAAAGCAAGCTCTGTTGGGTTTCTCTCTTATAGATTTATGTAATTTTTTTCAGCCTAATGATGACCTCCTTCATTTGCATTGAGATCTCCTTGGACTACTTCTGGGCCTAACTGTATGACAAATTCATTTTTGTTGTATGACTTATATCTGTGACGATGTCTGTGTTAAGCTGTGAAAATCTTTCTTTCCCCACTTTGACCCTTTGTCCAGACTACAACTGCATTTTTCCCACCTTTGTCTGTTTTTCTCTGTTCTTTGCACGGATAAAAAAAAGTCGATTTGACTGTTCCCTGTTACTGTTCTCACACACACACTTTTGTATTTGTCTGTGATGGAACCATAACTCAAAACATTTGCTGGAATTCTTCATGTGCATGGTGCAGAAATGGAAATAGTACATAATTTCTTCTTCACTTGTTTTCTCTGGCTGGTTCTCCACTCAGTAGGAGAAGAATTACTTGAATTTCCTGTTTATCAGCCTTTTAATCTGCAAGGAAGTGCTTTAGAACATACCTAGCTTAATGTAGATGAAGTCTGTGTTTTACACTCTCTAGTTGCATAAAAAACAGGAGCCACTCCAGAGCTGGACATGTTTGTTAAAGGTCAGGCCTTGTGAAAGCTTCTGTCGGCCCTGGGACCAGCCTGCCGCAGGCACAAATAACATCATCAGCTGTGAGACGGAGCAGATGTTGTACACTTATCCTTTAACGTATGAGATCAAGGGATTCCCAGAGTAGGTGCTGGAATGAAAACCTCCTTGAAGATCTCCTTTACAGGCTTAAGTGTATATTCACAAATGTTAATCCCAACATCACATACACAGACACCTAACGCACAAGCACATGTTTCTGTACACAAATGTGTACATGCACTATTTACATTCTCACATATAAACACGCTCACACCACACTGGTTAATGCTGTGCCCACGTTGCCATAGTGACAGGGTGAGAAAATATGGAGCTCTATATGTGTGTGTGTGTGTGTGTTTTGTCACCCTCCTGCAGATTGTGTTGAGTGTTGATTTGCAAGGATTTCAGGGCTTTGGCAGAGCACTGGCATGGGTGTGGGTCAGTCTCAGTGTGTGCATTTGCCTTTGTGTGTGTATGTGTTTGTGTGTGTGTGGATAACAGAACTGAGGAAACACTTGAGCTTGTCTGTCGGCACTCCAACCAGAAATAGGCCTGATGAACACCTACTCACCAGATAAGAGCCTCTTTTCCATTGAGCCCCAGACTGAAAATCATTGTGACCACTCTGACTCAAAAATTACTCATTTTCTCCCCCAAATCAACCAGCTGAGAGCCAAGTGTTGCAAATTATGTCTCACTTTATAAGTATTACTGGAAGAAAAAGTATTGTTTGCACTACTCTGCAAAAAACATCAAGCATGTCTGACAGAGATTAAGCCTTTGTGATGAAGAGTCAGTTTTTAAAATAAAGGTAAGATATCATACATACAACACCATGCAACATAATTGTAGATGATTTAGTTTGTAGGGGCAGGGTTAAACAGCTGGAATAAAGAAAACAATGAATATGGAGAATATTTGCATCGTGTCCTATTTTGTTGTAATTTGTATGTTAAAAAATAAACATGGAACTGATATATCATTGTCTATTATGTATTCAAAATATGACTGACATTTAGACTATAAAAATGAATAATTCAAACATTTTCTTGAAAAGTGCAATTAAAAATCTGATTAGTTTGCTCTTTTTACACCCTGTCACCAAAAATGATAAGCGCTGTAATAGCTCAGTAAAGTCACAGTCACATGGGATCTACCCCAAATTGATTTCTTCGAGAGAATTTTTTTTTAAATTAATGCCTGCTTTGTTTACTTCACACAGAGGTCAGATTGATTGACATGCAATTTTGGAGGCTCTCCAGCATCCAGCCAATTTGAGCAAGACAGAGATTGACCTTTTATTTGGGAAATAATAATAATAATATCTCTATATGTAGATTACAGTGAAAGGCAAAATAATTCACGAAGCAGAGAAGAAGGAATGGTGTTCACACTGCAGTGAGTGCATTAACAGAGCATAATGACAATATGGTGTTGATAGCAGGCTAGTCATGGCAGACAGGTAAAAGTCTTAAAATGCAGACACAAGTTGATAACATGGAAAGCGGGAAATCAAACAAGAGAGATCACAAAGGCTGGACTGAAAACAATGAGAGCCAGTATATACAGTGACAGAGTGATGAGGTGAATGGGAGCAGCTGGGGAGGTGAGGCTGTTCAGCTTCAGATCATGCCATAAATAGGCAATTTTTCAGAGAAGATATTTTTGACACGTCACAGTAGGAAAATCAATGGTGTAAATACTAAAATTAATTATGGCTGAATTCCATTTAGCTGTTTCAGTTTCAAAGTCCTGGACTTCTCCGAGCTGTCTCACTGTGATCATGTGGGCCTACTGTGTGGGCACTAAAAAATCTGGGAAAAATTAAAAGATGCTCCGTGGTGTACTCACTACTTTGAAATAAATCTGGATAAGTGAAAGTCTGTCCTGTGGCTTTTAGGCTTTTCTATTCTATTTAGTTTGAGCACAAGCAATGTAAATCGTTCCTGTGCTACTATGTGTAACCCTATGCGCCCATCATTACTTTAACAGGAAGCTGGGTGGTTAGCATGTTGGATGTTAATGGTCATAGCATCTATTTTCAGGCTGAGTGCTGCAACCTGAGATGGCTGGCAGCTGTGTGGACTTGGACTGGGTTGCTAGTCCAAAGTGCAGTGACAGGAAGGCAGATTGGGGTTTAGGTGTCAGTATGTGTGTGCGTTGTGTGTGTTCGACAAGGCAGGAAGTAGACGTGGACACCCGAGTCGTCTGATATGTAGAGAATCTGTCGCCTCTGATCACATGGTGGAATCTGTCAGAGCAAGCCAGAGACAAGCCAAGACTTCCCCAGTCAGAAAATTAGTCAGAGAAGCTCAGACAGAGAGTCACTTCTTTCAGTTCTGCCAAAAACACAGGATAGAGACTGAACAACGTTCCTTGTTACACTGCAGCCTCTATCAAGATATAAAAACAAGTTATTTATATATCAGATATTATAAATTGTAATATAGTAATTATAATAAAAAGTAAAACACCAAGAATTTAACATGTTCTCAAATCGAGCGTAATTTTTACATAGGGAAAAACTGACATGGCCAAAAAACAGCGAAATATGTCATATTAACACAGCATGTAAAACTGTAGTAGAATGTTTTCATCTCTTCTCTTCTTATATTCAACATCACATTTGATTATTAAACAAATGTCATGTATTTTTTATTTTATGAGATTGAAAAGTCATTCTTAACCTTGGAATCGATTCTTGCATTTCTTTTCAAGGTCGAGAATGACTTTTGGGCCAACATGGATGTACGATAAGTTGTTGGACAACCTCCCATCCGCTGAAGAAGACCGTGTAATGTATTCAAAGAACAACCATGAGGTCTAGCTACTAATACACTTTGTAGTAAAATAGTTATGAACAATTTTTGTTTTATACTTGTATAGTCTCGTAGAATATTATTGTATAGCACAGAGAGTGCTGTGTAAAGTATGTTCTGATTTGTTTTACTTTATAAAACAATAATGTAAATTGCAAACCTGCCTTGGCAATATTGTACCTTACATTGTACCTTAAATGATGCCAATACAACTATTTCTAGCCAGTAAAACCACCTTCATCAAGGTTTTAGGGTTACTGCATGTTTCAGACATCTGAATGACAATGGGCAGCTAAATAGTTCCCATAGTGTTTAGAACAGTGGTTCTCTTTTTGGCTTTGGCCCCTTAAAATGAAGAAATGTCTGACACTGACTCTACATGATGATGCTGGAAGAGATTACAATTTACATAATTTCACAAGAAAAAAAATAGCCTTTCTTGAAAATGAGGTCAGCGGAGGTGAGACAAGTACCTGCGTTCAATCAAAACCTAGCTCATACCACTATTACTTTGCACTGCACTGTTACAGTGTCAGACTTTTTCCAGATAAATCTTCTTCGGTCATCATGACCACATCCCTGTTAGCTGCAATTCAAAGCACTGTTGTTATTAAAGCTATTTTTCTGCCAGGTATAATTCACTGAGCTATTACTTATAAGGGAGGAATCCCTCTTCTACTTAAAGGGATTCCACTTGGTGTGATAGAAACTAATCCGTGTGTGAATATCTCTATATGTGTGAGTATGCACAATCACACACACATAGACACACACACACACACACAGATCCAGACATGTCAGCTGCTGTGCTGTAAAGCCCAGATTCATATTCGCCAATAAGTAGCACTTATGCAGAGTCTGGGCTGCAACACGACCAGGGGATTTGTAGCTCATTAGTAGCCCCAACACATACGCACACACACATAGTGTCCTGTATCTCCTGAAGGAAATGACTTGTTGACATCCTGATTCTGAACACTGCATCTTTAGCCCTCCCCACAGATGGACACTAATGAGGTGAGACTAACTGAAACAAAAAGTCAGAGGGAGACAAGAAGAGAGACAGAAACAGGAAATGAGACGTAAAGAGAGAGGAATCTGTAAAGAAGGCATAAGCTTGACGAAAGAGAGAGAGAGACAGGGGATGAATTAGCCACAGAGACAATTAAGCTTGAATGAAACGAGAACACCCTGTGAGCACATAATGAGATTACAATGCAGAAAGAACATTCATGATTATTTGAATCCACTAGAGACGTTTCATCTGAGTTGATTCCGAAACGCATGTACCTCAATAATAAAGCACTTCTCATGTAGTCTGTGCACGTTTACTTAGTCTAAGCAACAAAGGCAGAGTTTGTTAAGACACAAATGAAATTTAAAATGATACCCACTCATCATTATACTTGTTTTTGCCTCTGATTACTTTTAAAAAATCAGCACTGTAGCTGTTTAGGCAATTGCACTTCCAAAAATTTGGGGGCTGTGCAAGAAAGGATTAGCAGCCTTGTAAAATAAACAAAGACCCTGGGTCACTGTATTGCAACTGTTTTATTAGAATATAAGTGGGACTTTGTACTAGTGAAGTATCATATTAGCATAATACTGTGTGATAGAGGATTTAGTGGGTTCAGACCAAAAACAGCTCTGCAATGCAAGGGGCTGTGTTGGACTTAATGTGTTACTTCATGAAATACAATCCAGGAGGTCCAGTTTGAGTAACAGATCCCTGCCAACTTATTCCATGTCCACACCAGCTCACCTGTTCCCCATTTCCTCATCACCTCATTTTTCTTTATTCACTTCCACTTGCCCTCTGCCAGATTGTCTAATTTGCCCTAAAGGCCATAGTTTTCCAGTCTGTTACTAATTGTATTTGATTCTGTCGATTTTGCCATCCTGTCACTGACCTCTGCCTTCCTGCTGGTGCCTATTCTTTTGCCTGTCTCTGCCTGCATTAACTTTTTTAAAGGTGAAAAACTGTTTTAAATTTGATCAGGTTCTCTGAGTCACGCAGTTGAGCCCTGTGTTTCTGAACTGTGAAGGCAATGAAACACAGCTGTCAATGGACTGGTCTTATTCAAATGAATGCAGGAAATATATTTATATTTTATCACGCAAGATGGCCTGAATCGAGCCTTAGGGGAGCTTTTTGTTATAAGGTCCCCTTAACAAGTTAATCCAGCTGTAGGCCTGTGCGAGACAATAGTTTTTACATATACAGTGAAAGCAGACACAGAAGGTGGGTAATTGTAAAATTTTTCCCAGGATGAGTTGT
This sequence comes from Sandelia bainsii, assembly GCA_032362345.1. Classification (NCBI taxonomy): domain Eukaryota; kingdom Metazoa; phylum Chordata; class Actinopteri; order Anabantiformes; family Anabantidae; genus Sandelia; species Sandelia bainsii. The sequence goes on from JAUMHL010000025.1 coordinate 17,129,687, forward strand.
ATAGGCAAAATTCATGGAGGCCATGGAGGCTCTGTTTAAATGCATTTTATTCCTCCTTCATTCATGCAGGATTATCATATTGAGATTTTCAGGTCCTCCACACTAATGTAATGAAGGAGCTTTAGACAAACGTACACATAAATCCACATGTTGCAACTTGTAGACCAGGAAATATCATTGGCTGTGTTTCTAGCAACCATCTAAATAACTGATTCACTTTTTGGCAAGTTAATATTAACGATCATTACAGAATACTATGTCTCTTTCTTTTCATCAGAGCTGCTATTTTAAAACAGCACTACGAATAAACAGCCTCCAGTAAGTCTTTCTGGAGGGCACAGCTCAGGGTCAGGCCTGTCAGTGTATTCATTACTGTGAGTTGCTGTAACAGTTAAACACAGTCTACAGGTAAAAAATATCTGAGTCACAGTGCAATAAGCAGAACTAGATTTTATTCATATTTGCAAGTAGAGATTTCAAGATTTTTTTGTGAAAGGAAAGACATCCTTGCTTTAGGGAAATTAATTTATTCAACAAGCGTGACATGCAACCTCCTGAAGAGGAACAGAAGACACTAGCGTATGTAAAATCTGAATAACTAGTGGAGGTTGTGGGAGCCAAGTTTAATTGTGGTTATTAATATGCGTAGAATATGCATTCTGTGTTCTTATATTTACGTAATTTATTATGTTTTAGTTACTTTAACACTGTATCACTGCATTTATACTGATTCAAGCTTACGGTCATTTTGTAATTCTTTTGAATAGGATAAAGTAACCTTTTTTACAATGACTGTTAAATTTCTCTGGATACGTACAGGAGAGTGAGGTGGGAGGAGCAGAGTGGAGCTACACAGTTTTCTGACCGTGTCAAGTAGTGAGCTGTGTGTGGACCATATTGTGGATACTAGATATTCTGTGGAAATTTTTTTGTTCTTTATCCTTTTATCTGTACATTTTTTGGAGAAGTGGAAAATAAATCATTTTTGTTTTCACCTAAGACAAGGATTCAGTGTGATCTGCTTCAATAGGATAACATGTGTCAACTGAAGTTTTGCACTCTGCCCCAAGATTTGGACCTTACAGAGGTTGTGTTATGTAACACAACTCAACAGTGTAGTTCAAGCCTTCATACAAATAACAAAACATGGACTTTAAAATTTGGGCCAGAAGATGAACACTTTCTCAGCTTAAGCACAAAGGGGATAAGTGCTTACTGGAGGATTAAACAGTTTCTTAAACCCTAATTCACTCAGGAAACAGTTCTTGAGCATACGTTGTGAACTCTTTTCAACCCAGACAAATAGAGCTGCCCAGGCCAATTTAACTCGGAGCAACACCCCTGGAGAAGCTGGGTGATCCGTGTTTTGCCTTAAAGTACCTCAGCAGAATGAACACGAAATTCTGGGAAATGCACTTCTTCTCTCTTCACAGACAAAATGATCAACGTAACAATGTTGGTTAAACTGTTAAACTATTGAACTGTATAACAGTAGTTCAGGAGTCATTACCTGCATCAGAGTTACTTCCTTTCTTTCTTCCTTTCCAGTCTCATGTTTTTAAGTTCACGCTGCATTCATGTCGTGAAAAACAATGTTGTTTATGTGGTGCAGATGAACGTGTGACATTCGTGAATGCTTCATTGCTGTAAGAGAAAACAATTTGAAATCTAGAGATGCACTATATGTCACATGAATACTGCTCCTCCTCTTAAAAGGTGTTTTTATAAGCAGTCATTCTTGGTATTGGTAGTGTGATGTTTTTATTTATTTATTATTAATTTCCATTTATCAATAAAAACTGTATACTTTAATCTCAACTAGATGTGTCATTTCTAGCTCATTAATGCTGTAAATGTGCTGTAAAAAGATATGCTACACTATTGATCCCGGTAAGAAAAATTGATCCTCTGCCCTGTCAGATGGTGAGATCAAAGTACAACTTCTGATAAAGAACCACACCACATAAAGGAAGAGAAATCCATTCTCTTCTTCAGGGTTCATTTCAGCAGGGTGTATTTTCTCTGTGATGGAGGAGTGAATCACTTTGCCACCCTGCTGACCACTTCTATAATCAGGGCACAGGCTGATGTGCACAGTCTCAATTCAGTTGATTTTGGTTCAGTGCAGCGCAGTTCAGGTCAGTGGGAGGTTGCAGATGCTGATTATGAAAGCAGACAGATAATCTAATGGGGTCAGAGCACAATGATAAGAGCTAGCCAGCACTACCACATTATGCTACTATGCTAATAAGGTAGAACCACTAATAGGAGACGTTCATCTTTAACTTCATCTTTAACTCTGCTTTAAGAAAAAGGCAGACTTTAACATAAGCAAAAATGTAAACAAAAAAGCAAAACTTGATACAGTACATACCAAATTACTTCCTATTCAAAGACATTTACAGCCTACAATACAATAAAATGCATCAGAACCAGATTATACACACATAAAACAGATGAATGGAGAAAAGACACATACACATATTTGTGTATAGGTTGTACAGTAAATGCTCACTTTATAGTGTATCCAGTATTAAGAGTTGTTATTTTTCTCTAGATTTTACAGCCTGTATTTTTTTTTCTTTTCAAAAACACCACTTAGAACAGCAGCCATCTGGTCCAGTTTGTATAGGCTGCGTTCAGGTATATGGGCACATCAGGTCACACACAGGGCTGACCTCATGTTTGGTTTTGTCTGGAGCCCCAAAAATTTACTAAATCTGCCTCTTTGTGACACTTTTAATAAACAACAAAACATCTTCTTAGGCTGCAATCACTTATTCTAGTTTCTGTGAGCCAGTCCTGCTGAGCTCTGCAACAATTCCACTTCCTTCCTGTTCCCAGTTACCATGGTAACAGTAAAGGAGAACTCTGTTATCATTAGATGGATCGGGCCGAATATATATTTTTATCTCCACTTCCCCATCTCTATGTCTTATATAACCAGGGGACTGAGTGTCCTCACAGGTTTCGCGCTACAGCTGGAGTGTGCAGCCATTTCAAAGAAGGTGGGAGAAGTTACACCAATATAACAACACAAAGACAACAAGAAGGCTCATGGCTTTCAAAGAATGTGAATATTTTGAAGCTTCTGATAAGTAAAAATAAACATAAGCGCACACAGGGAATAGAAGCTGTAACACAACATGATAGGAAGACATTGTGTTCAAACTGTGATAAAGTAGTTGCAGATTACACATTCAAACAGCACAACATGGTGGCTGTAACAAAGCTATTTTGTAAAGTAAATTCATTCATGAAAAACATATTACAAACAAAACTATGGTGCCCAGCTGTGTTAGCTGTGAAATTACTTTGAAGTTTCTTCAGATACAGTACACGTTACGGACTAACATAATGCTGAGTTTGCTCAGCATAGTGACATGTACGGTTACTGTTTTTAACAACAAGTGTGTTTTAATAGTACAGATCCCAGTGGCTTTCAATTTAATGAAAATTAAAATTAAAATTAACAGAAGATGAGTAACTCTGTTTACAGTGTAGCCAAACAAAGTAAAGCATCATGTTATTTAGATAACAAACCATTTCATCTGACCATGGCTATTGATGGCTTCTGATTTACATCAAGTACAGGAGCAACATTTTCTTTGAACATTGAGAAGAAATTTGAATCCTTGACAGAAAAAAAAATAAAAAATGAGGTGTCTGTTGCAGAAAACATGCACTAAACTGTGTCAAATCACTGGTTTGATATAATGATATAAGCGTTAGAACTGCACTTCTTTAAAAGATGGGGCATCATGGCCTGATATTTGGGTTGCACACAAATGCTGCTGTTATTTCAGTTGTAAAGATCATTCTGATGCACAGGATCATCCCTCTGAGTATCTGGTGTCTGCCTCACATCCACCAGTCATTTCTAATTTAGCCATCTGTCTCAGAGGAGCAGCCGGGGTGAAACAGGAGTAGTAAGATGGTCTTAGGCCAACAAAGTGGACCAGAAATGATTGGACAATTAAAAGGAGTTAATGGTCTGCTAATAAGACTCTGGGGAGCACAACGCAGTGCTTTGTTCATCCTTCATGAGTGGAAGAATGGAGAATATGTCTAACCTGTTGGCCTTAGCATTACAAGATACTCTACATCCTAACTATATGATTGAATAGATATGAATGAATGATTGTGATTTACATTTAGAATGTTTTTTTGGCATTTGACCATAAAATAAAGTCCAAACTAACAACGGAAATTGGATGTTTCTCATTATTTTAACTTAATGCCACATAAAGGATAAAAATATCACCATACAACAACAAAGTTTTGTGCATGTTGAACATAAACATCTGGGCAGTCACATATACGTGAACATAGATGATTATTATCCCAGGCGCTCTCACAAAACACTCATGTGTTGCTACAGTCCGGACAGAAGTGTGGTGATCAGCTGCTGCTGTTACTCTTTAACTTGCAAGCGGATGTGTGCACTTTATTTGCCTGCCAGGTACCTCACCTTCACCCAGCCATGTGTAAGTCACGTTTGGATAGCAGGTGGAGGTGCGGGAGAAAAAGATTGCCTATATGAATTAAAGGAAGCAGAGAAGATAGACGAGAGACAAACGGATAGCACAGAGGACAGAATAAAGGAAATGGATGTGGATAGAGAGATCATGAGTAGGAGGACAAGGCCTCGAACATTTTGTGAAAAGGAAAAGAAGAAAAAAAAAAAACTGGATGAAGTGAACGAATAAGGAAGGAATTGTCATTATCACTTGATCTTTATGACTATAGTTTATGTGCCAGACTTTACAGTGAATCACATATTTTAGTGCGTGGAACTTGGAAAGATGTTACACTGAATCAAAAGCTACTAGCCAGAGTCCAGAGCCTTTAATGACTAGAAAACTGTCCAGTAAAATATCAAACTGAATCTTTTTTTGTACCAACATGACAATATTTGTGAACAGACTTTTTGGCAGACAGTGAATGTAACTAAAATATGTGGTTGCAGTGATTGAGTAATGCAACAGTGCATTTAAATAGCTGTAGTTACTAAAAAGCATATTTTAAAGTATATATAACTTTATGAGAATTGAGCAAATACAACAGTGGCCTGTTAAGTAATGCCACTGCAGGCAAAGAGATAAGAACAGACAGAATATGTTTTCTCACCAAGGACAGGATCAAAGTCAAACATTCACACTGGCACATGTGGTTGCTCATGTACTCAACACCCACACACACCCACAATCGCCCACCCACACACACACTGTGTAAGATAGTGGCTGAGCTCGTGGTCTAAAAGAATTTGTATTGTATTGTTGTAAATGTTTAGCTATATTTGGCCTCAGTAAAGCTTCACACAATTAAGACATGGATTTATTCCATAAGAGACCTACACCAATCAGTCACAACATTAAATCCATGTGGTGGTTCTAATGTTTTGGTGCACAGGAGATGGCATGGGTACTCTGTCTGCAGCTACACAGCCACAGCAAGCTGAGATGCAATCAGTTGTGGCTAACATTTATCCCATGCTGACTCAACATTAAAACCAGCAGGAACTTTTAATGTTGTGGCTGATCTGTCTATAACTCTTGTGTGAAATGACTTATGAAGTGAAGTTTAGAGCTTTTAAAAGAAAATTGTCATTGTGACCTTTGCTTTTACATCAGCACTGACTGTGTTTTTTAGGCGATGCCATTGATTTGTGGTTTAGACTTTGTTCAGGAAGATGTTTAGTGGGTTTGCAAGTAATTCAGCAGCAAACAGATGAACCTGCAAGGTTTATATTCTCTGTAACTGTATGTCAATGACTTGCAAACAACAGCTGTACAGTTGACTGTATTTTGTTGCTCTAACGTTTGGTTGGAGAGTACAGTCTATACATTTGCATAAACGTACAGACTGTACTCTCAGAGTGACTCTAGAAAGTCAATATGTCCTCAAGACTCAAACTGAATTTAAAAGACTTTCTCTTGCTTTCATGTTTCACTGTATTGTTGTACAAGTTCATCTTAAGTCCTAATTTGCATCTATTAATTAAACACTTTGAGCACTCTTGAATTAAATCAAAACTTGAATCAAATCCTCTGAGAGCAAACTGAACTTTATTTAACTAATGGTACTGATGATGAGTACTAATTTACATGATGATAAATCTGTTCATGTTGTTGATAACAGTGACTATTTTAATGATTAAACAGGAACAGTAGTTTATGGTCCTCACAGAGGAAGTTCCTTTCCACAGACAGTTGGTTTTTAACTTACTAAAAGTATTTTACCTGTTTCAGGCTCTGAGGCACTAGCCAGAATATATTTCTGGCAGCGCTTCATGACCTGCTGTGAGGTAATGTGACTGTTCTTATATGAAAACAGAGAGAATCAGTTGTTTCAGCAAATGCCAAAAACATTAAAGTGACAAATGGGAATTATGACGCTTGGCTGTTGGGAGCAAATGAGCAAGTGCAGTGACGTTATTAAAGATGAAAAATCCAAAAAGCTTTGAACTTTAACACAGGAGATGACTATTGGTTTCCTCTTTCTAGACAACGGTGATTTGTTTAATCATTACCATACACAAGCTGTTATTATTTTAAAAATGACAAAAGAGTATTTCTTTAAACCCAAATCATGATCTTTCCTTGAATCTAGGCAAGGACATTTCATTCCTAAACCTAACCTAACCATAGCTGTGTAAGTTCATAAAAGGTTTTTTATTTCAAAACATCCTGTCAACTGTGAAACTGAAATCAGTATACTGTAAACAGCTAGAATGAAATATGGACTTTGCATTCACTTTTCTCTCTCCCTCCCTTTATTCACTCTTTAGCTTACTCTCTTTTCAGCGTCTTACTCAGCATCTTGCAATACTTGGAAGCAATCCCAGATGTCATAGGGCGAGAGGTGGGGTAGGACAGGTCACCAGTCTATCACAGGGCTGACACAGAGAGACAGGAAGAGACAGACAGCCAGTCACGCTCACACCGATGGGCTAATTTCATATCAGAACAAGTTCAATCTAATGATAAACAATAACAAATACAACAAGCTTCAGAAAATAAGCTGGTGATGAAGATGTGTCAGCGTTGTTAGATATAATGAGTGATACGTCCTGTGTCTGAATCATTTGTCAACCTCTGCCCCACCTACTTCCTTGTCATTTCTAAAGTTTTCATTTTTCAGGTATGTGAGCCTCAACGTCATGAAACATGAACATTTCTCTCTCGTTTCACTCCCTCACTCATCTCATCTTGTCTCACTACACTTCCGCTCCCTCCCAGATCCCTCTCATTATGATCTTGAAGTGGTGCGTAGCTGGAGAGAGAGATCGCTGCGCTGACTCTTTATATAACTGTGAAAGAGAGCTGAGAGAGAACAGTGCATCAGTACAGTACCACTCACAGTGGGAGGACAGGGCTCACATAAGTACTGCAGCAGGAGCAGCAGCAGCAGCCACAGCAGCTATTTACTGTAATTATTTGAACCCATTAAAGGAGATTGGAACAGTGGAGTCAATGTCATGACTATGGTAGATGCAATTTACCAGTAAAAATTTCAGTCCTGTCAATCAGAGATAGAACAGGAGAAAAATCTCATTAAAGGAAAACACAGGTGCTTGCTTTCGTCACCAACACCACCTTTTTTTTGTCGAGGGCATGTTGCTACCTGCCGTTTTTTCCAGAAGAAGAAGAGTTATAAATATCTGTTGTGACCGTTCCTTCACCCTGGGATCATGTCTGCAACACCTGGTGCAAATCAACTACATTCCTAAAGACACAAACTATGCTTGATACAGTTTCACTATCAGCAATGCTAGTTGACAGTCTTGCTGTTTTGCTTTGGATGTACAGTGCGTCAGAAACTTTTTAGAGATGATACCATGATTGGCTAATGGAAAGAGGACTGGAAAATAAACATGTTGGCACATATTCCCTCTGTCAGGTACGGCATGCAGTTAAGCATGTACATTTTTAAGTACTAAGTACCTAATTTGGCTTTTTCCTGCATCCTTAAAGAGAGCATATCACAGCTTTAGCATCACATTTTGTTACAGTTGTGGGACTTCTGATGGATAAGGTAAAGAAAGTATCAAATCAAGGCATACTTCTTTCTTGTCAAAACCTGTTACCTACATTGTCCACAACGCAAATGGCTCAGAGATAGTTCAGTTAGAATTTTGTTGTTAGCCATTTCTTATTCCTTGTGACTTGCCAGATGTGTCAATGAACAACTTTCACTCAACACAACAACAGATTTAGATGATGAAAATAGTCATTAACGTTATATAACACAAACACCATCTCACCTTCCTGGACACCAGGGTCGGAAGTACCTTGTCTTTTCAGCTCTTCAAACCCACATATGTTCTTAAGTGGAAAAGACAAAACAGGAGACAGCATAGCATTAGCAATGAATTCATGTAATCACCCTGGTTCTTGATAAATCCTCAGCTTTAGTTACATTTCCTGTTAAATAATAATTATTTTATTATTTTATTTTATATTTTTATTTGATTCTCTACTGTTTAGTTCTGTGTTTGTGCAACACTGCTCTACATGCCTCAAATTGCCCCTCGGGGACAAATAAAGTTTTTTGAATTGAATTGAATTGAATTAAATGAACTATTATGGTGATGATGAGCATGTGGGAAAGCCTGTCATCTGTGTTTATCATCCTGTCCCCTGGCTCTTCAAACACGGTGGAGCCTTGATATCTCATATTCCACTGTAATATCCTGTCTGAATTACTTTGAGGTGAATGGCTCACTTGATTGTGCAACAACAGAGGAAGTCGTAGGAAACATGAAGGAGAGCCATTGCAGAAGGAGGGAAGAGAAGCGAGGACAGCACTGGAAGAATCAAGGGGATATTTATAGCTCTGCTCAGCTCACAGTGCTGTCTTTAAGGCAGCTTTTTTTCCCACCTTCTTGCTTCCTCTCTTTGCTGATACTCTTTCTCTCTCCCTCACTGTCATCTTTCACGGCCATACTGCATGTGCCATTACGACTCTAACTGAGTGGATAGAAAACACAGAGAAGGTTATGTAGGAGCACAGCAATCTAACTGGAATTCAACTGTCATTGTACAGAATTAGAAGCATTGTGCTAGTGAAAGACATGCAGCCAGAAAAAATATGTACTTAAAAATAGTTCAGCATTTTAGGAAATGTACTCATTTGCTTTCTTACTGAGAGTTTCATGAGAAATATTTACTGTACTGGAAGCTGGTTAGCTTAGGGCAACTAAACAGGGAGAAACAGTTAGACTAACTCTGTCCAAATCAAAACCAGCCTATTAACACCTCTGATGCTCAATAATTACTACATTATATGTTGTTTAACCTCTACAAAAAACAAAGTTTGAATGGACATTTCTATGTGCCACAGTAATTCTTGGCCAGGAGCAGTTGTCAGGCAAACCAGTGAAGACTCCTGGAAGAAGTCTGATGTATAACACCATAATATGTCACTTTTACACTTTGGTTTTTGTATAGGTGAGATATAATGCACTATTCAGAGGTGCTAGGAAATTTAATTATTTAGTTTTGGATAGTTTGTATAGTACGAAAACTGGCTGCAGCGTTAGATTAATAGAAAAGACAAGAGATTAGTATAAATGTTCTCCTATAACTCTTGGTAAAGAAGTAACAAAATTTATTTTCTAAGTGTCTTCCATTATGTACTGATTACAAGTATTTTCCATTATGTACACAGGCTGTAGACAGTGATCAAAGTGGTTTAGGTTTGTTGTGTTTTTCATATCTTTTATGGTAAACAAACATGTTTCTACTTTGCTGCACACAAAGACAAAGTGGTGTGTGAGACGGGAAGTGGCAGAGTTTCAGTTTAAGCAATCAGATATGTAGCTGTTAGAAACCTTCAAAACCACAGCAAAGTTGCAACGAGACAAAGCCTGTGAGTGTGTGTGATTGTGGAAGAAGACAAGAGGAAGTGTTAAGCTGAGCAAAACCTAAAAAAGAAACAAAACGGAAAAAAAGTTGCTACCGTGTTCTCATTTTAAAGTTTCATTCAGTTTTTAAGTTTAAAGCAGATAAGTTACCACTTAAAATCAAAGCCCACTATTTAGCATTCACATGCAGTATAAACACTTAAGAACTCGTTTATTACATAGTATAATGTAGTTGTAGGCAGATATGCTTCATAAATATAAACTGATCAACAAATAGATAACAGCAATATAGTAAAGCACAGGTATAACAATTTGAAATATGTCTTCAGCTGTTGGTAGATATTGTACATTAATAAACACTTAAAATCTGCTTACAACTACATTACACTCAAATATTCATAAAATAGCATAGAAACCATAAATAGAGTGACACTCTGACACTGAGTGATTATCTGTGATTTTGTAGCTAGATTACTGAGGAAAAATTATATCTACATTGAAATGTATCTGGTGGGCAAACTTTTAAGCCATCGTTGACATTTCGGGGAATATGCTTTCTGCTTTGATACTACTGTCATATCTGTGTTTAATATGATGCTACATCCATCAGATAGTTAGCTTAAGTTAGCATAAAGTCGGACTCCTTTTGCTGCGGGTCTTTGTGTTAAGCTAAATATCTGGCTTTTTCAGCTTTTCCCTTTTACCGTTTCTAGTTAAATCATCCTGTTAATCATCAATCGCTCCAACAATAACCCAACACATACTGCACCATTTATGCTGTTGATCAATAGATGACATCCTCTCCCGCGTTCATTTGAATTAGTACTTAAAGTATGGTTAAAGAAAAAAGAAGAAAACAGGTATTAAAGAAAAAAAATATTTCAATATTTATTTGCAGTATAAACATGTCCTGTGATGTTTCCATATACTGTACAATACATAGGGTCAATCGTATTTCCTTCAGCAGACAGAAAGGTGAAACTGTCCCAGTTAACATGCCCCTTGTTTTTACACAGACAGATTGCATCTTTTTAAAAACTTTTTACAGCACAATACAAAACAGCTATTCAACATGTGTCTGAAGCTGTAACATGATGCAAGATGCATTGTCAAAAAAATCCCTGAAAAATTCCTCACTGAGGTAACATTTTTAAATCATTCACTTTTTCTTTCACTTTGTATTTTTACGCTGCCACCTGTCCTCTGCTCTGCTCTTGCTCATTCATGTCTTTCCCTCCCGAGCACATTCTTACCAAGATGTAGCTACAAGTTTAAGGACACAGAAACGGCCGTTCCTGTGATCTGGCAAATTTACAAACAGAGAAAAAGACGTGATTTCTCTTTCATTGTTACAAAGACACAAAAAAACACAAGAAAGCAGCTGGAAATCAACCATATTCTTTTTAAATAGAAAAGCTCTGTACTGAAATATATTTCAATCCCAGGGTGCAAGTGATGAAGTACTCAATGTTTTTCTTATTGTAAGTGGGATTTGACTCCAGACAAGGGAAGTCCATTCAAGCACGGTAGTATTATTTTCATCTCTGATGCTATAATAGGAGAGAAACATTTGCATATAAATTCATAACATATATATACTTAGATATATATTCATATTGAAAGGCCACAGGAATAGCATAGAGCACATTATATCAAAACAAAACAGAAAAAGACCTTGTAATTATTTAAGCTGGATGGTGTAATCGTCTATTGTGAAACATAAGTGGCATGCTGAACCACAGCTCTGGCTGTGTAAAGCAGTGTGTGTGTGTGTGTGTGTGTGTGTGTGTCAACAAGGGCCTCTTTCTGGTTGGTATCGGTATCGGCATGTTGACCCTACATTTTGGACACCCCAGGTGAAATGTTACTTCAGTCTACAAGCCATAATTGAGCTGGATCTTTTAATAATTATATAGAATTGATATAGTACAAAAGAAGAAGAGTTTAAAAATTTTGAGGTCTTGGATCTACAAAATACTGCAAAAAAAAGTGTTTTGATATATTGCAGAGTAACAAAGAGGACCTCGCGCAACCTGTTACAGTAAAAAGACAGCTCACCATGTTCTGATTCAAATAACAGATAACAAATGTTTCATTTTTTACATAATGCTTTTCTAAAGTGAAATACAAAGAGTATTGAACAGTCAGCATTAGAAACGAGTTAGAAAGATTATAAGGCCAGTTAAAACCAACCCTTTTTCAGATTCAACTGCTGCCCTTTCTGAAAACCAGTTCTCGGTTTCTGATTTTGACCCCGTCCACATCTCCACTTGGAAGAATTTCTGTAGTTTGTCAATGAGCATTGGGCCCCATGCAAAAAACACTTGTATAAGCAGATCTGTCTTTGTCAAGTAATTTCAGAGAATCAGTTTTATACGTGACATTTCAACCAAACAGAAGTGAGAAGAAGACTTATACTTGGTTGAAATGTCTCTGATAACACTATATCTTTGTGTTGTTACAAAGGATTGCTGAATGTGACTTGGAACACATACAATCAAAAAAAAGTGCAAAATGATGGAAATGTTCATGCATGAAGCCCAGTGTGCCTAAAGATATAAGTGCTCGCAGTGTTGTTCCACTAATAACCAGAAACCACGACAACTATGGGATTGAATCTGAACATTTCTTTGGACTTTTTCTTGAAATCACTGCAGGATTTTCAACGTTTGCTTTTCTGTAATACTTTTCAAATCCTAATCATCATGTTTGAAGTGCCACTGATGTGGACAGGGTCTCAGAAAACTCCTTGACCACAAGCTGTTGCTGCTGTGTTCAGCAGCAACAGCAGTAAAAAAACGGTCCTTAACGTTCATTTACCTGCCTTTTAAAGCAACATCCAACCCGTGGTTACATCTACTGTTAGAGAGCGTACTGTAGCACAGCATGCTCAGGTATACAAAATAATATATATATATCTGTTTACTATTAGCTCTATAATATATACTGTATATATCAATTTGTGTTAAATATATTTTTCATTTACTTTACCCAAGGCTTAAGGGTGAATCAACTCAGACATAATTTTCTTTGACGAATGGGTGATCCCTTTGCAGAAAACCTTTTCTTTGTGTTTTCACCAATGCAGTTAAGGGACACGATGCTATTGAAATAGCTAAGTGCAGTTTGTATCTGAGGCCAGTCCCAGTCCACCACATCACAATCCCAACACCAAGATCAGTTTACAATCACAGTCCCCTGTCCTAGAGTCCCTTTTTGGCAAATATCTGTAGAAGAAACTTAAGACAGGCCAACACCTTCCTCTTGGGCAAAAATAAGTTTACAATACAAGAGTGTTTAAGTACTTCTTTGCCCGAGGTTGCTAAGATAAGCTGCCCAGAAATGTTAACACCACCTTAGTATCCCCAACAGCAACCGTAACCTCGCTCAAGTCCCTGCCTCAAAGTACAAAAGAGCTGTTAGAAACCACTTTGGCAAAACATACTAGTAAGACTATGTTGTAACAAACTCACAGAGGAAGAGTTGGAAGAGTTGAAAGAGTTAAGAGTTTTGTTTCTAACTGAAATTAAACGGATGTCTAAAATCATCAAAACAGCTGGTGGAAACAACTGGTACTTCTTGTTAGGCAACTGAATGAACAGTCATATGGGGAAGGAAGCAGGAACTAGGAACTTGCACAGTTGGCCAAATGTTAAATCAACTGTATCTTCACCCGTACCCAACCACATTTCAACAAACAATTCCTAACTCGATGCCCTAGTCCTAGTCTGTTTTAGCCTCTAATCCAACCCTCGTCCTTGTCCCAGTTCCTGCTCCCTCCCCACTGCACTGTGCGGCTGTTGGCCCTCGTTGCAGCCTGGGACTGGCCTCTCCTCTCTCTCCTCCTCTTCTCTGAATGTCTCTTTATATGCCTGATTCCAGCACTGGCTCCAAGTGCCAATAGGTCAATGGCTAAGCCACTGTGCAAACTGCATTAGGTCATTAGAAACTTAAAAGAAAAATGAAATTCAAAAGAAAGAAGAAGAAGACCACTGTATCACAACAACGTTCTCCTTTGTTCCCCTTTGTTAGTGTCACCACACCCATTCCCCTTCTTCAGTTTTACAATCTCTTAAGCCGTTATCAGATTGGTCTACTTTGCTTTTGGACAAAGATAAGATTTCTATGGGTATATATTTATAAGGTATAGATTTGTGCGTAAATGTACACAAAAATATACAAAAATGCATATAGACATACTGAATTTGTTAAGGACTGCCCATACATTTTCTGCTATGTACGTTAACATACATACAGTACATACAGTACAAACATACATACTTTTTTTTATCTGTTTAAGTGTGTATGTGTTAAATTCCTTGGTTTTTAAAAACTCTGCATTCAGTAGAGCGAGATTTCCTATGAGTAAATCCCAGATTCTCCACTTGGCACCAGTCAGCTCAACATGAGAGCTGAGACAGAAACACAGAGAGGACGTTGTTGTTGTTTCAAAAATCGAGCACTGTAGTTTTTCCATGTTCCTATCTTTGTATGAAGCTGTCTGTCCTTCTGTGACCTTTGCTCGGTTTGTCAGTCAGTTAAGTCTCCTTATCTCCTATTTGTTACAAGAGATCGGGGCTCTTCCTCCCTTGATGCAATCAATTCTGAGGAGGACGCCAAATGTAAGCCAATCTGTCAGTCCCCTTCTCTGGGTTAAAAAAAAAAGATCACCCTTCCCCTTTAACGTGGCAAATATGACCTCCCCTGTCTCTGCAACGCTGTTCTGTGGCCAGGCTCCCAGACAATGAGCCCCAGGAGGCAAAAACATTCATTAAAACTGGCTGCTCTCCTCCAGTGCAGCCACTTGTTACCATGGTAATAACACCACCTCTTGATGCCTCCCCTCAAAAAGGGGACAGTAACTCCTCCAATTTTCATGTGGACTCCAGCGTGTCCAGTTGAAACACGTTGTGATTGGTTGGGGTGGTGAAGAAGAGCTGGTCGTGCGTTGGCGAGGACGAGTGGTTGTCGCAGGGGCTGTTGAGGCCCAGCGTCCGCTCAAAGTCCAGGAGCTGACCCATGAAGTTGAAGTTGGGGGAAATGTTGGACTTTTTCCGCTTAACAAAGTCGTAGGCGTCATTGAGCGACAGGTTGAGTTTCTGCATCAGGTAGGCCACTGTGACAGTCACCGAGCGGCTGATTCCAGCCAGGCAGTGGACCAGGATGCCACACTTTTTTGAGCGTGCCTCGTCTGTGCAGGAGGCAGGGGACAAAATAGGACGGGATTGGAAAGGAGAAAAAGACAGGAATACAAGAGAAGATTTTATTATTATTATTAATGAGCCAGAAGGAAAGAAACATTTTCTGATATATACTGACAACACTATTTTTTTAATCTGCACTTTATCAATATTAATATTGGAACATAGCATAAAACTGAAAGTATGGTTTATTAATTGAATTTAATGTTACACAAGGGTGATAATCAACCATTTCCTTCTGTGATTTTTACAGTACGCTTTAGAAATCAACCCTAACATTTTCTGATTATCAATATAAATCATAAGTTGTTATTAATTATATCAAACCAAATTCTCCGGATTCACATATAACTTAAATCAGTAATAATTTGATAAAAACAAGTGAAGAATTATAAATCTGGACAACAGAAATTTGTAGGAGAACATTATAGATTGTCTAGATCAATGACACTAGTCAATTCATCAATGTCGTTCGGTTTTGGACACTTTGTCAAATAAAACAACACAACTGGAGATGTCTACATGTGCTCTGAGAAACTCACATGAATGTTATACTTTATTTTTGGATATTTTATGTCAATCATTAAAAAAAATGTTGTTAGTTGCAGAATTTATTACAATAATATGGTCTCATGTAGAGACTGACAAAAATATAAATCTTTAGTCAACTTGTTGTTTAAAGTAAATTTTGAAACAAATCTTCTGTTCAAAAACTTTTAACTATTGTACTTTCAACCGAGAATGACCTTTCTCAATGATAGCAAGAACTCGTGTTTCCAGCTCTCAATCCGTAGAAAAACCTGAACAATATCTTACATTATTAACAGGACACATTCAACCACCTTCTATCAGTTTCGAGCCTTTGCCCTTGCATCACTAGAGGCCATTAGAGCGAGAGTGAAGTGCTTCTTTCCTTTCTTTTCTCTCTCTCGCCCTTTCATCCTCTTCTTTATCTGCCTCTGCCTCTCCTCACTCTCTCTGCCTGCACCTCTTGTTGTAGGATTGGGGTCAGTTGGCTCACAAGCTCAGGCTGCAAAGCGGACGCCAAATTAAATTTATATGTGATGTGTGCTCACTTGCCACAATAAAAAGGAGTCCAAACATCCTCATCAGGAGACTCAAACCCAACAAGGCACAGAAGTCAGGTAGGTAACCAGCAGTTGATCTGCATTGAACTGATGCGGCATTACATCAGATTACTTGTGCTTCAAATACATAATAACTCACAAAACTTCAATTTGACAGACTTACAGAATGTATCATATATTTTTTATATCTACACTCCTGAATGACATAAAAACATGCTCCAACAATCATTTAAGATATTTAAGGAGTCTACAGTTTACAGTAGGCAAATTCACATCTGGGTCTCGTGTTAAGCTGGAGCTTCTCTCCTTCACCTATAATTACCCTGCAGTTACCAAAAAGATCTGATGTAATCCTTGCACTTTAAAGCCAGACTGACAGCTCCAGTAAACATCAGCATGACCCAAATCTGCCACGACCTCTGGCTCTGGCATATGTCACACTTCCTCCCACCTAAGCAGACACATTACTCTAAAGAAAGGAATAATACCAGGGGTCTGGACAGTCTAAGACAAGCAAAAATGATTTGACACTGACTCATCACAGAGGGAATTTACTCATTCTCTGGGAATTAAGTCAGAAGTAATGATGGGAATTACAGGAAATACTGAAAATGGGATGAGAAGATGCAAAACTGAAAGTTTAACAGGGGTGAAATCCAAAAGGGTTCAGTATGACCTACTTCTAAAAAAAAAAAGTGTTTTATTCATGACTTTGCTTCTTTGTGATTTTAAATTTGTATTTTATTAGTAATAGTAAAATACATGCAGCTGAATGTGTGTGACTACATCTAAAACCATTTTCACAAAACTGGTTAATGATTAACATCTTGAATAAATACAGACAAACTGAATAACGGTTGGTAAACATAACGTGACATACTGTAGTGCTGAAATGATTGATGGACAAATGGCAACTAATTGTTTGAGGTTTTTAACCAAAAAGTCACTGAATTTGAATATTTGCTGAGATTCCTTGTTCTCTATGATACAGAATATCTTTGGGTTTTGGACTGTTAATTGGACAGTTTTAGAATATACACATGACCAATGTGAGACCACACGTTTCACAGTTTTCTTACATTTTCTAGATTATTTTATGAATCAATGAATCAACCACATAATTAGCAAAACAGAAATAAGCATTACTTGTGTCATCTGATCAACATTGATAATTGATTAAACATTTAAATTATTCTTCACTCACTGGGTTCAGCTCCTGATAAGTGAAGATTGTTCTGACATTTTATTGATTAAACCAGTGGTTTCCAACCAGGGCACATACAATATGTATGCTACACGAAACTATGCTAAGGTTGTAGACCTCTAGTCTTTGCATTTGTCTTGTAAATTACAGAAAATTTGTAAAAGTACAATGATTAAAAAAGAAGGAAAAATGTTAGGTTAATTCGGTTACAGTCAGACATACATAAGTAAAATTATTCAGTTAATTCACTGATTAATAGCAAAACTGATCCAGATCAATCTAATGAAAGGACTGTAACTGTTCAGTTGTTGTCCTACACATAAAATGTTTGTTTTTTATGAGCAAATATTTGCTTTGTGCAGCTTCTCTAAATACACATTTTCTGCTTTTCTTTGTCATGTACAATAGTAAACTGAATATTTCAATATCTTTACACTATTGGTGGGGCACAATAAGCATTTATAATACATCACCTCGCACTCTGCAAACTGTAATTTAATTTTTTTTATTTTCTTTAAGACAGAATAATCTAATAATCAAGAAAACTGTGAGCAGATTCACTGATAATCAAAACAGTGCTGAGCATTCTCCATCTACTCACCAATGAATGAAATGGCCTCGGGGAAAAACTGTGAGAGGTTCTGGCTCCAGTGATCAGAGATGGGGATCTGCTTGTACTTGAAGTCCCCTTCATGTTCGAACATGTTGGGCAGGTTGGGCGTCACGTTGAGGATATACTTAATATTGTACTTGCTGAGCACATCCAGGTTGGTGGAATCTTTGGCACAGCCCAGGTAAAGGTATGGCAGGATCTGAACAGGAAACGCTGGCTGGTTGTTTGGTAATGGGCTGCCCTCTGACTCTGTGGCGCTGCCAGGCTCGCGGTCAGATTCCCCATCCGAGCAGTCGGAGCTGATGCGGAGTCCTCCCAGACCGAGGACAGAGGCTGGTGGGGAGCTGCTGGGACAGGAGCAGTCCAAATTGGTTTCGCAGTGCTCAGGGTACTCTGACTGGAACTTACTGAAGCCCCCTGGAGGACAAGGGAAAGACCAGAAAAAGGCCAAAATCAGGATGAAGCCAAGGAAATCAGTTCCACTTTAAATAAAGTGCAATTTATTTTTAAAATAAAAATGCCAAGAACATTAAAAATAGCAGCTGAATGTCAAGTCCGCATTATGAACCTGAATGATAAAAAATAAACTCCAGCAATTTTTTACCATAACAAATAATACAAAGAAAAGAATAAGAAAAAATAAATACTATATATTATATATTTATATACGTGTGTCTGTAGAAATATTCTATAAAAACTATAATAATGGTGGTGGTAATAAAAAATGAGCGAAATGTTCTTATTAGCACGAGGTAATGTATAGTGGGGAATATTCAAGTCAAATCAGTTAACACACAGTTTATTCACAATGGAGTTAACCCATATTAACATTAATAGTAATATTAATAATCATAAGTAATGTTAAATTTTATTTGTGTGAAAATACAGTTAAATCAAATTTTCATGTAACTCTACATCCCATCAGGACGTGACAGATAATATGAGAAGAACGTGATATTTACGTCATCGTGAACAAGCTGGACAGATGTGCTCCATTGAGAAAAGCTGAGCCCTGGGGGAGAGTCGGCAGCAGAGCAGGACACTGAGCTCTGCTGCACTACACAGCTCTGCTCAGTGGACTTTTTGTGAATGGCAGCTCGGCTGGTGACTCCAGCGAAACATTTCTCATTATTATACAGAAACCAAATGCACTCCTGTCTTCTAACATTACCATATATAATACATTTGATGCCCGGTTTAAACGGAAGCCTCTTGTCTTTTCGTGCTGGGGGTATATTGAGAGCGCGTCGTCGTCTCCTCGTTTCCCTGTTCATTCATGAAAAAAAAAGCGTCTGTCTTTTCCTGAAGGAACACAACATGGCGGGGCCATTTTTTTTTGCAGCATTTAATTGAAAACATATTTGCCCCAGCTTTATATATTAAGACACAGGACACTGCTGCACTTTTCTTTAATATAGCCTTTAATTTACGCGATTTTATCCTAATGAGACGGCAACAGAGCTGCTCGTCAAAGTTCATTATGACTTCACGATGACAGTGTAGTTGACTTGTTACACTGTTATTGCAACTGTGACAGCAATATACTGTTTTATATCGTTACAGCAAAAACACAACAAACAATAAACAGCGTGATTTTAATCTGTAAACAGACGATAACGAAGTGCCTCCATCCTGTGACACTTAAATACCTTTACAACATATTAATAGCATTACAGCCTAAACTAATGATGCTGTGTCAAATTAATACTGTGCCAAAGTTATATTTTTGTTAAAGCAGACAGAACCTCCAGCGTTTTGTTCAGTAACCAGACACCTGGAGTTAAAATGATGAATAAATGGATCCATTCACTTTATCATCATTGATGTGGCATTGATTCTGGAAGCTGTGTGGTGACAGTAGCTCCATCATAAATACAGTCAAAGTGAGACAGTCTCATTTAATCTCATTTAATCACATCACTGTTCAATTATTTGTCTCCGCTAGAGCCCAGTTTGAGTCGGTGATTTTTTTTTTATGAATTAAAATAACTACAACGCTGAAATTTAAAAAATAAACTGTTTTTGATCTTACCCTCCAGGTAGAAAGCCTTGCACCCGTCGTCCCGCAGCTTCTGCAGGAGCAGCCCCAGCACGGAACTCCCCAGTCCGGACTCCTGTCGCTCTGTTGTCGCTTCGTCGTACAGAACCACCACGTCCGTTTTACACCGCTTGACAAATTTCTCCTTGTCCTCGTTGTTGGGGATGATGGAGCGGATGGGGAGGTTGCCCTTCTTCAGCCTCCGGAGCATGAGCCCCGGGATGGCCAGGTTGATGGCCGACTCGATGTGAGAGGACTCGTACAGCTCATGGGGTCTGCAGTCCAGCAGCAGCAGAGCGCTGACCCCGGACTCCAGCTCCTCCTGCAGCCACTCCACGCTCTTACTCGACATCGTCATCATAGTCACGATCACAGAGCCTCTCCACAGATGATTAATTTTCATGAGGAAAACGTTAATCCGCCTGTCCCCTGCTGTGACATGGAAAACACAACAGAGCAGAGGAAAAGAGGAAAAATCACGGCACTAAACTTCCCTTCCCGCGGCCGCCGCTGCTCCTGCCGCTTCTACTACTGCTGCTCCTGCGGGCGCGCACACACACGCACCCAACACACACTTCCACACGCATCCAACACGCACGCACCGATTCCCCTCTGGCCGGAGCAGGAAACTTGAACATGCAGAGGTTTCTTTCCCTCCTTCCTTCAGTCCGATAGAAGTGAAGCTTTCATTCCAGTCCATCGACGTCCATTTGTCGATCCCGGTCCAAATTTGAGGCGTCCGCGGATAAATAAATTGGTCCAAAGATGCCTCGTTAGGGTTTCCGGATGAAAGTTTCGAATGAGGTGCTGTCGCTAAAGCCCATGGTTATTGTTATTACTTGACATGCTGGCCCGTGGAGCGCCTCTGGTTTCTCATTTCCACTGGATGCGTTAAAGAGGCTCTGCGGGCTTGTCACTGAGAGGAGGGAGGAGCGGACAGATTTAAAGGTACAGAGCTGTTAAAGATTCACAGGAACTCGCACTTTTTTTCACCATAACACCATCCATTCATGATAGTTAGGTTTGTTGTCCATAGTTAGGCTGCACTATCTTAGGATGGGAAGGCTGCAAAAAAAAAAGTCAGCATTCAGTTTCTTACTACATGGACACCTGCTGAGGTGGTGGAAGAGACCAAGTACATTTGCTCAAGTACTAATCTGAGTTACTTATGACACACGTTTTCTTTATGAATTAACCTATTCTACCTAAGTAGCAGATCATTCATTATGTATTCAATTCATTTACAGGAATTTGTAAGTATTTTGATCAACATTTAAAGGAATATTCATGCAAAAATGTCATGGTTGAGATGTAAGGAAGGAATTTTTTATAATTTATTTATAAGATTTTTTATTATTTTTTATTATTTTGAGACACAATTATCTGGACTAAACAAGCTGAAATATTACAAAAAATACAGCACATGTGAAATATTATCAAGATAGGACATGATCCAAATGCTTTGTCCACTAACACCATTCATGGTAATGGACATATTTGCAGACTCCTATTTATTTTATGTTTTTTTAATCAATATTTTTATAATACATTTTCTTTCTTGAGACTAAAAGTTGGTATTATACATTTCTTCAAGTAAGCAAAAGTCAGAAAGCTTTTATTAATTTTTTAAAATAATAAATTTCACTGAACCAATGTTTGCAAAAGATTAATGAAAAATAACATAATGTTATGTTACAACATTACCTTTAACTATGATCTCAGCAGTAAACATATAACCAAAAACTGAACATTATGAGGTGTGTAGATGTTGGCAGAGTTGTTGTTTGGCCTGTAGTATAGGTGAACATATAAAATGACCAGTGGGTGCACAATTACAATAGACAACAATCAACAGATTAGGCTGTTGTACTCAGTCGTGTAAGTGCATCACTTCAGTCCGAATGGTGACTGGGATGTTTAATATTTGCTGTATTTAGACCAGTTTGACAAAACTGGTCACAAAAGCCACAGATTCCGTCTTTTATGAACTGACAAACCGTTTTGCAATGTTTGACATCGAACAACAAATCAACTACTGACACATTCCTGACTGAAAATTATATTCTGCAACTAACCAGACAGAACAAATCAAGTGACAACAGAGTAGTTTGTCCACAAGACACATTTTAAAGTTTGCCTGCTGAGAGTTTCATGTCATTATTCCTAAGTCACATTTTTCTCCTGTTTCTTCCAGTTACCAATAAGAGCTGCTGCTGTATCTCACTGTATATTTTAAAAGGTTTTGTTGTTTTATAGATTTATGGAATGTCGAAACTCAAAATCATAGATGTGTGAAATTAAAACATTAAATATTAAAGGCAAAATGCAGTTTAGGATTCCCTGCCAACTGCAAAAGTGAGCCAGAAAGGTTTCTTACAAGTTGTTCACATATAGAGATTCAAAACACTGGGTCAGCGATAGTTGCTACTCATTGGGAAGAAACATGGCTTTGCAGCCCTGTGATTTCAGCTACACTACAGGAAAACTTGATAAAGGCTCAACTTTATGCAGACGTCCTAGCGAGCGCCAATAAGGGTCACCTTGATTCCAGTGGGGACAGAAGGACAGAGTTGTTTACTGTGCCACTCCACTGTCACAATGTCAAAACTATTTACTTATAAGATGTAAAAAAGAAGAATGATTCAAATAGAACTTTGAATCATAACTAATGACAAATCATTCTGTTATATAGATTATATATATACAAACTAATCCTAGGTGTCATGTCATGTAATATTTTTAATTACCTATTTGTGACATCTCAGTGGTGCTGGTGATGAACTACACAATACATTACTGGGTCATCACTACATTTCACCATGAATGACCTAATAAGGCATCAGCAGGTTGTGACAGAGGCAGAGAGGGGAAAAAGAGGAGCGTTTGATTTCCTCACAGCTGCAGAGAAGAGGAGTGGGGGATGCACCAGCTGCAGACAATGGCTCTTTATCCCCCCCACTGGCTTACACACAAACACACACTCACTAACAAAACACAGACACATACATACATGCGTAGACATTAGTACACAAACAGACACACACACTAACTTTCTTGTGTTTCCACTCCCTTCAAGGACAACAACAGGCTCTCTGAAAGAGTGTGTAGCCACTATGTGTGTGTTTGTCTACGAACTGCTATCCAGTAGTAAACAAAACTATCATCACTTATTTTGAAATGTTCATAACTCAGGACTGAACGCAGATGATGAAACTCTATCAGAGTTTGCTGGGACAGTTTAACCTGTTGCTTTAATGGCACCCACAAACTGAGTGGTGGGAATATCTGGGTCAAACTCAGTATCACTTTTGGGGTATGTCAGATTGTGAATGCATGGTGAAACAAAGCTCTACAATACAAACTGAAAAAAACTATTACTGCATTGCGGTTGTATTCCTCTGCTAACCAGTGTCATTGCAGTTTACACGTCTGTCAGGTCCCAGATTCTAATAAATTTCTGCATGTGTCCAAGCAGATGTTTGTACCAGATGTAGTGAAATTCCTTCCAGGCGTTTCTGAGATATAGCTTTGGCAGGAATGGGACATACATGATCATACATACATGATGAATCTAATCAGTTCATCCTTCACCCCTAATGACAATATGTGTCAGATTTTAAGAAATCCTCTCCAGGCGTTCCTCACCTTTAGCCACCAAAATCTAAACAGTTCACCACGGTGTCTAGAGTTGTACCAAATTTGAAGGAATTTCCTCCAAGTGTTCCTTAGATATCGCATTTACGAGAATTGGGTGGACATACACATGGACGGATGGACAGATGGACAGACAACCCAAAAACATAATGCCTCCAGGTTTAGTGACCTGGATGTGCCATAGACACTCAGCCTCAGTGAGAACCACAATATTACAACACAATTGAGGCACAAAAACATCTTCTCTGTAGATCAAAATTAAGATTAAGATTTCACACAGCTTAAAGAGGCCTTACAAAACCTATGAACTGTTTTTGAGTGTTTCTCTATAACCTTGAACATCCACAACTAAGTAATGGAACAATCAAAATTAATCAAAACCCTTAAGTACTGTTTATTAAGAGTTATTAACACTTAAGAACTAACTCAATCAGGACTCATCTGTTTCATCAGGATTCTGTGTGTGTGGTCTGATCAGATTTATTTGACAGTGGCCTGGCAACATAGGCAAACAACCTGCAAACTGTCATTGGATTTAAGTCTATATAAATCCTAACTGATGAGAGACGTCATTTTTTCTAAGGCCTGTCCACTTTAAACCAGTGAACTGGTATTTCTTCATTCATTTTGGCAGTACCAAGCAGAATAACTTACTATAAACTCTATGGAAGAATCACAGTAAGCGCAAGACAAGTAAGCGCATGTAAAGATTAGGATGTATTCACCACTATCCGGCCAGCAAAAGACACAAACTCGGCCACACAAAGAAATATGACTCTACATTTCAATCTGCTGAAACAGAAAAGGCAATAAATGAAATCTATCTTCTGTATTCACTGCTGACATAAAGAGAAATTACTCACTGCTGAAAACAACATCAATAGTGTGTTGAATTGAGCTCCCCCACTTGTATAAGGTTTGTTTTTCTGAATGAAAAGTCACATAACAAAAATGATACAAAAATCCATGCAGAACATAAAAAACAAGAACAAATCTTAGTTTGTATTATTTATTTATGATTTTTTTTATTTAGAAGGTTAAGTCTTTTTCTGCATTAACAGGGATTTAGAGAAACAAAAAAGATGAGGAGCAGTTTTCCCTCAGAAAGACGAACTTCCTGAGTGAAAATCCTGAAAGATGACATGGCATGAAGTCTTGGCACACACTGACAATTGATAACTTGATTTTTTTTTTTACCCCTTTTTCTACTGAGCCTGTTCAAAAGCTGGTTTGGAGTCAGTGCCTAATTTCAAACCAGTTTTGGCAGCCAGAGAAGTTGCTAGGCAGCCAGGAAAACTGACTCAAGAGAGGCAACAACTCTAAAACCAAGGTCTAGAACCAAGAACCACTTAAATCAGGGGCGGGGGTGGAACTATCCAACAAGACCAACAAAAACTTTGTTATAAAGATAAAAATTTGTGTATCGTTTATTACATTTATTTAACTGCAATTTGATTGATACAGGCTTGCTTGATGCTATGTAACTAGCTAATGGCAACAAAGGCTGATACTTACATCTTGGGTTCAGTGTTAACAAGAATCAATAATTACAAAATCAATAATAATTACATTCTTACTGAACATAGTCATTGTTCATAGTGATGGAAAATGGTAAGGTCAGGAACATTACTTGTAAAGAGATGTTGCAGGCTGCAATTGTTGTTGTTGTCCTTAGTATTAACATTGCTGGGATAGTAGAGATGTATACAGTGACATAATGACGTGGCTCTGTGATGGCACTCAAGCCTTTGGGAAAGTACCCGGGTTCTTAGAAGGTTTGCTAGTTGAACCAACACTAAACTGGCACTAGCGTAAGACCAGATTTAGCACATAGTTTGTGTTGGTCAAAAAGGGTTTTTAAATCACAGGACTGCAGGACAGCACTACTCCTTGTGAAGTTTGACAGTCTTGTCATCTGCCATACCACCACAACTGGACCGCTGAAAGGCAGATATTTCATACTAGCCACCATCCCCACCCCACCCTTTGTGTAATGTGCAATATATGGGCATAAAGAGCACTTTTGAAAGTGAATGGAAGGCTAATCTGATCTGTGTGGACTCATCTGGGCTTTCTCACCCATGAACAGCATTCAACTGATCATTTCTGAACCAGAAAACCTGCTCATATCCCTGGAAAATCACCCTGGGATGCATCCAGTATTTAGGAAAAGTCTCCATTCATCATAAATGGAAGAGCTCCAAAACCTTTTTTCACAGATTAAAATATTCTTGATTCAGGCTTCTGCAGACTGAAACTTCATGTTCACAAGACTGAAGAGTACTTTTTCAGTGAAACATTTGTAGCTCAAACTCATTAGGATTAGATGGGATTTGTAGTTAACAGCCCTGATAATATAATCTTATAAATGAAAACACTTTGATCTCTTGCTCCGTCTGTTATTATCCAAAAAGGCTGCACTACTGCATTATCACAATGTAAATTCTTCCCCTCTCTTCCTAAAGAAAACTAAGAAAATAGGAACTTGGCACTTACCTCTGTTCCTGTTTCTTTGTTTCTGTCTGAGGTGTCTTTAAGGCAGGCTGTAGATTAAACCTACTCAACTCAGTGATGGAGTGAGGTGGCCACCACTCTCCCACACGAACACTGGCATTTCCTCTGCGGTTTCCTTTGCCCCCAAACATGCAGGTCGCCAGCACATAAAAACTGGCCTGGAACATGTATCAAGTAATTTAGACTCTATTCACTTGCTCTGTGATTTGTTTATCTATTCAAAAACATATTCAGTCACTGTGATTGGCACAGTTATTAGCTATAACTAATATTGAGGTATGCAAATGGAAAATTCAATGGAATAGAAGTTTTCTACTTAAACTTATGTACAATACTTTACTGATTTAGGTGTTATTCTCCAATGTCAGTTTTTTTTTATTTTTTTTTTATTTCTAAGCCAAAGACAGTATTAATTGCTGGAGTATTGCATTACATTAAAGTATAAGTACTGATTAGATTACAGATCAATACCTGACTCACTATCTTTGTGTGTTCTTGATCTTGTGAACAAGACCAGTAGAGCTGTGAAGCTCTTTTAAAGAAAGAAAGGAGAAACTCCATAATATCTCCAGCAATTGAAGGTTAAAATGGTGGCTAATGTGAGTGTTTTTAGCAGCCGTTTGTAGAGCCAGTGCAATTGTTTTTACATGTGTTCATGACAAGAATTAGGATTGGTTAGGTGGTTATACAGACATACCATGTCCCATTTTTTCACACTTTATGTTCCTTGTCTCAAACTTTACTATAGAAGCTTCAGTTTGATAACAATCGTCATCGTCATTTTTCATGCCAAAGCAGACACACACCTACCAGCACTGGCATCATATGTTGGCAGTAGACATAAACCAGACATGCAGAATAATCCAATCCAATGGATGTAACTACTAAGGATACTTGAATGGTTTTAGTCTTTAAACAAAGACCTTGCTTGTGTGGTGCCTGATTTCAGACTCACGCACATCTAGAAGCCAATCCCATAAGTGGTTATTTAAATCTTAAAATATAAACATCTACTCAAAAACATACAAGCAACCAATGTAGAGAACTGACACTGTGTGATTTCTACTGTTGGATCTTTAACCAACTGAAGCCTGGACAGGTTGAGCCATCGTCTGTCATCTCATAGATAGACTAAGTGATTTTTGATTTACTGATTTTCTACAGTGAAGTTTTAGTAGCTACACCTGCCCTAACAAATCAGAACCATAAGATGCTGGACTGATGCTTCAGCTTGCATGAATGTAATGAAATATGTGAATGCGGCCTAAAACATTTTTGGGTGAGATTGTCGTGAGAACGGATAAGCCAATGTTAATGTTGATTTCTGCAGTGGAAATGTGCGCACTGGCTGCTATGAATTTTTCAAGAATCACAGAGCTAGTTCAAGTGTGGCCAAGTGTGTCGTTAAGTTTATACGTGGTAAATATTGTGTGTGCCTGTTGTACAGAGGTGAACACGTTGGTTGGAAACTGGTTTAGATTCATGTATGTATCTGACTGAGAGTAATAACAGGAGGGAAAAAAATTATCTATACCAATTATACAGACACAATTTTTGTGTATATGTATATATTTCTTATAGGCTGAATTTTATGTCTTTTTTTCATCTACTTTGGTGGAAATGTAATTCCTGTCTCTATTATGTTCACTGGTGTGTTTTGTCCAATCCCTGTGTGACATCCTTAAGGCATCAGCATACATAAAACAAACTAGTTCAGTTTAGTCATGTCATTGCTACATTAAAAGAACATTAAAAGAGTTAAGGATAGATTGTGTTTTTAGTTAGATCTTTAGCCCTAGTCAGTCCACTTTGGTCCAGACTGAAAAATGACAATTGTTAGATTAATTTATATGCTGTTTTGTACAGACCTTCGTGGTTTTCAGAGGATGATAGTGACCATGGTGATCCCTGATTCTTCTACCAAGTGAGATGAAGTATTTGGAGTACTTCTCTATCTCACTTTTTTATTTGTTACAAAACTATTTGTTGCACTTCTCATGTGTACAACCGAGACACTGTCTAAAAAATAATATTTATATTTATATATTATAATAAATAATATTCTGCCAGCTTTTTACTCCACCGTCTGGTGTACAACAACTATTAACACTGATTTACAATGTGGTCAGTAAACAAGCTGTGCACTGCAAACTAGTTCTGAGAGATCATAACACAGCCTTTCTACCTGCTAAATATTGGTGCGTTAGACAATCGTGATTGTGAGCATTTTGGCATGATGAGATTAGAATTCCGACCAAACCACTGCTGTGACTATGAGCCTATCATTTGGACTTGTATCAGAATGAGATTGGGGTGTGAATAGGCACCTCTACCTACACTTAAATGTACAGGAGGTAACTTTGTTTGAATATTTGTTACTAGAAATATGCTCAAAATCTTAATGTGGAGAGGTGCTGTTGAAGCCTCCTGTGACCCAGACTGAACAGCACTGCCAGCAGTGCAGAGATATTAACTCCTAAAAGTTTGGGTGGGGCTTGTCCGTCTAACCGATCAGAGATATTTATGTGGGATTGGTTAGGGTTAGGTTTGGTTAGAGCATGGTGGAGTGTAGCAGAGCAGGAAGAGGAAAAGCTGAGCAGAGTAGTGATTTCAAGTCTCGTGCTAGTGCTAGCTTAAGTTGCATATTTTACTTTTAAGTAAGACTGAAGGTGCTTTTTTTCCCAAAGAATTAAAAGTTTACAAAGCTTAATTTGATATGCACCACCCACTAAAGAGTTAACAGTAGAAAATCCACCCTTAGACTGAGTCACCCAACCTGTCCTCAAAATCACTCTGCTGCTCTCTAAATTTGGAGCAGCTCCATAAAACACATTTGACTGATTTTGTTCCCAGTTTGAGTGAGTATTTAATAAATCACTGAATCAACATGAAAAAAGCAATATTAATTCTGTTTGAGTCTTTATTTGAATGTCTAAATCTTTTCTAACCCACCTGTAATCTTCAAACCGCCTACTGTATCTAATCAACCTGCTGAGCAAACATACTGTACCTACGTAGGCAAGATTGTAAAAGCATCGAGTTGAGTCATTGTGTGTTAACTCTGCCTTTACCTCGCTCTCTTACACACACACACCTTCAGCTTAACCCCATTATATCACTATGACAGCTGAGAGGCAGGGTAATAAAGTCAGATGGTCAAAAGTGCTCAAATAACACTCTTAATGACCTTGTGTATCTCCTGCAGAGTTTCACTTTCTCCTTTGTTTCAGCTCAGTTTGTTCCACACCAGCAGGAGTTGACTCACAGCACAGCAACACAACACTAGTCCAGCTATTTTAGGTATATATAAATGACCTCTTAACCACAATTGTTAAATGCAATTTATGTAACATAAATAACACACATGAAAATTATGTAATATGGCAACACTGAGGAATGTATTCACATGTGCATGTAAAGAAATTAGTAGTGAATCTGGTTGGATGTAATATTTGATTATTGTGTTATAAAATAAGCTAAACATATACTTACTTACTTATATATATTTATTTATTTTATTATAGGTCACAAAAAATGATATAAAGTTCTGATGTGATTGGATCTAATTAGGTAAATAAACTTTAATGCTGCAACTAACAATTGTTTTCACAATCATTTTCTTGATTTATCTGCAACAATTTGGTCCATGAACTGGACTGAACACTTTAGCTGGACCATGTTGTCAGAGAAGTATTTGACAGCATATTTGCACTGGACTATATCAGGCTGGTTGTGTTATGTGTCAGAGTTTGTCCTCTGTGCTAAAGACAGAGATCTCCAGGGTAGTGACCTAAAAAAGCCAGTGACACACCTGATAAGTGACATCAGTCATAAATACTGTAGGTGACATTGTTGAAACCATTACTAATACTTTTATTTTCAGATGGTTAGGTTTTTTGTTTGTTTTATTACAGCTTCCTCATTGTCATTTATTTGGCCATTATATGATACTGTCACAATATAATTCCACAGAAAATTGATAAAACATAACTGTGAACAGGACTGTAGCTACCTGTTCATACTGCTTTTGAAAAATATTCTCCCAAATGCTGCTTCTTATTTAAGTGATGGGGGCCTACATCCATAGTCCATAGTGAATTTAAAAGTTTTCTGAAGACACTTTAAAGCTTTAACCTAACAAATTAATAATGTTAAGTATCTTCCTAGATTGCAGGCTTTTTAGTAGGAAATTCCCTCTTTTTGTTTCTGCCCTCCAGTTGCAACTCAACAGGAAATCACTGTAAAGGAAAACACAAAGAGGGAATTTTATACAGAAAAGGGCTGAAGTCTCATATTAGCTTTAGATACACATTTTAATACAGGTTTGTGAGTTTTGGCTCCCATACTTCCATTGTAATGTTTTAGGAAGGGATCAACTTATGGCCTGTATGAACAGGAGCAATGATTACAGCATGTATGGGGGTGCACTTTTCATCTAGGCACATAACTGTTGTTTTAAGACACAATTGAAAAATTGTGAACTCATCCTTTAAGTTGTGGGTGTGTGCCAGAGTGTTAGACATTTACAGAGGCAGGTGAGGTGAGACTTTGAGAGTGGGGCACGTGTTTTCGAGTTATCATCAGGTTTGTTTTAAGGGTTGGCCCGTTGTATCATCAGGTCATCAGTTTTAAACTCTGTGCACACATTTACACAGCTTGAAGCATGTGAGAGCTGGTTTTATTTGTGTTACCTGAGCTAAGTCATTGCAGGTCATGTGTGATTTAGAGCTGAATTTAGGTTACACTACAGACACAAGTTTCATGTTTTACTGTACAAATTTGTTTCTCAGAAGTGAAGTGGTACTAACCATATATTTAGTCATTTCAATTACAGATTAATCAAATTCTTTGCTGAGACGTAGATGTGAACACAGTTCAGTTTTGTCCACAATAGTCTGACAAGAGGGGAGAAGAAATTGCATTTCAGATGAACTGCAGCTCCTTTTCAAATTGCCATAACAAGCTAGTTGGTCAACAAGATTAAAAACCTTTTCTGTTGTATCACATTACAACAGAGGAAAGAAAATGAAACCTCACTCCATCCACCCATCCACTCCCATTGGGACTAAATGGAAAAAAATGGTTCTGAAGCAGAAGCTGAGGCGTGGGTGGGAGGAGCAGAGCGCCAAACTACAGCCACGGTCGACAAGCACGGCTCAGTCGCAAAAGGGGTAAGGAGTAGGAGGTGACGAGGGGAGAGAAAGGGAGAGATGAGGGGTGAAGGAAATGACACACAGGGGAGTATTGGCAAAATCAAGCAATCATAGCGGTCATGAGGCTTAAACATGTTCCTCAACTGTTATATGACAAAACTAGACTTTCTGTAAACTTTGTTTGTTAATGCGACTTTGCAAACCCAGATACATTGTCATGAGTTTCTTGACCTTTTCATATACACTAATCATTAAATGATGGTGAGGGGTTTATCTGTATTTTTTTTTTCTATTGTAGAGTATTGGTGCAGGAAAACCTGGGAACCCTTGGTCTAGTCATTAAAGTCAAAGTTTCTGACCATTAGCTGTGCTATGAAGTCACAGTTTTTGTTTGCACAGTTTAATGATGCAGATCCATGTTTACATGTTCCTTTAAATGTATTGCTTGTTACTTCCTGTCTTAATAGACGTGTATACATGTTTTAGGAGTGGAGGTGGTTTTTATTTTTTTTATTTTTTGCTTGGTTAACACTGCAAACTTTATTGCAAATTTTATCTATAACATAATTTTACTGTTTTTTAATCATGCAAATGTAATTTGAAAAAGTGGCTTCTCTAGAGATTTATTCGCTAGAAGCTTTGAAAACTCATACATAAAATGCATATCTGGTTATCAGTCTGGGCATCTGTGATATTGCAGAATCTGTATTGGTTATTTTACTCTTTTTCCTCAAAACTGTTTGGTTTGTGTCCCTTGTATTTTGTATCATCAGAGCCTTTTATTTAGTTCGTAGAACTACAAAAAGTACCTACATGTACTACACCAAACTGATGGCTTGATCATTTCAGGGTTTTGGTCTGCAAAGAACATTTATAACAGAGGTATGTACAACTACGAATACACACTGGCAATAGATGTTTTGAGAAACTGCCTGTTTTTCCAGTGAAATGAATCTCAGCACAGCCACCAGCTGCATCAGGGCACAGCCATCAGAGCAGCTGCGCGTCATCTTAATCTCATAAATCCATCAGAAAATAGTACAACATTTGAGAAAAGAAAAAGCCAAGAAGAGCAAAAAAGTACAACAACCTGACCCACTGAACTAGTAAAACACTGAAACACACTGAGACACACACACACACAAGCCAGTAGTGGCAGCAACCACAGAACACAAGGAAAACATATCCAGATGTTCCCCTCGCAGAATCACCAACCCCCCTCCCACACACACACTTGTCGGCCACACATGGGCTACATATTACAGAGTCTTGCTTTCCAACTTCTATTTTCTCCCTTTCCTTTTACACACACATGCGCATAGCTATACTTGGGAGGACCTTCATAATACATTGCCTAGCCATTAACCATCTCAAATAAAGCCTTAACCAGAGTATTGCTTCATGTACTGGTGAAACAATGAAATTTGATCAAGTTTAAGTAATAGCTCTATACATTGGTAGACTTACATGAAAACACTGCACTGATTTAACAACTCTGTTATCGCAATGGCAACTACTTTATCTTACTTACTGCAGCAAAAGTTGAACTTTTTTGACTGTTGCTCTGCTGCATCAATGGAGCATCTTTATTAAACGAATGCAGGAAATCTAAAATTATTTTTGAATAATTAATAACAGGTAATCCACTAGTGATATAAAGAATGTTTGATGTTTTACTTGAACAATTACTTAACTGATTGTTAAATGTTTTTTATTATTGAATTTTAATTAGGAATGCATTCATGTGTAAGCATTTCTATTGACACTCCAGCTTGTGAAAGTGGAGGTAATAAGAATATATATATATTTACAGTTTATACTACAGAGTCACTAAAGCTGATCAGCAAACGTGGAGTAGAAATACAAACTAACATTAAACTGAAATACTCAACAAACAGTAGATGTATCTCAAAACAAAGTATGGTACTAGAGTACTTAGTTACATTCCACCACTGATCATTTCTCATCACATCTCTAACTTTACCTTTAACCCTCAAACCAAGTTTTAACCCCCCAAAAAAGCCTTTTGACGGCACAGTTTAACATGACGACTCGCCAAACTGTCCTCACTTAACAAAAAAAACCCTCACACCTAATGTTTAAAATTAAATTGGGTCCACTCCTAGATAATCATACAAGTGGGAGTGTACAGTATGTGTGTATACACACACACACACACACACACACACTCTTTTTTAGCCCCTCCTCTCCTCCTTTAGAGCTCCTGGCAGGCCGTCTGGTTGGGGCCCATAGTAAAGGGAGTCGTTTTTCTCTGGCACGAGTGTCTTTGTGTGTGTGTGTGTGTGTGTGTGTGTCTGTCCAGGGCCCAGACAGGAAGGAAGAGAGTGGGCCCGGCAGCACAGCTCCAGAATTCCGGTTTTGTTTTTCTTCTTTTTCCATCAGTGCAGAGCCTGAGCTTAAAGCCTGAGAGTCTTAAAGAAACAGTCATTAATATTTTTTCCCCTCTTAATAACACCACACTATTCTCTGACTGAGACCTCCACAACAGGACTCATATGACTCAGTACTTTATGTAAACATTTGACCAGTTTCTTAAATAAAAACTAAAATGAATGAATAGCTCTTTTATGGCTCAAATGAGTCTGTTCCTTGAATAATTGCAGCGTGTGTCTAAACACAGCTACAGGCTCATTTTCACTGAAGCATCTAAAAATAAAAGTACTGATCCAGCATCAGTGCTCAGGTTACATGAATTACTTGGGGGGGGGGGGGGGGGTGAAACATAAGGATTTTGGATACAAACAGGCCAAACGTATTAAGCTGCCACCCCCATACTTTTGTAATAAACCCTCTCTTAAAATCTGTCAAAGAAAGGGCTTGAAACTACTTGCCGTGAGCGTTGGATGACACAGCTCACAGCTCATGATCTTACCATCTCTGCTGAGGACAATAAAGACAGGAAAGTCATGATTTCTCAGCTAACTGCTTGGGCTCTGTGAACAAATCGGAGCAGGAAACAGTCTCTTAAAAGTAACCAGTGACAACATCGTCTTGGCAGTGACTGTGAAAACAAACTTTCACACGATACACAAGCTGAAGCTCATGAAAGAGAAACCGGAATTGTTTTATCAACTAATTTAAAGTCAGAGATAAGCGTGAAAAATATTTATTAAGAAGGTATACAATAGCTTACTTGCAGTGTATCAAAGTTTCAGACACAGGAATGAAAAGGAAGGAATGAGATTCGTATCTCTCAAACTGCCGTAATTACAACCAGGCATTCTGCTCTCAAGGAAGAGAGAAAATCAAACTTGAAAACCAGCTCAAAAAGCTCAGTTATTCTAACTTCATGTATAAAGCGAGAACAATGACAATGTTAACACAGCACGTGAAAATCAACGTGTTATCTCCCAGTGCTTTGTAGTTTCAGTATTGTACTGTAAATATGTAAGAAACTCAAAAGTAAGAAACTTTGTTATTGTAGCACCTTTGAAATAAAGAATAAATAAATAACATAAAGCATAAAATAACATAAAAAAAATTCAGGGAATGGTATAGCACATAGAATAAAAAAAAATCAACACTTACATTGGAGTTAAAAACAAAAACATTAAAAAACATAAATGGATCTAAAATATAAGGTTTGATTTTTTTTTAAAAAGGTTCCGCGACTTCCTAGGATGAAGAAATGTTAAGAGATGTTTCTCAAACTGGTCTTTACTGGGAAATTGTTGGGAAACATCAATTCCACATTTTCTCTCTGAATACCAATTCTGATAATTCTCAATTCAAGGTTCATATATACTGGAAACATTTTAATGTAAGGTTGCTGTAGCATTCTGCTGTATCTAAATGAATGTTTTGAATAATAAGAACGGATGTTTTATAGTGACAATGACAAATAATCTGTTTTTATTGCAGATCAATTACATCTGGGCTTATACCCAATGTGTTTAATGAGATCAGTATCCCAATGAGGCACATACAACCTGTGTATTTATGGCAGCAGGATGATGTATGTGTCCATGTAAGACAAACTAGAGGTACTGTATTGGGTCTGCAATAACTGTTTAGTTTGTTGATTTTGCTATGAACAACAAACCTAGTAAATAACATCAAATTCAGGCTGACAATAAAGCAGAATTTTTAAATGAGCTTCTTCTTCAATTTAAAAATGAACGCAGTCATGTATCGTCTTTAGTGCAACTACAACAATAACTATGTCAAAATGGGCCATTTTGGTTGAATATACTGCGTATAGTACATGAGTTTTTCACAAAAAGAGCATTTCAGCATGTTATTCTGCATAGGCCTGCGCACACACAAAAGGAAGTAAAAATGAACACACGTGCAGCTCATAGCCAAATACAAAGGTCTCTTGCATGTATCTACACGTTTTGTACAGGCAGCCATCGTGCACACACACCCACATGGTGACTAGAAGCAGTGGGTCCTTTGTCAGCAAAAAAAGGGACTGCGCTCTCAGCACTGTTGCAGAGGAACAACTTCTCTAATGTTTAGTTCCTTCAGATCTGATATCTATTTGCACATTAATCAGTGCATCAGCTTTAAGGCTCAGGGTGCATTTAAAGTCCAGTCAGAAAAATGCTACTATACGTGAAAATGTGTGACAATGCGTCTAAGATCTCACAGACTTAGTGTTATGAAACAACAGTGTGAGTTTATGTTTATGGTGTTGATGTGACCCCATTTCCAACCCAACGCAACCTCAAGGTCAACCTCCCTCTCCTATCGCCACCTTTAGGCCTCCTCTCGTCTCTGGAGATGTAGACCGATCTCCATCTGGTTCTCCAAACACTCCTTGAGCTTGTCCTCTGTCAGCGTCAGCCTCTGCTCCAGGATCGAAACAGTCTGGATGAGGAAATGCGAGAGGAGGGAAGATTAAGGGCAGCAACAAGACAAAGAAAGAAGGAAGGAGATGCATAAGTGAGACAGAGCATGTTAGTGAGGGCTGTACAGCATCAGCCTGACAGTAATGACTATATAATGGCTGCGTTTGTGTGTGTGAAAGAGGCAGTTTGTGTGTGTCTGAGACAGATGTTGTGCGTGCAAGACAATCCAGCTGATTATTGTAGAGAGATCTGCTGCCTGAGCTGAAAACAGCAGAGTCTCTGTGTCTGGCACGCACTCTCTCTTGTTCCCCCCTCTCACACAGTTGCATAAACACACTTATGCACAAAGAATACAAGAAAGTCGCTTTCCGATACAGGATGGGCATGTGTGGGTAGTGAGATCACAGTGTGACACACTTTTCCTCTCAGCATCCTCCAACAGTGCCAGTGTTTGTTGTATATTTGTGCTTGTACATTTGAGCACTGTGTCATCTGAACCTGTTTACCAGAGGAGCCTCCAGGTGTAATTTTCAGTGGCGTCAGCATCTGAATGAACAGATTAGTGAGGACAAAGCTGACTTTTATTTGTTTTTTTCTACAGGAGCTGCAGCAACCAACCAGGAGAATAACTTAACAAGCCTTTTACCACTAAAAACAAATTAG
>JAUMHL010000025.1:17166596-17186142 GCA_032362345.1 Sandelia bainsii
TGTTTTTTTCTACAGGAGCTGCAGCAACCAACCAGGAGAATAACTTAACAAGCCTTTTACCACTAAAAACAAATTAGAAGTTTCAAGTGCAGACAAACGTACTAATAACTTCAACAACCAGGAGAACCAAGCACATTACTCCAGTTCTCAAATCCCAACCAGTTCCAAAAAGATGTTTTCATCCTGCTGCTAGTTTATAAATCATTCAATGGCCTCGGGCAGAATACATATGAATGGTTGAACAATATAAAACCAGTTAGTTCTTTAGATGTTTAGGAAGAACAGTATTACCTTAAATCAAAATTAACAATGCATATGTAACTGGATGGACATACCACACTACATGCTAAAATGGCAGCTTATACATCTGTTTTTTTGCATAAGGTTTTTTGATTAAGCAGAGTGCAATACTTAAATTGTAAATGAAAACAGCAACGTTTTACATTTAACTAACATCTGCATACAATTACTTTACAATGTGTTACAAACAATTAACGAATATAGATTCAATGTTTAATCTCTGCTATGAAATGGCAATATAAGGGCACTCTTATGTACGTGTAAAGGTGCTTTACAGACAGACTTGTCTTGGCATGCAATTATAACTTTGTAGCCAGCATGATACACAAAGAGCTGAGTATAAAGTGTTGATTTACTGATATCTACCTGGTTTCTTGCTCTTTTGCACAGCAGAACAACCACATAAACACATTTTAATCTACTATTTAGTAAGTAATAAATTATGTTAAAAAAGGGTCAAAAGATATTTAAGCTGCGTCATGGTGACACACTGAGTTCTGGGGACCAGTGTTAGAAAACTCTGCAAAAATGACAGTAAATTGAATAAGTGTTCGGAAAGCACTAAAGAGGTGACAGTTCCATTTGCATCTCTGACATAATTGTTTAATGAGCTAACGTTGCCAAGTGACACAATCCTTGCTCATAAGCAGCTTTTTTATTTACTATCCAGAGCTTGGCATCAAAAATTTGGTTCAGGCAGAAACATTAAAACCATAAACATATCATCCTTGGGCAGATGAGGTTCTCTAGAGTAGGGCCAGTGAGAGAAAGAAATGTCAACATGTCTTGACATGTAATTTCATGTCCCTCCTTGTGCCAGCGTGTGTAATTGTGAAATTGCTAGAAAGCAGAGCAGTGACGAGTCACTCCCAAAAAATGTAACAAAATTTAACCAACTGTGTATTAGACATTACATGAAATGAAGATATGGATAATCATGAAAAATAAATCCCTTTGGTTTAAGTGTGGTCAGAATGAATCATTCCATGGAAAAATAACCGGATGCTGGGTTGATTCATTAAACTTATTCAGAGGGTAACTCAAAACTATTATATGATATGCACCTTGTATAACACAGTATTGACGGTATACTTTCTCCTCATCCCGTATTTCATCCCTGTTCCAAGAATGTCTTTCATGATCATTTAATTGTCATTTGATACAATCAGGGCAGTGCTTTTGACTATATACTTTGTGCTTATACTGTATCCTGCGCAATGTCTTGAAGACCAAACCACATTTACAGTATGTTGTAATGTATTGACTATAGGACAGTATCCCTACAACCTTAAAGTCCTTATTTTGATCATATGAAACATCTGAGGGCAAGAGAAAATGTAAAATACAGGAGTGACAGTGTAAACGCAAAAGAGCACAAAAAGTTTAAACCATCAATGCTAAAAGACTAAACCATTTTCGTTCTCACATTATTATGTCTGGATAAACTACGACACCTCGACTCGTGGACTTATAGGGCTTATGGGAAATGTTTTTTGTTAAGGGCAGCTAAAACAGAGACATTAAAAAAACAATGATATAATATAACTTATAAAAAGTACCACAGTTAACTAGTAGAGGTATCTACAGTAGATACAGTATATGAAGTAGAACACCCAACATACTATATAGAGAAATGCTCTGCTCCAAGGCTGGATTTTAGCCTTGTTACAAATGTCAGTGGGAGCTTGAATGTGGTTCTGCAAGCCACACAGCTCCATGAATCCAGTAATCCAGCTGTGTTGGTGGTGGTGCTACATAAACGAACTCTCACAGTCCGACATGAATAATCAAACAGATCATGAAGGAATTGACAAAGGCCGTTGAATCCCTCAGATAATCTCATGCTCCAACAGACATACCACATGCCATCGAGTTCAACAATGTGTGGGCGAGCGGTGTTTTCTTTTAGGTCTTTGAGCTCGATAACATCTCCAGCTATTTCATGCATCATGTGAGAGAAAGAGCTTGTATTTCCTCTTTCTCTCTCACTCTTCACCCGTCTCCATTTTCTAGATCAATACTACCCTGTTTATCTTACCAACCTGATACGGCTACTCCGTCCTCAGCTCAGCCTTCTATTGGTGTCTGTGTGTGTGTGTGTGTCGGTGAAGATTTTCAGTCATCCAAGTGTGGTTATCTGCATGTTGAGTCATGCAACTGGACTTCTTTCTTGTTAGGTCGAAACATTTCAGTACTAATCCAAGGGTCTGAGTAGATGTAATAGAAACATATTTTACAACCCTTAACTGTTAACTGTGGCCTTCCTGGTGGATGTGTGAGGTGAGTGTGGTTCTGCACGTGTCCCCAGGCAGCAGCAACATTATACGGGCCTATAGTTTTCATCTGGAGTAGAAACCAAATCTTTATGCTCCTAAAAATAGAGTGAGCTGTTTTTCTTTTCTCTCCAGAACACATTATACTCTCCATCGCCCTGAGCATTACTGGCCTCTGTTGCAAAGTCTCATAGCTTTGGTATGACCCACGCTACAATAGTCTGAAAGTCAAAGAGAGACAAACTGGTGCTGATGAGTCAAGGCAATGTCAATTCAATTCTGAGTTATTACGTATGCTGCTATTAAACTAATGAACAAAGGGTAACAGATTGGTGTTGGTGTTTTACTAAAACATCGTGAAACTGATTTTAAAAAAAATATAAACACAAAAACTGACAGACTGATGGTGTGAAAGGTTAAACCATACAAATAACCTGCAGGTGTGGAGAACCACTAGTGCTCTGGTTTTCAACCAACAGTGTTAATATCCAAAATTAGATTAAAATCCATTGTATCCATTGTCAACAGGCATCTGTTAAAAGCCTGGCATTTACATGCCAGGCATGTGGTCAATTGGCATGCTTTGACAGCATGAAGCTCAAACAGGCTGAAAGGAAGTCAGACATTAATTTGCAACGGTTGAAAAAGAGGAAATTTTGTTATAATGCTAGTATTTACAGTAAGATTAAAGTGCCTTCTTGGTGTTTCAAGTTACTATATATTTCTTCGGATTATTGTACTTTCACTTCATAATTTTCTTCCTTTCTTTCACTACAGCTCAAAAGAAAGTAAACGAAATGGCCTGGTGGCAATTTTAGGAAAATTGGTTTCATTCATCCAGAGGACTTCTATAAACATACATACATGAAACTCCGTCCAGTTCCTTAAAATCAGAAACATTGTGGTGTAAATGTTACAATTCTTCAAAGAGTGATTGGTTAGTGAGCAGTTTTGTGGTTTCTAAAAATCCAGAACCTACACTTTAATCACAGAAACTGGTCAACGTCTTCTGAGAAACATCTGTGAGGGAATGTACAGGAATATGTTTCTTTCACTTCTTCCTAATGTTTGTTGTAACTCTGCTTATTGCTGCTTTAGCAGGAATATGAATTCAGTGCAATGGTTGATACTGTATCTGTGTATGACACTGTGTATGATGGTTACTCAGAAAAGGTCTGTGTTCTGGCTGTATAGTCCGGTAGTGAGGGGGAACTACAAAGCACGACAAATGCCATTTCAAAGAAACATTTTCTGAGACATTTTTTTCCACATATCCCAGATTACAGAATAAGTTGATAAAAATCTTCTCTAGTAAACCACTGTCTAATAATGTATTGAGGAAGACAGGGCTATAGCACTTGAATTAGTAAATGGAACAAAAGAGAGCAATTCTTCATTCAAGACTCTTCATAATTAAGAGGGAGAGTGTGAAAGAAGAGGATAAGTGTGAGAACTGCAGGCGTAGTGTTAGAGGACATCAGACAGGCAGAGGAAAAAGAAAGGTGGTGGTGATGGTGATATTGGTTATGAGGACCGGGAGGCAGACAAGTGAAAAGCAGCTAACACAGCAAACTGGCTTTGGAAGCTTCAATCTGATGCTGAATAATTCATCATCTTCCCTTTCAGTCTCCTCGGCTATAAGAGTCACAAAGAGCTGCAATAGAGAAAAATAATGCTGGGGAAAATAATTAAAAAGGAGCAGCAAATAAATAATGTTGCTTTGTCAGCTTGATCTCCACATCCTCCATATTAGTAAGTTGAAGAGAAATGAGAACAATAGTGTTAGCTTGTTTCTACTCACACCTGGTTGTGTATTAAAGACAATACGAATGCATTTTGGTTGCAAACTGCAAAAAAAGAATGGGCTGAGTCTGCCCAACAAAATACTTCTAGTGGCCTACATTTAACATACCTGGTGTGAAGAGCCTGTATTTTAAGGAACATATATCAAGGAACATACCAAGAATATTACTAAATATTTCAATGTGTTTTAGGTAAATTAGACTCTGCAGTATGCTGCCAATTGTGTGCCTCACAAACCACTGTTTCCTGGGTAATGTAGTATATTACATAACTAAAGTTCCAATGGTCTGAGTAGGTTTTTACATGCCGTTTTACACAACATATTGCCGATCACATCACTGAACAACTGTTTTCTAACTTCCTTACAAAATGTTCCCAGAAACATTTTAAAACAATTTCAAACCTGTATTGTTTATAACCATATTAACTAGATTCTTCACTGCCTTTTCTGGTTCATTGCTGTGCTTTCTGGTGTATTATCTGAAGATCAGTGGATTAATGTGAAGTTATATGAGAAAAACAAAATCTCACGTAAAAAAAATTTCTTCCTTAATGTTAATCACGTAGCATTGACTCATATGTATGAGCACTCATATGTTTCAGTATTTTGCTGATCTTGAAATTTACTTTGCCTGTCTGTGTGGTATTTTGGTGACACATGCTGTGTGCAAAGTGCACACATGGTTCAATCTGGGAGGTTCATTCAGAACAAGGCAGAGAGAAACAAACTGATGGAAATGGCACAAACCCTGCTGTGTCACATTTTGAGAAATGTGAGAGTTCCAGATACAGAGAATGAATGAATAGCACTGAATGATGCAATCATATAAATGGCTAACCAAACTATTTTTAATTATTGACTCTCATCATCAACACATCATCTCTCTCTGGCTGCAGATTTGTGGTGCTGTGTGGTCACCACCCAAACATTACGATTTCCTGGAGAAGCTGGTCTTTCATTTATTGAGTTATGTTCATGCATCACTGTGACAGGCACAGCTATTTCAGTGTGATGAGACCAGTGATGTGACTAGCTGAGAGTGAGTATATTAATCATCACACCTTTTGATTTATGTTCACCTTCACCGACGCATTTTGCACTTTACTTTTAGATGCCCACACGGTCTGTGTGTCCTAGGCATACTGCTTTGCACTTGTCATGACCCTTGTGTGATTAAAATAGGAGTCCTATGATTTAATGATTTTCAAATCAGCTGTTTGCTCAAGTAATGTGAAATAATGTACAGTCTATGATGTTCTACAGCTCAGCGAACAAAGCCTATTAAAACATGT
Source organism: Sandelia bainsii (assembly GCA_032362345.1). NCBI lineage: Eukaryota > Metazoa > Chordata > Actinopteri > Anabantiformes > Anabantidae > Sandelia > Sandelia bainsii. The sequence continues at coordinate 17,172,266 of JAUMHL010000025.1, forward strand.
TCCATGACAGAAAAGGTCTGACAACCAAAACACATCATAAAGCCACATGGAAAGAACAATGCTTTTTTCATAAAAATCCAGAGATGAACTATTACTATAAGTGTTGGAAATTTGCATCTATCTAATATACATTAAATTGTGCAGAAAACATCATAGATTATTTTTTTTACCAGTCACTTAAGTATACTGCCTTAAACGTTGGTATCACCACTCTGGGAGGAGTCAGCTAGCTGCTTGGCTGCCCTGGCTAATATTAAAAACACAAAAAATCTGTCTGCATCTCTGGAAGGCCATTAAGCATTTACACACACCACCAGTGACTGAAGCAGAGTGCTGCCAGCGCTCATGTATGAATGATTTTTAATCCTCAGGGCATATTCACAACCTCTCACTAAAACCGTCTGTCTTTAAAAGTTTAATAGAATTATACCAGGAATGTACAGAATATAAAAATAAATAGGCAGTTCTTTCCAGAATCTGATATCCCCAGCTGTTAGTTTCATGATATAACATAAAAGTCTTTCATTCAAGTGAGAGTTTATGGATTTTCATCTGCAGAAAATCCTTAACACTGAGAAGAAACCAAACAAAGTAGATACAGTATGTACAATCAAAGAAAAGATAAAGGGTTAGGGACATTTGGCACTGAGGTGTGTCCTGCTGCAGTGCTATAATGCAGCTGAGTCAGTAAAACATAATAGCAACAAAAAGATGCTGTGTACCCACTAACATCTGCAACACTGATTAATAGAAGTTGCACATCATTTAATTACATACTGGATAGCTCAGTCAGCTAAGTTGTAATCATGATTTTCATTTTCACATTGAGTGTGCCATCAGTTGAACCTCAAATGTTTTGCTGTATTCGCCAGATCCATCACCCTCTCACATCTATGATGCTAAACAAAATCACACAACATCAAAAAGACATAAGTTGATAAGAAGCAGACATTCAGGTCTTAACTGGTTTATGTTCTTTTCTGTTTTTATCTTTAATCCAGCATGTTCTGGTGTGGTCTGGCTTCAAACTGTGCCTGGCCTTCACCGGCCATTAAATCACAGAGACAAACTAAACACAGCCAGCATTGTCTATGTGTGTTTTTTTCTCTAGTCTTTACAAGATGGACATGAGAAATTAAAAAAAATTGTCATTATTGTGGGAAGTTTCTATTTTAGATGCTAAAATTAGTACACGTTACAACTGTAGATGAATAAAATATCTACATTTGAGTCATGTTATAAATGTGTGAATATGTTTGTTATTACAAGTTAAATGTACTTAAAATTGTTTGGAATACAATAAAAAACTAGAATTACCACACTGTGGTCGTATGCCTCTGCAAACCAGTGAAGCTGTAGTTTACATGTATGTCCGTCCAGACTCATATTCTAATAAGTTGAGTCCAAGTGCATGATTGTACCAGATGTTACGGAATTCCATCCAGGTGTTTCTGAAATATAGAGCTGATGAAAATGGGGCATACAAGAGGTCACAGTGACCCTGAACTTTGACCACCATAATCTAATCAGTTTGTTCCTGAGTCCAAGTTCACATTGGTGGCAAAAAAAATCCTTAAAGCACTGAGATGTTGCATTGACAAGAATGGGACAGACACATGGTGAGATGTATGGACAGATAAATGGATGGACAAGCCAAAAATATAAAAAATAAATATGGGACAGCTTTTACTCTGAAGATGAAATGTTTAAACAAGAATTGGATGAAGATGGGGTGACTGTGACCAAAATCTAAACAGTGGACAGTTGTGGCATATTTGAAAAAATTCCCTCAACACAATCCTGTCATATCAGTTCACAAGGAACTCGACGAACTCAGTCTTTTACCTTTGGCCACCAAAAACTAATCAGTTCATCACTGACTCCAATTGGACAGTTGTGCCAAATATGAAGAAATGTCTTCTTCTGGATGAATGTGAAGTCAGTGTGACCTTTGACCTTTGGCCAAAATCTAATCAGTTCATAACTGAGTCCAGTTGTCAAATTTGAAGAAATTCCGTTAAAGCGTTCTTCACATATCACATTCATAAGAATTGGGTGGCTAGAAAACATAATGCCTCTGGCCTTAGCTATTGCTGGCATGGAGGTATACAAAATAGAATTTATTAAAAAATTGTATGACAATTTGGTAACAATGAGGAGTGTTACACATGCTGTGAGTGCACAGCATCTTTTTTGTTGCTATAAGAGTGTCCCAGGTAACTAGATTATCCACAGACCTAAATGTAAGTATTATCAGTGTTTCCTACCATCTGTAGAGAGTGGTTGATTATGCCATCTGTTATAGACACAGTCGTGAAAGATAACACATCTTCTGCTCACCTGAGTGAGAATATCTAGTTGACCTATGATGTGTTCCAGGGTGCTGGCAAGAGCTGGGGGAATCCCTCCATCTGAGGCCTGGGACAGTGCTTGAACATGGGGTGAATGCCGCGGTAAACCCTGAGTCTGCGTCTGGTGGTGGGAGGAGGAGGACCTGCTGCTGTGGTTTCTGTAAGTGTGGGAATGAGTTGCTCTACTGTGGCTGCCACTGCGACTGCTGCTCTGAGCGTGGGCAGCAGTTTGGGAGTCCTGACTGTTAAAGTGCTCTGATCGTTCAGACGTCTGAAAACAAAGACAAAAGAAGATGAAAGTTGTTAAAAATCTAGCATTTTAAGGTTTTTAACATTTTTTTGCAGATAAACATTAAACATCTTAATGCACTGTTACTTTGTTATTTCAAGATATTAAAAAAGAGAAAAAAATAATCGTAATTGTGTCATGTGCACATTCAGCACTTTTTTACTATTAAGCATGAGGATACCGATATTATTCTGTGGGGTTGTCTGGCAACCAGCGGCTCAGGTAACAGTGCACGGATAGAGGGAAGAATGGAATAAACCAAGTATTGGCAAACTTTCAGTCATGAGAGTGAAAATCAAATGAGGCTGGTGTCTACAACACAATAATCTAAAACAATTCTCAAAATTCACCATGAACTACTTCAAGAGACACAAGCTGAAGCTTTAACAATGGCCCACGCAGTCCCCTGACCTGAGAGTCTTTGAAAACCTGTGGGTAGATGTTGTGAAGTGAAAAATCCTAAATCAAGAACAGAGACTCTTAGTTGATGAAAAGTGCTTGCTAGTGATATCTACTACTGGTCTTTTATAACAACAGATGAAAATGAATCACAAACTGGTCATTATATCAGTAAACCTGTTGATATATGTATATAATATGATACTGTGGCAACAGAGTCAAGATTTCTCAGTCCATTATGTATATATATATACATACATACATACATACATACATACATGTATTACTAACACAATTTTTTATCATTGGCATAAACAACAAATTTTGCTCAGAAATTCATGATGCCTATTTTTTATTAGCCGAGTGTGTGGTTGATACCACAGACGCGTGACTCAAATGTTTTTCCTCACTGATCATCTTACATTTAACCACCAAATCTTTCTCTGCGTGTTTTTTAAAACATGTAGTCAATGGTGAATCATTGTTCAATTTGATGTGGATCTTTGTTGTCTGGAATGAATAAAGTTATTTGCTTGAATTAATTTTGCTCCAGTGAAGAAACAGAAACACATACGTCAGAAAGAAGTCAGAAGAGGAAAAATGCTCACTCTCTCACACACCTACACACACACACACACACACGGGCACACACACACACACACACACACACACACACAAAACTCGCCAGTCAGTCAGCCTGTACTATGATTAATTTAATGAGACATGAACACATGAAGATCAGTGACCACATCTCTCCAGCATGTCTGTATGACTAAAAGCTGTGTGCACACATCTATAGGTTTCTCCATTTTCTGTCTGTCTCGGCAGACTTCTGTCTGGTTGTGAAAAATCAGAGTGAATGTGTGTGTGTACACGCACACATCTGGCCCAAGACATCTCTGCATCTCAGTGAGGGAGACAACAACTGCTTTACTCATCACCATACAACAGGAAATCTATTCACTCTCATCCAAACATGTTCAAGGCTGCAGTGTCAAACTGTGTCCTGTTCCTAAATGAAGCCAGATGAGCAAAGCCAACATCTGTCACCCGGCTCGACAGATTTGCATCAGACAGAACACATACTACCATGACTAAATGGGCAGTCATACCCTGCAGTCTTTCTGTTTTTTTTCTATGGATATGATTTTGACAGAATAAAACAACAGAACATGTGTTTCATAGAAACACATTTCAATAAACGTGACATTCCTTGACTAAAGCTGTATGAACATGACTAACAAACGGACAAACTGCGCTCACAAGAATGGGACACAGAGAAGGACAACCTGAAGGTGGAGGCATAAAAATATATATATAAAAGAGGTTGACTGTAGAAAAACTAGCTCTGCGACAAAGTATTGATGTGACAATGAGATCCCACAGTCAAAATCAGTTTAATTCTCGGCAAGTGAGAATGAAGTGAAGTGAGTTGTGTGATATGCATTTAGGAATAAATAGATAATAAATCTATTAATAATGACTTATTTATATTTAAGTATAAACTACAGTATATTATCACCAATTACTGCACAGATGCACCAGGTGAACAGCATGTCAACCTAATAAATAAATAAAGCTTGGTCTCTCTAATTCACTGCTCTGATCTTCTTGGTGACTGTACAAACAGAAAGGAAGGAAAGTGACAAACAAAAAGAGAGAGACAGTGATAGAGAGAGAAACAACACAACAGAGCAGCTCTGTTTGTACAAGATCCACCAGGACTGGATACTCTTGTTGAAAGTACTACTTATAGCTTTGTATCAAAACAGCCACACACACACACACACACACACACACGCACACACACACACACACACACACCTGCTTAAATCTAAGGTAGCCTGCTTTGCATTTCTGTTGATGGCCTAAAAAGTTGGAAACATCATGAGGAGAAGGAGCTGCTGAAAATAATGGGGAAAAAAATAATAAAAAAGGAAGGAAAAATAAACAAATTAACAAAAATATTTAAGCATTGCATGCTTAACAATCAAAACTGTATTATTATTCTACGACTAAGTTTGTCATGAAAAAGTAATTTGTTTGCCGTTTGCAGTCAGACAATGAAGTGGTTTTTATACCACTGTGAGTTTATTTGACCTTATTGCAGTACATACTGTAGCCTTCTTTGCAAGGTGACATGTATATGTATCAATACTGATGCTAAAACAATACAGTGTTCTGCAAACTCAACATGTGCTGTGCCGCCAACACCTAACGTGGGGCCAGGGAAAACCCTGATACGCAATGCATGTATCATAGCACGCACAGTACCCACCCTCCTAATTAATCACCTGGAGTGGAAAAACCAACAGTGGAAAATTTTATGAGGCCAAAATTAAACTGTTGGCCACATGGTCAAACATCAGTATACACTGAAAGTTGCATACAAAACCGTTCATCACTCTACACACATGCACACACGCAGAGGTGGTATTCCCAAGTGAACTTTTGAGAACAGTCTAGGAAGATGAACACACATATGAAGAAAGTGAATTATAAATTCTCTCTTTCTGCTGGTTCCTTTATCAATTTCCATCTTAACAGGATGAGAGTAACTGAACCAGATTAATGTCAAATACACTTTGAAGACAGTTTGGAGCCCAACTGTCTTCACAAAAAATGATGTGACTCTTCTGAACTAACTTCTTATAATTCTCACAATACAGGGGCAACAAGGTGATATACTGGTAGCTGAAGAGCCATGTCCAACCTCCTGTAACAGCAACCATCTGCCACATGAAAATCTCCCTGAATCCATCTTGAAAGTTCAGAGATGAAGTTTAGGCAAAAGTCCAATAAGGAAGATAATTTCCTTCACACTCTGACCTATTCTTCTGTGAGTGAACGTGAGCGAACGCTTCATTCAATTCTCGCCATCACTTCTGCTCTCTCACGCTGTCAAATCCCTCTACTCTCAATCTCAATATCGCTGGCTGCCATTTGAAAACTTTATTTGCAGTACTACCCGTTTCTTTTTAAGAACTACTGCGTAAGTCACTACCTCCCCATCACCTCTATAAGCTCCACACCGTCCAGGGATACCATCCAAATATCTTCACCACAAATGTTAGCATCCAGTTTTATGTCCTACTATGAGCCTCTGCCTAATGATGATGCTTCAAATGTTAGGAGTCTAACCACCAAAACCTCTCTCTTGCCATCATCCATAAAATAAGTTACTCACTTCCATTTCCTCCTTATTGAAATGCTGCACTGTATTCAAGGCTGCAAAACTCGTTGCATTCTGATGGGTTTTGTGAACAGTGATGAAATGTGAGTTGCGAGTCATGCCATGTGCTCAGTATGCACTATGGATTCAGCTGTCCTAGATTAAGGACTACAGGTGTAACTAATAACATTAATGATGGTTGCACCAGTGCCAGGGCTCTGATGTTATGCAGGCTGGTTCCCTGGCAAGACAAGTGATCATTAATGTTACTACACGTGAATCCTCTACTGACTACTCACATTATGTATTTCAACACTGGTATAAAGTGCTCATTAAACCAAGAGTGCACCCAACAGTGATGTTTCATAATTAGTGAAAATGCGCTCCTCAAGGCTGGAAGGTTAATCGTTTTTATATTGAAATTACAATCTAAACTCTCCAAGTGCAACTTTATAACTAACATATGACATAAACTGTAACTTACGTGACAAAGTGTCTTAAGCTGTAGCCAGTGAAAGTTGTATCCAGCACCTGTTGATTTTACTGGCACCTTTTACTGGTCGTCGTCAAGAGTAAATGTACTCAGTAGCTGTTAAAGCTGCAGTTCATTCTGTGAGCTGGTAAAAAAGCAACAATAAAGAAACACTTGGCTGTTTTCTGGTGAATAGAGCTTTTTTATAAAAGATATTGTGACATGTCATGAAGGACTTTAAGGGTCCTGGTATTATGCACGCTGGCTCACTGTTAGACAAAGACATTTGTTACTCCTACTATGACAAGTGAAAAAATCTATAATAACGAATTTCTCTGGCTGTTCATCTTACTCAAAGAGGATGAAAAAAGAAAATCTAAAACAGTACTAGTATGCTTAATATTTAAAAAGAAGGCAAACTATGCTGTTGTCACCACTTTTGAATGTCACTGATTATCTAAAAATCAATTATTTGACAGAGGTCCTTAATAACATAATATATCATAACATATATCATATGATGTTTCCAGTGATTATTATTTCCTAAAGACATTTGGCTGTATGTTTTCCTGTTCAACTCTTGTAAAGCATCACTGGAAACATTATAATATAATGTCACTAATCCACAGGAGGAAAATAAACATTATAGATAACAACAACGTGGGCCAAGACCAGGTGTTGCTGTTAAAATATAATGTCTCTGTTACTTTACATTCAGTATTTTATGGTAGATTCCTGCCAATCATACAAGCCATCCATGATCTTCAATATTCTGTCTTTGACTGAATAGGAGGCTGGTGAATGTGTGTGCCATCATATAATGAAAGGATGCAGACAAACTATTTCACCAACTGCTGACATCTCAGTTAATTATAGTGAAGTAAACATTTTATGACAAAGTGCTAGTGATGATTTTTGATGAATGAAGCCTGTGATGTGAGTCAGGAGTGACTGGCTATAGCTTACAGAATCAACAAGGGAGGGTGTTTCTCACTAAACCCTTTTAATAGAGCTACTTACTCTGTTCTTCACTCATATTCTCATTTTGCTTCTGCCTGCTTCTCTAACAATCTCACACTGTTTTCTAACCTCTTTTGTTTCTCTCCCCTTGCTTGTCTTTTGTCTCCCTCAATTTTTCTACCAATTTCTCCTGATTTCCATCTCTTTTAATGTCTGTCTTTACTTTAACAAGGTGTCTGTTCATGGCTTTCAAATTTTCGTCATTATTCTCTTGCTTCTGCTTCTCATCTTGATCTTTTTTTTGTCTCTAGTGTGCTCATGTTGTCTAGCTCACTCACGTGCTCTCCCTGTGTCTCCCACTTTCCCTACCTTTCCCTCTCCCTCTCCAGTGCTCTCTCGCTCCACTAGACCAGTAAGCTCTTTTTAGCTCCATTGCTGTCTTGTCACACCCCCTTCCTTCCCCTCTCTTGCTTGCTCTCTATCCTCTGCTGTCAAATGTATTCACCTCCCACTATCAAACATCACCTGCCTTTCCATACCAGCACCTTAAAGATGCACAGATCTGTGTGCTGTAATCTACAGTGCAATGCTCTTATATACATTCATTTTTGCAGGATTGTTTCACTGCCTACGCTGAATCTTTAATCAAGGAGGGTGCAGTTAAAGTTTAGTATAGTTACAGCAGCCTATTAACTGTTGTAAATGATAAAATAACGTTGAAGGAGATAGAAGTTCATACAGCTACTGTAGTCTCCAAACCCCCTCCCCATTCATCCTGAAGCTGAGCTGAGCAGTGCAGTGGTGTGTGTTTGTATGTGTATGTGTGTTGAACTGTGAAGGGAAGCCTGCTGTGAGTGTGCAGCTCGTCTGTCTGCACACGTGAGTGGGAGAAAGACCCAGATGTGAAGCTAGAGACAGGAAGGGGAGGGGGTAAGCTGGAGGATGGGTGGAAGGATTAGGGCGGATGTGATCAGAGAGAGCTGATCTGCCTGTCAGCAATGGTGCACAAACACACACACACACACACACACACAGACACACACCGATTTTCACACACTGAAAGAGAGACAGCCTCACTGAACCAAGCACTGTCTCAATCTTTAGCTAGAGATACCTAATTTTAAAGCTGACTTACTGTGTTTAACAAACAGGGCCACATGTTCCTGGTACAGTGCCCATCACTAGCAAATGATCACGAAGCTTCACATCTAAGTATGTTAAAAGGATCAGCATATCAAATTAGCTATGATATCCCAGTGGATTTGATTCTGAGAGGGCAGTGGACATGGGTGGCCTTTACCTTTGTATGAATAAACACAGCATTACTGTCTCATTAGTCAATTTCTTCTTGGTGAAATTAATTATGGCCAAGGGCGGTGTTGTGTAATACTGGATGTTGAGCATAGCAAGAAGGGATGGTTTTACCAGCAAGATCACATTAAACAATTTAAACACAGACTAGAGGGTTGAGGTCCTATCTCCATGTACCATGAGCATCAGCCGACAATTATCTCATACAAGAGATTCTATTATTTGAGATTTACTGCTCATTTTATAAGCTTAGCTAGCGGCTAACACTGTATTTGATTAAAAAAGTCATTATACAACCATAAAAATTATGACAAATCCAATGGGTCTTACCAATTGTTTGCTGTCAGCGTCTCATGGGAGCTGTAATTGTTTGACCAGGTTTACATTCATTCATAATCCACATTGTTATCAGTTTTCCCAGATTGTATTTTATTGTCTCAACATTACATGTAATAACATGTGTTGTTTTAATTCAAGGGGATGCCTTAAACGCAGTCTGCCTGAATGAACCCTAACAGTGCGTTCACACATACAGAAACAGTAGTAGTTGACAATAACTGGACCCTGGTAAAGCTGTGGTTGTTGGGTTGTGTTGTACTGAGCAGGTAATTTACATGCTATGCTCTGACTGGACAGTCATTGTGATAATGTTACGTATCTGACACACCAACATGCTGGTGATTTGTTTTTATAAGTCGTTTTTTTCTACTCGGATAACTTAGATTTGGTAACATGTTCAAGATATATCATTAATATTTGGGAAACCAAGACCACGGCAATCAGCATTTCCTATGTTTTGTTTAAAATTTATTTATGGTGGATGACAAACTGACACTGCTTCAGTTTCCACTGGTAACCGCATCAGCACACATTTGCATAAAGGTGAGCCTCGTTCAACTTTCCGTTTTGTGTAGCTGGGCTACTGTTGAATTGGTAGTGCTTTGTGGGAGGGTACACAGTGGCAGACCTGGCCTTCCAATGCCAATGCATGGACAGCTGTCACTGGCCCAGGCAATTGTACCCATATGTGTGTAAGAAGGAGGGAAAATGTATATCAAAGTTCCACTTAAGTTAATGTACGTTTTTGCTAAAATTGATAACAAGGTTCCTAGCTGCAGCAGCAGTAGTGACAGGTGTGCTGGTGTCAACGGAAAATCCATAAAAAGTTGTATTTACTTAACTACATTACGGAAAACTGCAGTTTCGCATTTTCAACAATATAAAGATTTCTTATGTCTAATGGTAATATTACAGGATTCTCATACACTCATTGTAATTTTGAGGGTAAACAGGCTCATAATATTTAAAGAGATCTCTTTAATTAGGATGTAGTCTAGTATTTTGGAGTAGAGTTCTGTCAAATATTTAAGTAGTGACAACATTTTCAACACACATAGATTTGGAATGAAACAATCAAGATGTATTTTTAGTGTCGGCTAGCAACTTCAAACTAAGGACTTTGTTATTAAATACTGTATGAACTGAGTAGGAATTACAATCAATTTTATCAATAGACGAACCAATTTTTGTTACATTCAAATCTGATTGGGTCATGATTTGGCACTGGGCTTCCTGTTTTACTTCACTACTTCCTTTATTCCCTTTTACCCTCTGCCTTCTATAAGGTTCTGGTCTCTCGGTCTCTCTCTCTCTCTCTCTCTCCGTCTCTTGGTCTCTCTCTCTCTCTCATTCTTCACCTGTGCTTCCTGTATTTAAGACACCTGTTTACACTCTGTTTGCCAGATTGTCTGCTATCTTTTCCCAGAAGCAACTCTCCAGCCCTGTATTCTGCCTTAGTGTGATTCTGCCTGTTGTGGCTCCTGTGTGTTTTTTGACCTGCCTCAGTCTGTACCCAGTCAACCACCTGACCACGCAGCATATACCAGCCTTGGGGGCGGCCATCCTGTCCACTTGATCTTCCATTTTGCACTCACCTGCTGGTTGCCCGCTCTGCTCTGCTCTTCCCCTGCAACACCTAGTCTAGCCTTATTCTGTAATAGTCATTCTTTGACCTTTTTTTAAAAAACCTCTGAAACTCTCCTGGCATGTCTGACTACATTTCTGGGTCCAATTAACATAATACCTGGCAGATTGTGTGAGTGAAGGTGGTATCCCACAGCTCCTTCCATGGTGGTTTTAAGAAAAAATAAACATCCTATTTACTATTATGATCATAATAGTCCAAGTCAGTTTAAAACTAGATGCAGATTTCTTATATTAGAGGATATCTCTATTTTTCTTGGTCTTTATCAGTCTTATGTAGTCTTGTCAAGACAGAAAAAAACAAATACATTTTGGCAAGCTGGTAAAACTTTTCTTCTTTATGCTTCCTCTAAGGCGACATGAGTGTGAGACTTGCGGCAGTTAATGTAGATGAAAGGAACTGTATTAATAATAAATTATGACTGGATAAATTATACATGAAAAGGAAAATCTAGGAAGATGGCACTTCCAGGTGCAGCCACCACCATTACTTTAACTGTAGCAACTGGCAGATGACAGTTCATAGAAAATGATGAAAGAAATGTCAATGACAGGAACTAGCTTAGGTTAATGAGATTAGGGAGTGTGTGTGTGTTTGTGTGTGTATTACTCCTATTGTGTGGGTTCCAGATGCTGGTTCCTGCCATATAAATCATGGAATTTGAGAGAGATGACTTGATTTAAGGTTAGGGTTAGGCAAGTAAAATCGTCATCATCACCAAGACTGTAAAAGTTGCATCACTTGATTTGTTAGATAACTCTGCTGTATATGGGAAAACCTATGCCACTCACTCTGAACATCCCCTTTATTCTGAATAATGAATAAATGCCTTCATAAGATATAATAGGACATACAACATATCATTTTTGCCAGATGCAGTTAGTATAATGAACAGCTAAGAAATATCCCCATACTACATTGAAAAGTACATTTGTCCCATATATTAACTGTCCTAGGTTCACTGCTAAAGCTTCTGAAACAGAGAGTGCAATTATTTGGGTTACAGGGTAAAGATCAAAAACAGTGCAAATACAAATACCATCACAACACAGCATGTATCTTATCAATGGTTGTATTTTTGGAACACCGAGAGCCAACACAAACGCCAGAGTTGAACTGCCTTGCACCTTGTTTCTTAATCAAGTAGATGTGAAATTATTACTTTTCCATTCTATTAGACAGCTGTAATTGAAATAACATATTTCCCAATGGAAGGGTTCAGTGGGGTTATACAAGAACAGTGGTTCTCAGAAGAGGAGAATATGTTTCAAACATTGCACTAATCATCTATCTCCACATCACCCCGCTGCCCATTTTCTAAACACCTTTTAAGACAGGCCCATAATGACGGCTGCCAAGTGGAAGAGCTATTAAAATCATTTACTATCATGTATCACAGCAGCGAGAGCGTAAGACAGAGAAAAACACGCTAGAAATAATAATGATTTAAACACTAGCTGCACTTTTGCCATAATAGGATCTTAGTTGACTAATCTTTGTTCAACTACTGGTTTGACTAAGGTACAAAAAACCGAATCTATTGAGAAAACTGTTTTTGGACACTATGTAACTCTGATTATCTTTAAAGTAGAAATATGCCCTAAAATGTATCTTAATGTGTAGAGGTGCTGTCAATGACTTCTGTTATCCAGACTCAAGGACCAGAGAAGATCACTTATTTCTGCTTGACTGCTAAGTTATTCTGTAACAACTAAAACCCGAAGGTTCAGGCCAAGTGTAGCAGAGCAGAGTTCGAAATTTGCTTACTGTATCTATAGTTTTTCAGTGTAACATGGTTATTACTACCAAAGATAAACCAAATATGTGCCTGAACAACAAAGATGACTTAAGTCAGTTATTTAAAAGTAATATACAACTGTAATTTAAAGCTGTATCAATATCAAGTTTGTGTATTATGTGTAGGTATTCCGTGCTCTATGTACTATGGGTTCGGTAGTTTGGACACACCTTCTCCTTCAGTGTTTTTTTCCTTTATTTTGTATTATTTTCAACATTGGACAATAATACTGAAGACATGTTAACTGTGATGTTTTATATTTTCAGTTCTTCAAAGTAGACACCTTTTGCTTTGGTATCAGCTTTGCACACTCTTGGCATCCTCTCAGTCAGCCTTGTGAGGTAGTCACCTGGAGAGCAACACATCCCAAAACCATCTCAGTTAGATTCAGATTGGGCCATTGTGGAGGCCAGGTCATCTGATGCAGCTCTCCATCAATTTACTTCATGGACTAATAGCTGTTAAAAACCTAGAGGTGTGTTTGGGGTCATTGTCCTGTTGGAAAACAAATGATGGTCCCACTAAGTGCAAACCAGATGGGATGACATGTCACTGCAAAATGCTGTGGTAGCCATGCTCGTGAAGTGTGCTCTCACTTTTGACTAAGTCACAAACAGAATCATCAGTAAAGCACCCCAACACCATCACACCTCCTCCTCCACGTTTCACATAGGAACCACACATTTGGGAACTGTCCGTTTACCCCCTCTACGTCTGACAAGCACATGGTGGTTAGAAACAAAAATCTCAAATTTGGACTCATTCAACTCTTTTCTCTTTACTGAACTAAGTATTTCTTTCCATAATATGGATTTGTACAGTACTTTTAGTAGCACGAATAGGGCAATTGACTCTGTACCCACCCATCCTCTGCACAAGACAACTTATGATCTTTACTTTACTTTACTTGGCAGACGCTTTTATCCAAAGCAACTTACAAGGAGAAGACACAAGCAATTACCATTCGGTTTCTGTAAATTATGAGTTACTACAAACAAAGAGCCCTGATAAGACCCAAACTTGTCAAGAAGAAGAACATGCCAGGAATTGTTAAGTGCTAGACATTTTTTTTTGTGTGTGTAAGACTCATTTGAAATACTTTTTAAACAAGTGAGTTTTCAAATGTTTTTTAAAGGTGGTG
>JAUMHL010000025.1:17186242-17212702 GCA_032362345.1 Sandelia bainsii
GTCGAATGGAGCAGGGCAAGTTATTACACCAGCCAGGGACAACAAAGGAAAATAGACTTGACTGGGATCGGAGACCCTGTGAGGAGAGAATTTTCAGTCTCCTCTCATTAGCAGATCTGAGAGGGCATGCAGGAGTGTAGCTTACTATTAGCGTATTAGCATGATCTAAAACACATTAAGAAGGGAGAAAATGTCACAAAACTCTTGACAAGTCAGCACAACACATTTTTGATGACTACATAATTCCATATTTGTTCTGTCATAATTTCAGTGTCTACATTAAACGTTCAATGGTGAAAATAATAAACAAGGAAAAAACACTGAAGGAGAAGGTGTTTCCAAACTTTTGACTGGTAGTCTAAGATTAAAGAAATTGATATTCACAGCTATTATAACATGTATTGGTTTAATATCTTACCACCAACTTTTTTTTTTACCTGTAAAATACCTTTACTAAAGTAGTTCCAATAAAGTGTAAAATCAAGGCAGCAACACTGTGTGAGTAACTGAGAACTTCTAATCAATATGATAAAATTACAGACAAGGAGGCTGAGTGTGACGGTTTTCGTTTTTTGTGTGTGTGTGTGTGTGTGTGTGTGTGTGTGTGTGAGGACCTTGGCTGTGCCCTTGTTGATATAAGAAACACTGCAAGCAAAGGGGTTGAAATCCAAACCGATCCCTGGGGTTCCCCAGCCAACCTGTGAGACTCTGTCCCTTTTGTGTGCGAGTGTGTCTGTGTGTGACATCAGACGAGAGCTTTTAATATTTAAACATTACAAATAGCTGCACTTCTCTCTCACTTTCTGTTTGTTTCTAATGATTCATCTTTTGATGAAATTATCTCTTTTAGGTTGATCTTAGAACCTAAGAGAACTTAAGTGAAACAAGGTGTCAATGAATAACAATATGGGGCAGGGACACTATTAATAACAGCCTTGATTAATTTATCAAAACAGTTTCATTAAATACTGAATCAATTAGTCAGTGCATTAGTCAGTATTTTAGTGACTGAGTAAATGTTCTTCTTCTTCTTCTTGATTATTAACTGAATATTTCATGGATGTTGACTATTGGTATGAAAAAAAACAAGCAATTTGATAATTTTTTGTCATTTTTTAAATTCACTATTAAGGAAATTAATAGTTTGAATCACAAATGAGAGTGATTCCATATAATTTCTGTCCTGACATAAAATCCAAATGCTTCATGTGCTGCAGCTACCACACTCAGACCATACTCATACTCATACAGACAACTTGCTGATAAAATCCAGCTCTTTTCCTGAGACCAAGTAACATAAAGAAGCAAAAAGCACATCAGATGAAGATATTATCCCTTCCTACGTCTTTATATAAAATCATAATAATGATACACTTTAATATTAATCAAAACATTCAATTATTAATTGAAAAAAATTACCTGTTTCCAACAGGCTTTCCCATTCAGCAACAGACACTCACAATCGGACACTAACCAGGCAGACACAGTGCTTATCAGGAGTTACTACAACAGGCTGTAAGTAAATGCTGTCAATTAAGCCAGTAGAGTTTCACAGAAAAAGAAAAAGAAAACATGGAAAAGGACCTGAGAACAACAGAGACTGAAGTGTCATGTTTGTTATGCTGAAGGATGGTGTCATAATCCATGTATTTAACCATTCAGTTTCACCACTACATCAACTTGACATGTCTGTGCACAAGATATTAAGGATTACTCTCAGAAAAACCCCTGGCTCGATACACCACACGATATTCTATTCATCTTGTTCCCTACAACAAAACTTCCATTTGGCCAAGGCCGTGTTTGACAAAATAAGTCATTTTCAGTTTTTTGTTTACTTATTTCTAAATTGACATCTTTGGTTTTGACATTTTAAAACAAAAATTCGCTGTGCTCCAAGTAAACAAACCAGGCTGCCACTGTAGTCATTGCTGTTAATCACTTTACTAAGTAGAGAATCTTGGCACAACCTTAATGAGTTTTAGCACAGACAAAGAAGATACTCTCATGACTAATTTATCTGCTCCAACTGTTTCTATTTAAACTGTTCCAGCATCCAGCTATTGTAGATACACTTAGATATTATTATTTGTAATAATACAATTTAAAATGGATATAAAAGTATATTCTTGGACAGACTGTCAGAGCTGTCAGAAAGGGTGTGGTAGAATCAGTGAAAGTATACCCCTACTGAAAAACCGAGAGTGGTATTCTATTAAATTACTGTCATGAAAATGGAGGAGATGATGCTACGAAACAAATGTCTAGAAGGCTTGATTTCCATCCATGATTTCTATTATTTTTTTATTGCATAAATGACTTTGGCATTTATTGACCCACAAAATAATATCCAAACTCTGTAGTTGTCAAACTAAATAAAAACACTATGTACCAGGATAGTGAAGTGTAATGGCAATGACATTATAATAATGTGTTATTGAGACTATAAGGCCAAATAAACAAATAAATACACTTAACCACAAGCCAGTTTGGACATGCCAGATGAGTAACTTAGCATTGTGTCCACTTTAGAGACAATTACAGAGTCTTTCCTTTTTTGGTTTGTGCCTCATTTCAGCACATTAGTTAATTCATAAGACAGTGATCATAGTTTGTAGAAAGGGAATTAATAATATAATTTTGAACATAATCATACCTTATTTATGCTACATTGTTTAAGCTCTCCCACAATACAGTAAATTATCTTTCTATTTTAAAATTAGAGGATGAAGTCCGAAGCTGAGAACAGATTACTATTTCATCCATTTCATGTGATGGGAAATATGAGGAAAATGTCCTCCATAACAAAGTATAGGTGAAAGAATAAATAGGTATTTCTTGGCCAGCATGTGAGATATGAATGTAGCTGTGGGCCACGCTTCAGACTTGAAAGGAGGGATATTGCATGAAGGAAATAAGCCAGCTGCAATGACAGCATGAAACAGGTGCATCTGGGCATGTGTGTGTGTGTGTGTGTGTGTGTCTCTCTCTCTCTTTATGTTTATTTTTGAGCCAGTATGCACACATAAGAGTGTGCACACGTGTTCCAATTAGTCTTTTTGTTCTAATGCTAGCATTTACACACAAACTGTGTATATACAAACCCTATCAACCAAACTCTGAGACGACCCTTTTACAATGTTTGGGATTCTTCACAAGAGTTTACCTTGAACTACCCTTAGGAGGACATTTTGTTTTATTTTAGCGAATATTAAAATCATCAGTTATCACTTATTATTACCCACAAACCTTTTAATTGTAGGCATATACTTAAATCTCTTGTTTAAATATGTGTCAAAAATACTACAGTTATGGAAGACGTTGTCCATAACACAAAGACTTCTGTAACTTTCCAAGCACAATGACTAACACGCTTCAAGCTAATAGAGCAGCAGCAGCAGCTCAAGTGCTATGTCTACATAGAAGAAGCTCTGGAACTTGTAGGTGACCCATGTTTTGAAGCACGCTCCATCATTGAAGTTACACAGCAGTAGGCAGGAAAATAGACTTGAAGCACAAAAGTACTTCAGGTCGCATTCAAAGGCGTAAAGCACAAGTAAAACCCTAGCTGTTACACGGGCTGTGTAGACAGCTGGATTGATTAAAATAGGAACACATCTGTTCTGTCACGTGCACAAGATGGACGGCTGGAACTATTTATATGTAGACACACCATAACCCAGACAAAACTGTAAATAACCAAAACTGAGCTTGCCATAAATGTGATACATGCTGTATGTATGTCTAAATAGTGTGTAAAAACATATCTATGAACTGAGAACAATAGTAATGAGTGCACATAAGGGTTAAGTGTGTTAGGGAAAGGAAAGCATATCTATTATGTGACTGGTATGTGTTGTGTATTATAAAAATACTTTGTGCAAAGGAATAAAGGGGATACATAAAATGCAATTGAACTTACCTGGCTATGGACAGATGGATGTGAGTTAAAATGGGGGTGAGCCATGGAGCTGGCTGGTGGTGCCTGCGTGCTGGAAGTAGTTTTATGTTGTAGCCTGACAGTGTCACCACACTCACTGCTGTCAAAGTTGCTCTTCCACACCATTACCTATGTGAAGTGAATATAAATTTAAAATGAATATGCTAATATCTAAACACAGTTTTGCCTTATCTTTTCCAAACCATTAATTCATTTTACTTTGGTTTCACGAATCATCAAATGCTAATACACCCTTCAATATCACTATAAGTAGGAAGAAGACATATTATGGACCTTTGGCTACCAAGATACAAGCAAGTTAATCAGCCTGGTTATACTGTACTGTGGGTCAGTGTCTAAGGATCCGTTAGAAAAAGTAGTCATTACCTGTTCATCAGATCCTCCAGAGGCAAAGTACTCTCCTGCCCTGGAGAAGACCACACAGGTTACTGGACCCTGGAGTGAGATAAGAAACCGAGACATGGAGAAAAGAGGTGATAATACAGTAATATCATATTTTGTCTTATTCATCTTAAGACAACATGCATCCTGAAACTCTTGGCTGCAAACTGTTTGTTCAAAAGAAAAGCAATGTGTTGAAAAGCCAGAGCACTTTCTAGCAGATGGGGCAGCTTTTTAAAATTATTTTTAATGAGAGAGAAGAGTTTTGCTTGCTGCTGCTTTGGTATTGCTGAGCGCCTTGCGTTTTTCAACTGTATGCGCCTTGTGTTTTTTGCAGGAGTGTCATGAATGCCTCCAGTTTAAAACTCAGAGCAGAAAAGCATCCAAAGTCATTTTCCATTGTCCAATCAGCGCCTTCAGTGGTGGTGACAAAAACAAAATATAGTATGTTACAGCAAACAAATGCTGCTCGGCAGGACAGATGTGTTATAATAAGCTGAATATCTTCAAGTTTTGGACTGTTAGACAAGACAAGCACGTTAAAGACATAACCTTTGAGCTTTAAAAATTTTGTAATGGGCATATATTTTCAACAGCTTTCGATAATTAATATCCAAAATGCTTAGCTGCCCAAAAAAATTGAATTCTAATTAAAATGGTGCTGTCTATATCTTGTTTTGAGCTCATTCATTCATTTTTAAGTTCTACATGTAGTAGCTTTGAATGAATTTGAATTTTATATTTCTCTTTCTCGGCCAGAAAGTGTTGATGTAAATTATGTATTATTTATTCTAAATTCATTTACTTTACAAGTTACAGTATATACAATGACAGGACATTATGTAAATGATTGTTTTTGAGTGTATGGATCCATGAATTTAGGAAACACTTCTTTAAACCTACAAAGGAAACAAAATCATCTTCAGAACAGAAGCTCTTGTCTGTGTGCGGATGTGTGTGAGTGTGTGCATATACGTAGAGGAGGTGGGTCAGCGTGTGGGGCTATGGCAGTGAAATCAATAACAGAAAGCAGACACTCAGGTAGGGTGAGGTCACACATGGTCAGAGCCAAAAAGGATCACCTGCGGATATCAGGAGCTTGGAATGCCATATGTGTGTGTGTGTGTGTGTGTGTGTGTGTGTGTGTGTGTGTGTGTGTGTGTGTGTGTGTGAGAACTTAGCAAATCTAAAATCATGTTCGTCCTTCGTTTATTCTCTTTTCTACTTCACAATGCGGAACGGTGTCGGTGATTACAGTTTGAGCCCTCTGACTGTGTTCAAAGAGAGGATGAAGGAGAGAACAAACAATAAGGAAAAGACACTGACAGTCAGGCTGCTGGAAAGAAAAAAAAAAAAGAGCTGTGTCCTGTGGCTGGCGCCCAGACAGGCTGGTTTGGGTGTGGAATGGTTTCCCAGAAGCACCTGAGAGAAGCAGACATTGTCACTATAGCAACGCGACAGCCTGACAGACAGCATGTTCTGTCTCTGCCCTGACTAATGCCTGCTGCCAGGCTGGCACTTGCCATGGCCAGACACACACACACACACACACACACACACACACACACACACACACACACACACACACACAGAGTCTGACGGGGCACTGGACCTCACTGGCACATTTTATGTACTGATAAATTAGCAGGGGTACAGAAACCAGACAAGCCCCACATGGTGCTCTCCATAAAATTATGACTAACAAAAATGATTACATGCTTGTACTGCTTTTTTACAATGTTACCTCTAATAAAAATACAATGATGCAGACTTGTAATGCTTGAAAGTAATACATTAAGTAAGTTAAAGCATAAAGCATTGGTATAAATTTCAATTACATTTACAGTTTAGGAAAGGAACAAAGAACACCAGTGTCAGATAGGTACAGTATTACCTCAAAACACTCAAAATTTCCTTATCAAAATTGGTATTGGGCTGAGTGCATTACAACTGAAACAATTATTGGGTATAGTTAATTAACTAAACAGTCAATAGACAGAAAGACAAAGTTCCAATAGTCAATTAACTGTTTCTATCATTTGGCAAGCAAAATAGTGAACACTCCAGAAACAGATTGTCTGGCCAGAGGGGGCTGTCTGGGCAGGACTGTTTCAAAAACACTGACTGGAAAATGTTCCAACAAGTTGGTTTCTATGAAGGCCGAACTGATCTGGAAGAATACTCAGAGACTGGGACAAGCTAAATTAGCGCACTGATGGTGGCACAGACCTCTTCAGCATATAGCAGACCTATGGCCCATGCAGTCATCCTCACATGCTTCAAGTCAACCACCATCGTCCCAGTAGTGAATAATTCTCCCATGTGTCTATCTTTCAACACAAGCATACAACACCTGATTATAAAAATGAGACATCTTCCCCTTCAACTGGGTCTTGGACTGGTTGACCTAAGAGCTATTGCCAGTCAGCTATGACTATGCAAAACACCCCAATTTCATTTTCCCAATTTATATTACTAAATTCTCAAAAGCCTTGCGTGATGAGAAAATTTGAAAGTTATTTCTGTGATCAGCATCACAAAACCTAACTGGCACAAAATAAATTCTTAAGAAAACAAAATTCTTGTAAACCAGTGTAACAGTGCAACAAAAAAGGGATGCACACCTTTCAGCCAAAAAAAAAAAAGAAAATCTGTTTGAGAGGCAAATCCAAATCTCATCCAGATCATCTGGGAGTGGCGTATCTACACATTTTCAGTAGTGAAATTCATCCCGTGTCATCAAAGCAAGCATTACATCAGCTCTGAAGACTCTCTTTCAACATCTTTTATGAACCTGCGTATCAAAATTACAGCATGTGAAAGTGTCAGATTATTTGAGTTGTTAGCAAAACACAGTGGAGCTACTTCCTGTTCTGCTAATTGTCCCTGTTACTCGTTAACATGTCAGATCACATCAACTGTCACTAATGTTAATTTCATGACTTAAACTGACTTGATGCAAAACCATCAAGGTGGACTTAGAATTCCTCTAGTTCAACTTGAACAGAGTAAGTAACCATCAGCTGATCAGTTTCAGTAGTCAGATTCTTACAGTTAAAATTTTTGCTTCAAGATTCAAAGTAAATAGCTATTGGAAAATAACAGTGTACGCTATCAATGTGTACTGTTAATACAATCAAATAGCACATAATCAAGATCTGATGTTCTGCTACTATTTATACCACTATCTAAAAAAATAAACCTAAGTGTAGCGCCCAGCCCTCATTTTACTAATTAATTCCCTCAGTGACCATAGTATGGTATAGCCTAATATATGGCTGTGGTGATTAATTGCCCCATTGGCTATGCTACACATTTAAATATTTAGATAAAAGATCATTGTGATGTCATGTGATGTCATATGATGTTATAGCTGGATCACCCACCTCTAGTATAGATCCATTTAGGAAGAATTTATAACCTACATGGTTTAGAAACATGTTTTTGCTATCAGTCTTATTACTTTTATTGGTCCAATGCATCATTTATTAGTGCTTTACTGCAAACAAATGTAATGTAAAATAGCATGAAAACATTTGCAAACCTGTGGATCATGTTACCTGATTTCACCAAGTATACATGTAGTGTAGGTAGTACATGTGCGTGAGACACAAACAAAACAGGGCTCACTCTTAAAAACGCAAAAAAACAAACTCCACAGAGCACCTTTAATCCAGTAGTGGAACGTATATATCCCAACGTATATACAGTTTCAAACAGGAGCACAATAAAGTGTAGAAACACTAGCATCTGATGTCTTTAACAAAGTCTTAAAAGCGAAAGATACTTATTTACTAAGTTTTAAAAAAATCTGCTTAACAAAAGGTTTTGGATCACAATGTAAGAATCAGTTGCCAGACAGAGGAGCAATGAGACAAATTAACCTAAATTAACAGGATTTTAGCCAGCCAGGTAAATTCCTCCTGAGGTTAGGTAAACAAAACATTTGTCAGATCCAACAGCAAAAACTCCCTCAGAGCCCCTTTGTGTTTTCACACACAATACGTGCACACAGGCCTCCACACATACGCATCAGAACACATGGAAGCAGACATAAACTCTCATAAATCTCCACACCCACATCGAACAGATGGGGGTCTCTCCCATCTCTAGGTATGCGACTGGAGAGACAATTAACACCCTGACTGCTCTGAGCACCAACAGACTGGCAAAGTCACCACAGAGCCAAAAAGAACAACAGAAACCAAGATACAGTGCAGAAGATGACAAATTTGGAGGTGTGAAGAGAGATGGGGAAAAAAAGTGTTGTTGCTTTTTTTTCTCAACCAAAAGAAGAGTGTTGGCAAGTGCCTGGAGAGTAAAACAGATGACAGACAAGAAAGTTAGAATATGAGACAGGCAACATGTCATGAGATTTCTACAACAAGGCAGCAAGCCAGTTCATCAGCTGTTCCAGAAAAGAGATAAAGTCACAGAGTCGTCCGGTCAAATAGTTCAGCAGGCCAAAATGAGAGTACATCAGATGTAGGAGAAAGGGGGGAGGCAGCACCAAATAGAGAAGGTTAATGGTTAATGAGGATGATGGTGACAGTACTAAAACACAACAAAGAAAGAGGATGGGACAGAGACAGAGAGGAGGATGAAGAGTAGTAGAGGATCGGAGGCAGGAACATAGTTCTGTTTCCTTCCAACAACCCTGAGATGAGTCATCGTGTGTGGGCTGCCTGCTCGCCTGGCAAGTACTAAAATACATCAAGTACAAAAAAAAAGCATTATACACGCACACTCACACACTTCAGAGAACCAAACATGCACAAAGAAGATGTCAAACGCACTCACACCACACCAAACCCTCCACACACAAACTCAGGAACAGCAGAGCAGACTATAGACATGACCTATCGTGTTCATGACTGAGTAAACCGTAAAGTTAGACCTGTATGATATCTAAATGGTAATTCATCTGCTGTGTGGGTGTGGGTGTGTGTCTACCTGGTGTCCATGCAGCGTGTACAGTAGCTTGCCCTCTACAAGGTCCAGTATCTTCATGGTGGAATCACCCGATGCAGTGATGAGGAAATTACCAGCGGGATGGAAAGACAAGCTGTTCACCACACCACTGTGGACTGGAAACACACGCAGCCACACACACACACACACACACACACACACAGTACTTTTCTTGATTAATCATTTGGCCTATAAAACATCACAAAACAATAAAAAAAATATCCTTCACGCCATTAAATGTCTTGTTTTATCCCACCAGCAGTTCGAAAACTAAAAATAGTTGCAGATTAAATATTATTACATATACTAATTGATTCATTGTTTAATTGATGCGGCTTTAATTATGACACACCACTCTTACAAAGATGACACTGCCACAACTTTACAAACTCTACAAAAAAAAGTTTGTAAACACCTACACACTTATGCTATACTACACTCTTTTGTGGGTTTTATTCAATCAAATGGTTGTAAATAGATCACGAAATAAAAATAATGAACATACTTGGCACAAATGTTGCTGTACAATCAGCCTGCGACTAGGGTCTTGTCTGTTGTGGTAGATTTAACTATTGATATTATCGTCTACTCTGCTTTTCTCTCTCCACTGTCCACTCCCCCCAACCAGTCAAGGCAGATGGGCGCCCACCCTGAGCCTGGTTCTGCTGGAGGTTTTTTCCATTAAAGGGGGGGGGTTTGACCATATTTGTGAGGTGCCTTGAGATGATTATGTTGTGATTTCGTGCTATATAAATAAAATTGAATTGAATGATTGAGGGTGTCTTGCTCAAGGATACTTCAGCAGGCCACAGTTGCCTTGATCACACTGAAGTACTCTGTGCAGTTGCTGTGTGACTTGAGAATGGCGTACCATCAGGTTTACATTAGTATAGTTGATTACATTTAGTAACCTATAGAAAGTAATTAAAACTTCCTCAGATTTAATAATACAAAGAAATAATAACACTGAGTGGTAAATGGATTTTTTATGGAGACAAAACGAGGACAGCATTTGACAAGTGATGTGGTCCCTCTGCTGGCTGCTGTCATGCAATGACACAATAAGACATAACGATATTTCTAGCTGTAAAAAGATCATGAAAAGCTGCAACCTAAGCATACTGACAGAGTAGGCTTAGATGGCAAGGTAATCACCCTAATAAACAGAAAACCATCGAATTAGCAACCTGGCAGCAAACTAAGATCGTTAAATGGCAACTAAATTTAAGGTTCGGTGTACTATACAACACAGACCATATACAACCCTTTAAGAAGCACTATTTAAATGCTTTGACAAGGTTTTAACCTTAAATCAAACACACTTATCTGCCATTGTTTGTAATTTCTAATAAATCCAATATACTGTATATCTAACAGTCACTGCACTACACTTCAACCACAATTTAATACTTTAGAGTGGCTAAATTGGTAATTAACTACAGTGATGTGAAGCACTGTGGAGAGAAGAGGAGAGTATAGGAGGGGATGTGAGAGGAAAGGAAAAGCTTTTATCTTCATGTCCACTCTCCTCAGACAGATGTAATTATCCATTATTAGATCCCAAACTGAAATCCATTTAAGAGAGCTGATTAGAACAATCAGACTGAGTGGCAGACTGCCAAAAACGCATGAACACTTGCTTTATTGAAAACACAAGAAATCATGAATCTTGATTACTACTTTAATCATGAGCTTGAAGCACAATTTGGTCATAGTGTTATTTCAGTTATTCAGGTAAACCCCAGCTACATTTTCACTGTTAAAGGTGAAGCTTTACTCTAGCAGAGACAGAAGATAAAAAGACTGTCTGTTTGCAATATAAAGCCTTTCACCGGAATTAGGAAAAGCAACATACGGATTTCCTAAAGCAAATACTAACCTTGCATTAAAGCTACAAATGTTAGTGGTTTTAATGCAAATTGTAGCAAATTATCATTATCTTCAAATGACTTCATTGCAAATTAATACATCCTATATACTGTTTTTGATGTTTTACCTTGGTAGTGTTGTAGCATCTTATGGGATCTAATGTCCCACACCTTGACAGAGTTGTCAGTACTGGCTGCAGCAATGCATGTTCCACTGGGATGAAAGTCCACATGGCTTGCATAACTTGGGAAAAAGAAAATATGGCATTTGATGAAATTGAGGTATTTCCTCAAGCTTTCACAGAAATAAAATTCTTTATTTTTGAAAATTAATTAAACTTACACAAAACCTTAGTTTTAAATCAATCCACTAGAGGAAATGTTTGATTTGGAAAAGTTTTTAAACCGTTTAATTCTAAATTACTTTACATTCTGAGCTTTCAGCTGAAGCTTTTAGAGAAGCTTGTAATTAGTGAGTGGATTTTCGGTGCCTTAGCTTTGGAGATTTTCACAGGACAACACAAAGTTGTGTGATTTGTCATCTTTTTCTGCTGCAGCCAAAATGTCAGTTTAAAGTAATGTAATATCTGTTTTTCTAAATATTTCAATTACAAGCACTATATAATAGACCAGAGGCTCAACTTTTCCTAAAATACCAGAAGAAAAACTGAAAGAAATATAAATTCTGTTTCCTACTTTTTCCGACACACGTGCGTACATTACTGATGCACCTTTTTCTCTCATGCATCATATTCTAGTTCCAAGTGCTCACCCAGCATGTTCATAGAAAGAATGAATACACTCTCTGCTGTTCTTGTCCCACAGCTTTATAGTCTTATCATCACTGGATGACACAATCAAACGATCATCTGGAGAAAATCTGTAAGAATTGTACTGGAAATAGTGAACTGGACAAACGCTAAATAGTTAGCGTTAACACAGGGCAAAGACAAATGTAAATACAACAAAGACATTTCTGTACAGCAAACAATATTAGAACAAAAAAAAAAAAAAAAAAGTGTATGGTATGCTGTAAAGTATGTATAACAAATGTTTGCATCTCATACTTCGCACACCGGACCCAGTTGATGTGCTGGTTGAGAGAAAACAGGAACTTTTGCCTGTGGACAGTCCATACTTTAATGGTCTTGTCGTCAGAGGCTGTAACCAGAGTCTGTCCATCACCAGAAAAGTTTACACTGCGCACGGTGGCAGTGTGAGCTCTGAATACTGTGGACTCAGCCTTCCTGTAAACACACAAAAACCAACAACCAAAATGTTAATGATAACAATCAAAAACCAGTGGGTGTTGCACAATGTGTGCTTTCTCCTGACTGTCTAGTTGTGTTGTTGTTAGTCAGCATTATTGTCCTCTATGATAGCTTTCCAGTAAATTAACAACAATGGGGGGATGTTCTAACGGGAATAGAGAGGGAGAGCTTTAAAACTTACATGCTGGGCACCCAAAGACGTACAGTCTTGTCTCTGGAGGCAGAGGCCACCAGGTGGCCAGAAGGAGAAAACTGAACAGAAACTACAGCATCTTTGTGTCCATCAAAGCGATATGCTCGCATCTGAGGTTTCATGTTCCAGATCATCACACAGGAGTCCATGGAGCCTGTGGCTGGGAGAGGAGGGAGAACAGGTGAATGGAGTGCACACAGTGACCACAGAAAACATACCATACACAAAGTAAAACTAAAACACAACTGCAAATACATGAAGAAAAACACAGAGAAAATAAAGCAGTAGCTACCAATCTGCTTCATGTTGCAGCTGAAGTCCACACTTGTCACAGTGTCTCTGTGACCCTTGTAATGCCTCTCTAAGGTTGGATCTGACTGTAGTGAAAAAGAGACAGAGACACAGAGTGAAAACATGGTATAACAATAAATAACCTAAGAATAAATACTAAATACTTGCTTGCAGTAACTGTCATGGCTGACTGGGACGCAGTCATTGTTAATGCTATTAGTAAGACTGTACCTTTCTTACTATGACATCTCAACATGTCATAGTATCAGCTTTGATTTTTAAACATCTTTTTTCCAAAACCATCTCAACTAATATTCTGTCATCTTGAACTAATTCATGAAAAATAGCCAAAATAAATACAGTATATGAGACAAGTGAGTACTCCTAGGTAACCTATTTAACTATTTTGCTGAGTTATGTGGCAGCCAAAGGTAATATTGTAGAGATAAATACGAGAATGAATTTCATGTCAGCAAATTCTGGAGGTACATCTCAAAATATGTGGGTGGATATTAAACATGCTGTTTGTGCAAGACAGCCAGAACTTGATGTGATCTGCAGGAAAGAGTAAATCATAGCAGAAATCTCTTTGCTGGCTACTACAAGCATTTCTGAACCCTGTTAACTAATTGCATTAACATGTAAGGAAATGATGTTTCATGTTTGTTTGCTGCAGGGGTTGTAATTATGTCTCTTCACCTCAAAAATTTCTGCTTGCACCTATATAGTGTATTTTCTGCTGCAAAAGTAACAAAACATAACACAGCCGTGGGGTGGCGCTGTTTTGTAGTGTACTTGTCCCTAGACTTCAAAGCCCGTTTGTTTTTCTGAGAAACCAACACATTAACAATAGTTAGAGGCTAGCAGAGTAACTGAATTCAGTCATCGTTACTGACTGATTATGAGTAATTAACATGTAGTGATAACTTGTTTTACCTCCAGTAAACTAATGTATTACAAACGATACCTAACCAGGAGCACGTTTTTTCCCCCTGCGTTTAGCTTGTCGCGAGATACCAACAGTAATTTTCACCAGTAAGTTTTGTTATTTTCAGGTAGTGTGTCGGAAAAACGCACCCCAGGTTGTTTTTTGTTAAATTGTTTAAATTTATGAATGTCTGTTTATGAATGTGGGATCTGTACGTAGCCTGGCAGGAAGTTCTGCCTGAGACACCAAACTCAGGCTACATTTTTCCCACATAACTCGCCTCGGTTGCCAAGGAGACGTGGGCTGTGTTGCTAGCCGTTAAACTGTTGAGACGGACGAGACGGTAGTTCCGGGGCCGTATGTTTTTGTGTGAGCTGACTTTTGTGACATGGCAGAGCTCCATATTATAGGCCAGATCGTCGGTGCCAGCGGTTTCCCGCACAACAGTCTGTTTTGCAAATGGGGAGTTCACACGGGAGGAGCATGGCGTCTTCTGTCTGGTCTGAAGGAGGGTCAGACCCAGGTGGATGCCCCACAAACCGGAGACATGGCGTACTGGAGCCACCCGATTGATCTACACTACGCGACAAAAGGACTCCAAGGCTGGCCGAAGATTCACCTCCAAGTGTGGCACCAGGACTCCTTTGGACGATGCCAGCTGTACGGATACGGATACTGCCATATCCCGTCTAGCCCTGGCCACCACCGGATAAGCTGTGTGACATGGAGGCCGCTCGGTTCCTGGCAAGAGCAGTTGGCACAAATGTTTGTTGGCGGAGGACCCCAGCTCCGCAGCCCGGACCTCATATACAGCGGGGCGGACAGATACAGACTGCACACCGAAGCCATGGGGACCGTGGAGCTGGAGCTAGGTGTTATCATGAGGCACTTTGACAAATATGGCGTCGAAAACTGACTCTATGAAACAGAAAGAACTTTCTTTATGGATTATACTACATACTGTTCTGTACAGAACCTTTTACAAGGTTTTTCTTTTTAGAAGTTTTGTACGTTTTTTTCTTTATTGCGTTTGTGTTTTTATATTCTGGATATATGTAAATAAACTAATGTCTTAACGAAGTTGGTTCCATATTGGTATGTGATTTCCAAAGCCAAAATAAATAAATAAAACAAAAACAGCTCAGAACCACGGGCGAAATTAGAGTTGCAAAAAACAGTGATCAACAGAAAACTAAATCAAAAATCAATAAATGTAATGGATGCAAATATAACTACTTTGAGAGTCAAATCAGGTTTCAGGTTATAGCAGGCATTTTTAACTGTTTTATATGATTTTGAAGACAAAATACATTTTTTATTAGAAAATATTAGCTGACACTTTGATCAATAATGAAAATAGTTGTTAGTAACAGCTTTAAACCGAATATTTCACAATTATATAGTTTCAGTTGCCTTTTTATTGTAAATTATTTTGTGTTGTTTTTGTATAGAACCCCTAATGTGGCTGACAATCATAAGCAAATCTCTGCTGATTATGAGTGTTTGCAGTTGCAGCTTACTAAATACTATCATTGTTTAATTTGTGCAAAACATCAAAGCATCGTGACTCTAACCTGTGAGTGTTTTTAGCAAGTTATACAATACTCATTTCACAAGCGATACCGATTTAAGCTATATGACTAGGTGGTTCTTTACCCTGGGATTTCAAGGTGACTTAAAGCTTGGCACACAGTGTTCAAAGTATTTGGTGTAGATTTGTACTGACAGCTTAGCAGGAACAATTTCATGTGTATGCTTTAGTGGGAACTCAACTAGAATTGTCTATGAAAAAAATAACACAAGTATACATTAAAAACCGGGGTTTTGAACTTAATAAATACTGCTTAACTACTCTAATCAGCACTATGCCAGTTTCCACAAATTTCACTCCATCCTAGATCCCAGACTTACAGAGATGCATGTTAAGGCTCTGTGTCTGCAAAAAGATCAAGTCTGAGGTTAAATGTTCAAAATCTCCAACTACAATATAAACATGAGACCTAATGAAATAGCCCAATATATAACACAGATTTTCAATAAAACAACAGCTCCTGTAACAACATGTTTATGTGAATTTCATGACTACTGTACTATAATATTTATTATATGTGTAGATGAACAATGAAGACATGGCAGAATAACAGCAACTCACTAAGCAATGCACAAGGAGTTGATTTTCTTTGCAGATATTTTTTGTTGCTCAGCTGCTATAAACTATCTGTCTTGTAAAGTCTAATGTTATTAATTCTACAAGTACCGAACTGCAACCTTTAGGATATTTATTTTTAACCAAACCTTAAACCTAGGGCATGATTACTCTTTACTGTGACTTTATGAGCGACGTTTCACATAGATTACACACAATAAGGCTAAAACTAGTTCATTTATGATTAAACAGTGCCATAAATAAGAGTAGAGTAAATTATGCTCGGATAACGCTCCGATACTTTATACAAATAATCATCTTTTGCTACGAATCTACTGTTTTTACACTTAAATAGCTCATCAGTCACTGTGAAACGACAAATAAGACGCCAACTTCAGCGCTGTGACCCAGCTAGCGTGCAGCTACACTCACCAGTGCGGAAGTCATCTTTCCTAATACAGCAGATAAATACCCGGTGAGAACGACCTGTCGTTTGTTGTAATCGTTACAGCATAAATACAACCGTGCTCCACTTCGTTATTACGACGATTGAGACAAACGAGATTGTTCCGTTAGCTTACCGGCCGGCTAACGTTAGCTAACATGTAGCAGCTAGTTGCTAACAACAACAGAGTTCAGTTTACCCGCCGCGACTGGGCGCTGCCATCTGGTCAGACTTCTTAAAGGGAAAGTCCCGCTGTTAGTAACATTTCTGTCGACTAAAACTCAACTGACACAGATATTATGTTCTGCATGTATGCTAAAGTAAAATACTGCACATTATTATTATTCGTAGTAGAAGTTGTGGTAGTAGTTGTATTATTATATTACTCTAAATAATCAAGTTAATTATTTTAGAGGCTTCTTTAAAGTGTACTGACACATTGTTACCGCCAGATGTCAGCAGTGCAGCACTGTTTCAATTTCGACTGTGCCTCACATGATAATTTTATTTCAAATAAATGTACTAAGAAAAGCAAATGCAGGATGACTAGTTCCCACAAAGTAATTGAGGCTTTACATATTTACATTTCTGTAGTACCCTCTATCTTTAAATCCTGTCTTAAATGTAAACAAGAGGCCATTTTCAGGCAAGAAGAATAAGGAAGAACAAGTGCTCCTAATCAAGGACTGCACGTATGTGATTGAGGTACTTGTACCTTATTTGGGTATTTTATGCTGTGGTATACTATACAATAATTTTCTAACAACTCTGATGTGCTCACATCCTTACAGGTTGTATCGATGTTAGAGTACAGAGCCATGGGGCAAATTGAGCCTCAATTAAAAACCTCATTCAGCTACAGTAGTTCTATGTTGAGATATAAGAGGCCCAGATTTGGAGTGTGGTAACTAGATTATACACATACATTTAGGAACGTGTAAGCAGAAACTGAAGTAATGGAGGTTTAGTTAGAGTAGACACTGGGACCCTCCTCAAGGATGAGCTAACAAAGCAGGACCCACCTTAAGGTAGATACATTGTGCTTCAGTGGTTTGTGTTGTCAGAATTTTAACAAACCAGTAGAAGCACTTGAGTGCTGGGACACTTGCCCACTTTTCCTGGTTGGTGATCCAGCCTTGTGTGTTGATTCACTGCAGATGCACAGTATGTTGTCATCACAGCAGGGTCTCTGGTTACCTCCGTGAATATAGGTCAATGCTGCCATTTTACAAGTGTTATATTCTTTTTGGCCTTGCGCTCTGCCAGTAAGAGCACATCATAGTCAGGGCTAAAAGCTACAGAGACATAATGTTTCAAGAATTGCATTTCAAAGTTAATTTAGTTAAGGAATAACACATTTTCAACATTACACAACCTGTCTTTAACTAAATCCCTTGTGGGCCTTTTCAGCTGGATAGTTGCTTTGTCATGTACAGTAGTTCACACCACAAACACTGAAATAAGTTACGTTTGTGTAATATGCCCAGCTGTAATTATGTTGTTTTCAGTTTTGTTTTTCATATTTTCACACTATGCAGTCATGCTTCTGATTTAGCTCAACATCCCCTGGAACAATCTATCTACAATGTTAAGAAAATACTAAGTTCTGTATTTGAAAATTAAAACCTGCTGAACATGTTCCACTGCAGTGTCAGATAGAGGTTTTTGTTAAGCTGTGAGACCACGTGTCATTTACAAAGTATGTTATTGTTTGTTGCACCATGAATTTGTTAAGTGCTATTTAACCCAAGACAGAGAGAGTCAATAGTTCCCAAACATACAGTAATAAAATGAATTTCAATGTCTTCCTGGAAGAAATAAAATAAGATGTTTATTTCCCCTTATACAAGCCTCACCTACATTAACGGAAATAGATAACATCAAATCCAGTTACTGAATGAGACATACCCACAAGTTTATGTTCTCTAGTTAAATTGTTAACAAGAGTAATACTACACTATGCACTACAGTACACTTTTTGTACTCTACAGTATACAAACAAAGTATACAAATAATGCAACTCATCAACATGCTATTTATATAACCATTTGAGTGTCATATTTCTTATGTAAAGAAGTTGTTTCTCGTATATTATGAATAGAAAGAGAAGGAAGAAGGAAGAAAATCATACAAATGAATCAGAATTCCAGAATGCCAAGTAAAGTAAAGAATTCTTTGATTCATATTCAGTGGCAGAGAAACTTTAGGGCTGTAATTATATAACACACCCAGATGCTTCACATTCTCTGTCCAGAAGTCTCTTCATCAGCACTTTAACCACAGCTACATCATCATAAAGTAGACATATTATGTCTACACAAACAGTAGACAAAACCTTCTTGTTTAACTGAAAACTGTGTGATGCATTCAAATCGTTCAAAGGGAAGTGGAGTTCCCTGAAAATAAATCTGGGCTTGGTCCACACACCATACACTCTGTTTCCAAGCATTTGATCTATTAAACTTGTTTCACTATCCCTCTGTTGTCTGTTTCTCCAAAACACTGGAGGGTGTTTGTTTGTTTGTTTTGCTAGACTGTGAGAGGAGCTTTCACTTTGTGTAACTCACCTGGCCACTTTGTACAAAGTTAAGGAAATGGTTTCTTCTCTACAAGAAAAGTCTTTAGTGGTAAGTGTTACTCAGGTATTTAGAGGAGTGGAGGTCACTTAATAGAGGTGTGCAGCGCTTCACCAGCCACAAGGCTTGATTCAGTATCAACAAGCTTAATACATTATTATTAAATATCTGAAATGAGCAAATTAACTTTTTATGTTGAAGTATTTTAATATGATTGCAGAGCAGTATGAATTTAATGAGTAAAGCAAGCATTCATTCAAGACAAGCTTACTCCTGATTCAGTAAATGGTGATTTCACATCAACAGCTTATTTCACTTTGAAATAATTAGTGTGAAACTGTGTTTATCATGTGAATGTCTACTGATCACCCACATCACACACTCAGACTAAATCATATTTTCCGCTATGTGCATTATAAAGGAAGCGTTGTTGTTTTTTTATAAAGCAACAGATCCACCATGTTTGATATTGTTTAGAATAATAGATTTTAATAAAAACTTGAAATTTATATTTAAACTAAAATTTAAAAACTTGTAATAGATTTTCATCTAATAGATAAGTTGTGTGCGAGGAAAATTCCACAACAGACAAGCTCAAACTAGGAATTTGACTCCATTGTTCTGCAGTGTTGTGAGCATCAAGGAAGTCTACAGTTACAACAATGCTACAGTATAGGTGGTTATATTTTTAGAGACAAAATGAACAACGTGGCTCATGCAAGAGGAAATGTGATGGCTTGTGAACCCACTAAATAGTTCATGCACCATTGCACTGTTTTTGTCTGTCACATGATTTGTCCGATAAAGAAAATCAACTTTTTAAAAACCTGTAGGTACATGTTCCTGAGAGCACAGGAGATAACACAAAGTTTTATTTGATATTTTCTGAGTGCATGACATTTAACTGTATTTTCTACTACTTTATTGCAGAGTCAAAAACACAGTTGTTATTAACAACGTAAGGTAGCACAATGTTGCTTTTGGATTTTAATACTAATGCACTTTTTGTTTTAAGGATTTATTAAAGAATTTCTAAATGTGGTTATGGTAATATGTGACATGTAAATGCACTGTGCAAAGCTTTACATGATTTGACATATAAATATGATATTTTCCAATTTCATGTTTTTGCCCAGGATTTTGCACAAAGTGGGAAAATAAGTCCTGTAGCAATGACAAGCTAATATTTGTTGGTCATGTTTGAACCATGCTCACGCAATCTTCAAAGCTCAAATATTAACAAGGCAAATGAACTTTACATAACAAAATAGCCCGTATCAAAGAGTAGAAGCCATGGGGCAAAAGTGCAGACTCATCCTGTTTTAGGACTAGGACCAAAGATTCATTTTTCTGCAAAAATACAGAATTTCGCAAAATTTCACTGTCATGCTAAACTATAAATAGCATCACTGACTGTGGATCAGTTTGTAGGGTAGTCGTCTACAAACCCCAGGGTTGGTAATTCGAATCCTGCTTCCTGTCCACATGTCAAAGTCTCCATGAACTAGACACTGAACCCTGATCCTTGTCGCCTTAAGAGAGCAACCAGTTCACAAGAATTTTCCCAAGGGAATTAATAAGGTATCAGTTATTATTATTACTATTTTTATTAGGTCTGATCTTTCTTCAGTTAAAAATACAATAATGTAAAATGTGTGTAAAGTAGATTCTGATTTCTACTTTACTATTACACGTAGTAAGTGGTTTTAGTGTTTCCAGATTTTCCACCACTGGAGCTGGTCATTGAAATAAGCAGAAATGCTGTCAATGGCCATTTATTTATACAGTGGCTGCAGTTTAAAGCCATAACCACGTCATTGCAGTTTTCTAGGAGAAATGCTCTAAGTCAAACATTGAATTTCTGAAGTGACACTCTTATTGTTGTGTCCAAACAGCTGACTGTGTGCTGTCAAATGAAAAGTAATCATCAAGATTACTGCTTACACACACATATACACACACATACAGCACTTTGAAACTAATTCAGAAGGCAATTAACACTGAGATAAGTTTAAATCAAAATATCAAAATATTATTTAAAGAAGAAGTGTAATGCCGGTAAAGGGTCAATATCTTTTCCACGTATTGGCCTGAAAACCTTTTACCTGCATGTTGTTGGCAGCATGGCAAAGCACACACAGTTAAAACGTACTGCAGTTTGTCATGCCTTCTCACCCAGAATGTTATCAAAGTACCTTTACTCATACTCAGTACTCAATTATTTCATTGCAGTTGCCACTGAGTGCACAGCAGATCACATGACTGTGAAAAGATTTCACAATGTTGTCTACATGCAAACATATATTTTATCATAAATGGAGATAAAATTTTCCAATAATGAATTCACAATGATCAGATGTTTGCTTTTGTATAACTGAAACTTATCATTCTTATGTTATTCTTATAATATTCTTATTGCAGTTTGTCACGCCTTCTCACGCAGAATGTTGTCATAGGTAGAGAACAGCTGTATTATCACTCAATGCACTGAAACAATGCCTCACAATGCTAAATTCCATTTACTTTTTGATGGTTTTTAGAGTTTAAACATGTTGTGTTGGTAATTACTATTCACTTCTTTTCATCAAAATGAATCAAGCTGAAAAAAACAGGGGAAATCTGAGAAGGAAGATCCAGAATAAACACAGTGAAGTTACCAGAAATGTTGTGTGAATAGAATACAACCTCAGTGACAGAGCTACTGGCATTTTCTGAAGGTCACTTTTACACATCCTTGTTCCTTGTGTGGCATCAGGTGGGCGTGGGAAAAGTGTGATTCAGGTTTTTCTAGAATTAGAATTAGATAGAGTTGCACCAGACAGCACATTAAGATAGTAACAGCCTTTACAAGAACAAGTACCACTGCTGCCAATAAGAGTAATAAAAACCAGCTGACATCCAAGAAATCAAGGGTAAACATAAAACGTGATGTCTTTAATGAACACTATTGTGACTACTACTACTACTACTACTACTACTACTTACAACAATAATAACAAAATAATACTTATACAAAAAGAGATCAAAGTCAGCATAAGTACAAGAAATACGAGTCACATTTCTTTTATAGTTTTGTCACTGTTGTTGTACCCTCATCTGTAACATGACCTTGTCTGTCTGTGAAGTTGTTTCTAACCAAGGACAACAGACATGAAAAACCCAAGAGAGAGAGAGATAGATAGAGACAGAGTCCCACTGGTGATCCTGGACTCTGGGGAGTGAGTAACAAGGCCAGTCTTATCCTAAACCTTCAAATGTGTCGTGCTCTGTGAACAGTTTATCCTAGTCCACCATATTTCACTTTTCTTGACGGAACTGTCAAACTATTTGGCAATGCTTTCATTTATAAGGTCATGATCTCTGAATAATAACCTGATGATGTTTAAAATGTTTCCTTGGAAGAACTATGAATGTAATTATCAAGAGCACAGAGAAAATCTCCAGTTGGTATTCACCTAATTATTTATTTTCATTTGCAACTGAATGCACAGCAGATCACTAGATCGTGAAAGAATGTGACCATCTTGTCTACATACAAACATATATTTCATTTTATATATGATTAAATTTGCTTTGGTACAATTGACGCCTATATTTCTCCTGTTCAATTTGTTTGTTTGTTCACAGACACAGGTAATTTATTTATCCAGTTTCTTGCTGCAAGCTCTGAAGAAGGCTTTTTAAAACGTGAACATGCTTTAAAATCAAAATCCAAATTGGAGCACATACTGCATATTAAACATGCCATCATCTGACACATAATGAGAGAGATAATTGTCCCTAATTTGTCCAGCAGTACAGTCAGGGTGGCAGTCGTGTTGTTTCATTCCTCTCTCCTGCTTCCAGTAAGCCAAGAGGAAATCTCTGCTATCATAAATAGAGTAAGTGTAAACAAAGCTTGTTAGTGTAGTTTCCTGTATGTTTCACCCAATAAAGTCTGTTAATTATTAGTGTTATGTTAAAAAGATTAATAAAATGTTTGATAATACTGTTTAATAAGTAATTGTGAGCAAACAATAAATAAAGATTAATGAAAGAATATGAGGTGAGAATCTGTTGGATGAAATGTCCACAGAAAATCAGTTCATTTGTCTGTTAGATTATTTTGACTGAGGCATGAAGTCTTATTTATGGTTTTCTAAGGACTGTTGTGTCATTGCTGATGTGTTCCAAGAACAGACGTGGCTCTTCCTCTGTAACAGAAGTAGTTGTGCAATAAGTGCTTGCCACTGCTCGTCAGTGTATGGTTGTCTCAGTGTGACTCAGTGCGACTCAGTGCTGGCTGTGTTAGTAGACTGTGTGACATTCATTCAAGCATTCATTGACACCAATTAGATAAAGTTACCAACTCTGGCTGTCCATTTGTAATATATTTTCCTGATTTTTTTAAATAAAAATAAAAAATTCTCAAAAACGCATTAACTCACACCCCATACAAACATTTCTGTATGTAACTCATAAAGAGTGCGTGCCATCATAATGAGCTTATTTGTGGCTAATCACCATGCAGGGCTGTGCATTTTGAAATATGATTGGAATTTTACTGTATGCAGGGACTGTGTGATAATTACAATGGGACTGAATTGTCGTACATTGACTTTAATGTACTGTTGCACAGAAAATACATTCATTTCCCCAATTTTGTCCCAGTAATGTTCAAACGATTGCATGCAAGTCGACCAGGCACAAGCACTCCTCACCTTTGAGACTTGCTGAAACAATGAAAGAGTCACATGATAACATTCCTGGAGGTCTTGAGGACTTGCAGTTATCTAGTCCCGGATGGTAGCAGCAACGCAAATGCTGTGCACAGTGTCAAACACTGCCAAACCATTTTCAGTCCATTATTTTAGACTAGGCCAGTATCCATACCCGTTTTAATGAAGTCATAGAAATCTTTCTTTGAGTCATGGGAAGGAGAAATGATACCAAGTGTCAGCTTGTGCATCACTTTGTCTTTTTTATTTAGGTTTGATGTCTTTTTGTAGCTTTTGTTGCTTCTCATGCACTTAAAACTAAATTAAAATTCAGCTGAAACTATCTTTTAATTCCACAGATCAAAGAACACTGACCCCAATAAGATAACACTTCTGTCTAGTTTGATTTGCTGAAAGTGGGGAGAGCATAGAGTGATTAAATGATCATGTTTCATTTCAAAGAATATTAATCTAGAAAGATGACACTGCAATCCTAATAACGGATTTATTGTTTTCAAAGCACAGCTGCAAAGTGGGCAGCTCCCTCAAAACACAGAGGAATGTTTAAAACTTTTTTAATGAGTTTCATACTATACCAGACAGACACATGATGACAAGCATACAGACCACTATTTCATAATTACAAAATATTTGGGGTTGATAGCATTGAGTATGATGAAAACATACTGAGAATGCTGGATGATAAAACCAGTTTATTATCATCTCTGTGTTTTCTGTGAAATGAGGAGGTGACATTTCTGAAAGAATCATAATCTTTCAGTCAATCAAGCGGTGTAGCTGTGGGCCCAGTTTCTACTCTGCTTCCATAAACCTGATTATTCGTCAAAAATGTTGACTGAACTGGTTTAGTTCAACAGATGCTTCATGTCACCTTGATCCAAGATGTCTGTCCTTCAAGATGAAAGGCTGTCAGGTTTCTCACTGTGGGATTTCCACAGTGCGATTCAGTGTCGTTACCAAGCAAAGAAGCCAAACCACCAAACCATCAAATGTTAGAAGTAGTATCTGACTTTTTTTTTAACCTCTGCCATGAGCCTGCTGTAGCCTTCACTGAGCCTTGCTTTTGTGCAGAGCCTGATAGTCTGGCAACCTTTCACTAAAGCACAAAAATGAGTCACTGGACCAAAACATAAACAACACATTTTGTTTTTGTCATACTAAGCTGTGGGAATAAATCAAATGCGCATTCTGCAGTGTGGCTGTGAATACACTGTTACTATATGGACATAAAGATGAATAGATGAGTAAAGCTGTTGCAGGTGATTACAAACAGAAGACAAGGTGCAACTGAAACAACTTTAATAGTGGAGGTTTGATCTCAATTGTTTTGTGTTTACTTTTTTCTCCCATCATAAAAAATGTTGTTGGTGATTCTTGATTCTTTCAAGCATACTCAGCTTTCTATTTAACACCCAGTGTGTCACGTGCAAGGTTTTACCAGTAGCAATATGTTTTTACTTTTTTCTGCAACCTTCATAACAAATAGTCACACAAACCAAAGCTGCACAAAATTCCATGCTGTGAAACAGAAAGGTTTTTCTGCTTGCTTCTTGCTTTTTGAAACTCTCATAGAGACAAAGTACGTGCCTGGAATATTTTGTACCTTAAAGAGGTGATGTGGCCATTTTTAAGTACATTTTCACCTCCTTCTGGGCTCCGATGAACTCTTCTCTGAACTTAGTGAGCGTGTAGATGGAGTTTAATAAGGATTCAGCTCAAAGGTGAAAGCATCTTTATTTACTCAAAGCAGTGGCAACATCCTTTCTTTGTAAGAGACAAAATATTTCATCAACATTTCTTCCACTTTTACACTGCCTCATAGGAAGCAACTGTGGCTCTTACAACACCTGGACACTTGTGAAACAGTTCAGTTAATAACCTCTCTGTATAAGAGCTTAGGTTGATTTTAAATTAACTTTGAATGAATCTTCAGTCTTTACCATGTGTGTGACAGTGAGTTTGGGATAATTTCATGCATCTGCAGCCACAGCCTGCAGTGAACAGGAGCCATTTGTGATACGCTCTGAGGCTTATGTCAATCTCGAAGATGTGTCCACTGTGACCTCTTTTATTTTGTGGATCTGGGTTGTCTCACATCTCACAGCAACACTTATGTCACCTCCATCTGAATTTAGTAGGTCCCCGCAGACAACCACAAAACGAGATTTCACCTGATAAAAGTGTGCAATCTGTATCATTTTAATAAGCAAATTTATTCTAGTTGTGTGCTTAGGATAGTTATAACTGCACAACTCCCCGTCATGTCCAGGATTAATACTGTGTTATTGTATATTGTGTTTCAATAGGTCTTTCATTAAATTATAATTCTTAAATATATCAGAATCAGAATCATCAGGGATGTTCCAGGTCTGTCAAGATGGCTGTAGGCACGGTGTAGCAGGTAGATGATGGCATCCTCCACTCCAATTTTGACCTGATATGCGAACTGCAGGGGATCTGGTGCTGGTTTAACCAGTGGGTGGAGTAAATTCAGGACCAGCCTCTCGAAGACCTTCATGCTGTGTGAAGTGAGTGCAACTGTCCGATGGGGCACTGGAGCGTGCCTTCTTCGGCACAGGGACCAAGCACGAGGTTTTCCACAGCACTGGAACCTTCATTATACTGAGGCTCAAGTTGAAGATCCTCAGCAGTACTCCACATAGCTGGGTAGCGCACAGCTTGAGCACCTGTGGACTTATGCCATCTGGGCC
>JAUMHL010000025.1:17216453-17236309 GCA_032362345.1 Sandelia bainsii
GTGAACTTTTTACGTTTTCCATAAATTTCACCCGAAAGCCAAATATCCCTAACTTTTTGTGAGTAGTGTATATACACTAATAGGAGATAGTAATGGTTTTGCTTTAAAGCAAATTCTTTGGATAAAATATAAGTGTTTTAGTAGAGAATACATGTTTGACCTAGGGTCCCTGAGATGATATCCATCTTGTGCATGACACCATCCCGGTCTCCAATGCCCCCTCCTCTGGCGCCATACAGGCCCACAGCATGAACCTCATCTACAAAGGTGATGGCACCAAACTCGTGGGCGACATCACACATCTCTTCCAGAGGACATACAGCACCTGTGTTACAGATAGAAGACAAAAAGGAAGAAAAGTTTAGGTAATTCACCAATGTAAAAAAACCCAAAAAATTATTTTAGTCTGCCCAACATCTCTAAACTATGTTTAGCCTTTCAGACAAGAGTATTCAAATGGTTTAGTTTGATTAAATGCTGTTTTTTGCAAACCAAAGCAAAAACTAACCATCCATTGAATGAACGGTCTCAAAAGCCACAATCTTCGGTTTGGAGGGGTCGGCCTTCTGCAGCAGCTCTCTGAGATGGGCCACGTCATTGTGGCGGAAAATGAATTTCTTAGCACCACTGTTCTTGATACCTTGGATCATTGAGGCATGGTTGCCTGCATCAGAGTAGATCTCACAACCTTAATTAGTTCAGAGGAGAAAGAACAGAAAAACCACTGTTCAAACACAACATTCAATGACTAACTATAAATGTACATTTAATTTGGATTTATGGTACAGTAAATGTTTTGTATACCAGGCAGCATCTTGGCAAGAGTGAAGAGGGTGGAGTCATTGGCCACGAAGCAGGAGGTGAAGAGCAGTGCAGCGTCCTTCTTGTGGAGGTCAGCCAGTTCTTGTTCCAGTTCCACATGAAATTTACTGGTCCCAGAGATGTTTCTGGTGCCCCCTGCCCCTGACCCATGCTTTCGTAAAGTATCCCTGGTAACAGAGAACAAGAAAGACAAAAAAATAGTTACATGTTGGTACACACCTATAGGCTAGATACACCCATCCAGATG
Organism: Sandelia bainsii; assembly: GCA_032362345.1. NCBI lineage: Eukaryota > Metazoa > Chordata > Actinopteri > Anabantiformes > Anabantidae > Sandelia > Sandelia bainsii. The sequence goes on from JAUMHL010000025.1 coordinate 17,217,523, forward strand.
TTTCAGGAGCTGTAAAACTATAATAAATTGAACATTTAAATGACTAAGCCCAAGTGTTGCTGAGTGATAACTAACACCTTGTTTGAAGGTGTCACTGCTGCACAGGGAATATAATAAATCTGGACAAGCTCAAGCAAGCCAAAACAAAAAGAAGAAAAACATCACACCTTCGCTGAGTCCCTTGAGATTTAGATGTCAACTATGGTCAACACCCACACAAACCATAAACAGGATCACCCATGGGTGATGACTGACAGGCAAACTTGTCTGAACCCAAGAGGCCGAACCAAGTAATGTTTTTTAAACAGTACAAACACAAACAACCTCTCCCTTACTTACATGATAGACTGCACAACTCGAGGGTGTCGACTCATGCCCAGATAGTCGTTGCTGCACCACACGGACACCTCCCTCTTCTCCTCTAGAGAGCCTGTGAAGTCATCAGCCATGGGGAACTCACTGGCTAGACGATTCACGGTCTTAAACACACGGTATGTGTGGTCACTCTTCTTCTCTTCGATCTTCTTCTCAAAAAAGCCATCATAGTGGAAGCGGGACACTGTAAAAACAGGAAGACCAAACAAACGAAGCTTACTTAATGTGGCTCAACACTGATTGCACTGACTGTGATGGGTGAAGCAATTTTTAAAATGAAGAAAGTCTCAGGACCAAAAACTGACATACAAGCTGGTTTGGCAATGCTCTGTCAAAAATTTTAATACTTTGTCTTTGTCAAACCAACCAAATAAAACTTACTACTGCCTGGTAAGTTGTCCTGCAGCAAGTGGGAGACCCTTTTAGGTCGCTGTTTCAGAAGGGTCTTCAATAGACTAGTCTGCTCCCTTTCATTTGCCTTAGTGGAACCGACCAGAGACGGCTTCTCCAGCTGGGCAGGCGACATTTCTGATAAGAGTCAAGAGAGAAGAAAGATAACATAGTAACGGATTCTGAATAAAACAATGCACAAAAACAACTGTCTAATCACTTTATGAACAGCTCTTACCTTTCTGGACAGTGCGGACTTCCTGAACATCCTCCCGGAACTCCATGCCGACCTGGCGGACCACACTGCTGTTTTTCTGGCCCATCTCAGCAGCCAGAAAAGGGCATTTGGAGGGCACAGCCTGGCCTGAAGGTGGCACAGGGTGACCAGCAGGCAGCTTGGCCTCCACTTCTTGTTTAGGGACTAAACAATGAACAGAAGTTTTACGTTTCAGATATATCAACACTTAGAACCCATAACCAATATAATACTCAGCAAAATGTGGTCATTACATTAACTAATATATTTCAAGTGTAATAATGTATTTATATTGGTGATTAGGATATTAATGACTCCCTCACCTTCAGTGGCTGACATGGTCTCCTCAGGCTTTTGGTGAGAGGAGGAGGTGGAACACAGGGCCCGTGCCATTGATGGGGCCATAGGCTTTGAGGCCAGTTCCATCATGATGGGGCATTTCTGGGCATACACTACCATAAAATTTTTGGACTGCTGAAAAAAGGCCTGAGGCACACGTGCCAGGAATGGACAGCGACGCAAAATTACATCCATTGTCAGCAGTGACGATGATGATTGTCCACAGATCTAAATGAGACAATTGAAACTTGATTGAAATGCGGGTGTGTCAGATACCTGTTCTTAATCCTGCATAACACCCAAAAACGCAAAAGGACTTTTTATAGTAGTAGTTTTTATAGTAAATTTAATAAATCTATCCAAACTGTTACATACAGTTACAAGTGTATGTACATTTACATACAGCTCTTTACAAAAGTAAATACATTTAAGTACACATTTTTTCCTTTCTGTAACAGAGTTGTAGTAACGGTGTTAGCACAAAAACGTCTGTAGACGTTTGTATCTGTGTCATTTCATGGCAAATGATACTAAAACATTTTATACATAATTTTTAGATCCAACTGTCCCTTTCAGACATATCTGACCTGACCTGAGTTTTTTTTTTTTTTGGGTGGTACAGGGTGAACTGTTTTTCAGTAATAACACAAAATCTAAGCTTTGACAAAACTTTAAAAGCACACGGTCCACTTACTGGAATTTTTTTGGAAAGTTGTGTTTATTCAATATTGTTTCATCCAATGATGTAAAGCTGAACTTTTTTAAAGTTGTTTAAAAAAAAAAATCAAACTACTAGCAAACTACTTTCAGTGATAGTAATGTTCTTTCAAGCTCAAAGCTTAGGCAACATTTCAAATGTTTTGTAAGTGGCTACCCCCACTTAAACCAAAAACAGCTTTGTAGGACTTTGTAACTAAAGATTATTGTCATCACCATTAAGGTGTTGATTATTTTTTAATGAGTAACCAATAAAAATAATTGCATTTCTCACCAGCACACCATATATTATATATATAATAAGGAAAAGCAGCTGACAACTGAAAAGCTTAAACTATAAAGAGAATTCTTCAATTTATTTTTGCTAGAAAAAACATTAATGACTTAGTCAGTTTATAATTGTTAGTGAGAATATGAGTTTCTAAAGTTTGTGTCAGGTTTCATTTGCAGCTGTAATTACAATCACACCGTTTCGACTGGACGGACTTCCAAGCTTATTCAAACAGGTGTTACATTGTGAAAAAGCATGTTAAAAATTAAACTTCATTGCGTAAACTCGGGAATTACGTAAATACCCTTCACCCAGGTAGACAGCTCTACATTCTTCCACACTGTCATCACTCCCGTGTTATTCTAGCCTTAAAGTTCGGGAAAAGGAGTAAAAAAAAGTTCAAAAAAACAAAACAAACATAGAATATTTCTTTTTCTTGAAAATATGACATAATATCTGTGCACGATATCTGCGATACACACATAATCCCCACTAAAACTGTATCCTGAAGAATTTCGAGACTTAAATTCCTGTATGCTTATTATAATAATCCCTGTAATTTTACTAGATGGACATAAACACCAGCATGTAACTTTCAGCATGGAGCGTACTGTTTTGTTTTTTTTATAAAGCTCGATTATTTTAGACACATAATGTGTTTCAGGTCGTGTCGACTCGTAGCGTTAACGTATTTACTGGTTATTACACATTTGGAGAGAAAGATTTCTCTGTCTTCAAAGCTGACTACCATTAATAATAAAATAATCAGTTGCAGTTGTCGCTTTTTATTTTAAATCCTAATGCAAGTCTGAGCCCGACAGGTCACGATCTTTGCCGGCTCACCTGGTTTATCGTTAGCTAGCTGCTAGCATTAGCTAAGAAGAACTATTAGTGAGGATGAAGATGCGGTAGCGTTAAATAAGAAACTTACCAAATAAAAACTTGAGACTTAACAGAGTACTCCTATTTATCGGTCGTGTAGCAGTCAGGATAAATGCAGCGAAACCAAACTAATGCAACACTTCGAGAAAATGACTTGTTTTTTGAGAAAGTGAAGGCTAAGAGTGCTTCGTTATCCTGCACTGAGGACGAACGAAAAGGACACGGACGTGCCGCTGCTTATATGTGCGTCTACCATGGCCGACTACGAACGGAAATGTCGCGAGATTTCGTTCATTTACGTCAAAGGTCATTAGTCTATCGTCTTTCCTGTCATGCGTGAGAAGTCACTCAACGTGAATGGGGTACTTAAGGTGCCAGCATAAATAATAGAAGTACGCAAACTCAACTTAAAGTGCAAGTACTTGCCTGAAAAAGTAGTCCACTGCATGTAGAAGAAACGCCTCAAAGTTTTTATGTAATTTAAGTAATAGGTACATAGTTACTAAAACAGTCAAATAAATGTAGTTGAGGAAAAAATTCAATATTTCCCTCTAAATTACAGTTCTCCAGTACAAGAACCTTGTAACTGTACTTAAGTACTGTAAATGTATTTAGTTACTTACCACCTGCAGAAGGTAAGGGTGGAGATGATACTTAATATTTTGTTGTGTAGCTCATGTCATAATTTACTTGCAAGTTAAATGTTGAATTTCAAAGCAAACAGGCTGTCACGTAAATGTAGCAGAAAAGAAGCACATTTACCTTTCAGTTGTAGAACAGCAAACATATATAACTGTGTAAGTGAAGGACAAAAACCTAAAATATGTCTTTAAGTACAGTTCTTTTGTAAATGTACTTTCTTGGCTGTACTTTCTACCTTTTCTGTGTAGTTTGAACATTACACGTGACATGCATCACCTCTTTATTGTATATATATTGCATTTGATCAATGTGAGTTTGTCAGTGTTACTGACATTTTAGAAGAACTTCACTTTCCATGACATGTGTCTGTCAACTTTATGCCGAAAGAAATGGGATTGTAAACTGCTTCATCAACAGTTATGTGCTTAAATTTGATTGAAGATAGTGAATAGATGCAGTTTATACATAACAGGAACTATATCTGCACACTTGTGACCTCTGGTGTTGGAACAGAGACATTGACTCTAAAGTGATTCTTGAAACAGTTCTGTTTTTAAAGTCTATGTTCTGGAGATTGATATGATGCGAAAACAAATCTATATAGATTTGAATATGTCACAGTGGAAAAGTCACTGAAAACTACAAAGAAGGAACACAGTGCACTTTACAGTACCTACCTGCACTATGTCACAAACATTTAAACTCAATAAGATGTTAGATAATAAAATGGAAGCTAACAGCTTTGGCTACATATTTCATCTATAAAACCAGTTTCTGTGATGAGCAACTCTTATCTGTGATTATTTGTGATTCTTTGAAGGGACAGTTGTGGCTCTTTGCTGCCCTCTACAGATCTCTGCAGTCTATGACACTGTTTGCAATATTTTATCTGCAGCACATAACAAGTAGTCTTTAATGCAAGTCCACTAGAACAGCTTAGTCACAATGAAAACTGTTTACCTCTGTGACAGAATGGAGGGTTTAGGCTAGAGACTTTTATTGTAAAACATTAGTGAATATAAAAGTAATCCAGATACATATTATACTATACTGTGTGAACTGTGTCTGCTTTACATAATTGCTGTAGTTTTGTACTTACTCTGACAACAGAAATTAATAGAATATAATTCTCAGTTTCATCAGTTTTAAGTGTGTGCAGGACTTGCATCCATAGCACTGGATGCAAGTTCTCCTAAGTTTTGTTCACCCGGCACTTTGTATATCTGTCTCTGCATAAAGCTTTTATTGCACAGAACAGTGGTGAAATGCTACAGTTAGTAATGATACACTTCAGCACAATTTAGTGCTTTACTTGAGTGTTTCCATTACTTGTTATGTGAATGTGCATATGAAACATAGGCTCTTTTCATCTTATCATCTGTTTGGCTGCCAAATGTATATAAAAGACAAACACAAGCGCACTTTTATGCTGAAATTCAATAACCAAAATTGGAGAACAGAAAATACACATTTTATTGAACTTTGCAGGATAGGTGTGGATTTTAAACAAAATTAAGTTGCATACACCAATCAGCCACAACTGATTAATTCCAGGGTGGTTTTAATGTGTGGTAGACAGAGGTCGTTCTGCAGCTACAAACCTTCACTCATACAGTACGCTGTGATGCACTGTGTGTTCTGACACCTATTGATCATGGTCAGCATTACATTTAGACCACAACAGTAAAACCACCAGGCGGAATCAATGCTGTGGCTGATCTGTATATAATTTACAATAGATCAATGACAATTATTCTTAGATGATGAGCAGATGGAACAAAAATAAATCTCTGCTTTTATAATTTTCACAAAGAATGTAAATGGCTATGATCCACACATACATACATACATACAAAAAGCCACCTTGAAGAATCAATACTGGCCAAAGGACTGAAATCACAAACAGAGCACAAATATAATGACAGATTGCAGACACAAGGGAAGCTTACAGTGAAATGCACAGACAAATCAATTGGTCTATGTAAGAAACATGCACATTCCACTACAAATAAACTGCTTTGCAATTTACAAAGATGTATGTTGACAACCACAGTCTCAACAGAGGAAATTGAAAAGATTTTAAACAAGATGACTCAAAAGATGAAAGTCTGGTCTGTCCCATGAGCTGTGACTGTACTTCAACAAGTAAAAAGAAAAAAAGAAAAAGGTTAAAAGAAAAAGGTCACTTAATAGTTAAACTATTTTCAAGTAATTTCAGTTCACAGAAAGCATTAGTAATGATTTTCCTGCAGGTAAACAGAAGTGCTAAAGCAGAGCAGAGCAAGGGAGGCTTATTAATTTAGTTTTAAGATACAAACAACAATACTACATTTCCAAAAACGCACTGTTAAGCTGGTGGAATCCGATGAAGACAATGGTAATGATAAAGACAAGAAAACAAAAACACTAAGATTTGACAGGCAAATAACAAAACACTGTATAAGAAAGTGGTAATAACAACACCATTTGGGTTGCAAGTAAAGAAACTAAAGTTGAAAGGCTATACAGTTTATGGCAGAAATGTTGGATAAGGCGCACTGCAAAATAATGTAAAAAAATAACTAAATGAACACAGTTGAGTGCAAGTAACAGCAACAAACAGTTCAAACACTCACAAATAAATAGAAAATTAGAATTTAGAGTGTTGTAAATGACATGCATGCTGTAGTTTGATTAAAGAATTATGGTCAAGAAGGCACAATTGTTTCTTGCATTTTGTTTCATGCCTTTTCTGTTGACTTCACTATGTGAATGTTTGGTTGATTGAAAAGAAATAAATCTCCTTTGGTTAATTCAAAACTAGGTTAATTCAAGCTGCCTGTTGCACTGCAGTATAGCTGTAAGATGCAAGTGAAACCAACCTGAGCAAAGATGAAAAAAACGAACTTATTTCTACATAAACACATAAAACTTAAAGGTGCTGTGTGTAAAATTTAGTGGTTGCAGATTGCATCCATCTAAAGTCTCACTTTCCCCCACCCCTCCCTTTCTACTGGTGAGAGAGCCTACAGAGGCCGACAGGTTCCATGTTGTTGTCTACAACTGCATCCAAGCGGTGCCATAGCGTCATGAAAATGTGAAATTCCCTCCCTAGAGCCAGTGTCTGTTCTGTGCTACTGTAGAAACATGGAGACCCGCTCCCTATGTAGATATAAAAGGCTCATTCTAAGATAGAGAAACTGCTATCATTCTTACTTTCAGGTGACTAATGAAAAAAAAAAATCATGGATACTCCATTTTTGAAAATAGATCCCTCTAAATCCTACGCACTGCACCTTTAAACACAAAGCAAACTTTCTCTATGTGAAAGGTCTATTTAACTGAAATAGCCTAATGAGATTTCCCTTTGCTGTGGGTTTAACAGTAAACCCCATTATTCCCTCTGAATATTGTAATATTGAGTACATAAAAAAAGAAAAAGGGTTCAAAGCACTTAACTGAGTCTAATGTAAACTAGAAAGAGAGCAATGGGATTGTGACCAGTGATATGAAACTCTCTCTCCAAAGATAGTAGATTTAAGAGGTCATTCAGGTTTGGCCAGTGCGAAGTTTTAACAAGCAGCAGGAGGGAGATGTTGAAACATCAGAAGCCTGAAAAATGTCAACGCACTTCATCTATTTCCTATATCAGATTAAGTGATCTCATGTATAATTCACCAAGAGTTCTATGATGGAGTCATTAAAAAATATACAAACAATATCACCATTTGTATAAGTCCATGCAACGAGTCAAGAGGTTTCACCTTTTTCACTTTGCAACTCTTCAACAGAACAGATACACCTCAACAACTATAGATGTGTCATGATATTTGGATATCTAACAAACAAAAACATGAGTCAAAATGGTCATGAACAACTCCAATCTTGATTCAGGTTACACATCCCTAGTTCTGCCAAGTCCCAAAATGTTGCAGCATGTTTAAAGTGGCTGAGAGTGCGGCACTGTGGTACATTATCCAGTCTAGGGGTGTGGGCTAACATAATCCGGGTTGTACGCAGGCTGTGTTACGTAGTCTGTGTGTGAGAGTGGAGCGTTGGGCTGCGGCTGGACAGGAGGCTGTAGAGAATATGGTGTCTGGCCAGGGGTGAATGCAGCCTGGCTGTAAGGCATTGGGTTGGGGGGGTAGGCAGGGCCAGCTGGAAACAAAAAGAAAACACAACATGATGAAGGAGATGAATAGGGCTTGGACAGGAAGCACATTTTAACTCTGTCTAACCAAGTAACCACAAATGTGACATTTCCAAAAATGCAGATGACTCAACTGCATACTAGCAGCAGTTATTCCACCTCCACTTCCTATTGCAGCTATCCTGAAGAACCCAAATTGCATAACAACATGTCATTACATTATGTTAAAGGGTGTATTTGTGAATATGCTGTATTTATAAAAACATACGCACATATCCACAAAACAGAAAAACACAGTTTTTTGGGGATAATGTAAATGCTAAAAAAACTCCTTCATGTCCTTTGCCCAAACATATGTTTTAGAGCTACAGCCTTCTTAGAATCTTTAATTATATACAGTATATATTTATATATATATAAAAAAAAAATCACTCACTGGCTTCCTGATATGTTGGAGGTGGTCCTACTGCGTATGGTTGTCCCTGGTAGGGCACTGTGGGCATGGGTTGAGCTCCGTAGCCCTGGGGCAAGGGATGGGTTCCATATCCTGGCTGCACTGATGTAGCCTGGTATGGTGGATACTGGTAACCAGGAGTCTGCCCAGGTGCTGCAACTGGCTGCTGGGGATACTGCTGAGGAACGGCAGTGACCACTGTTGTGTGTGTGGTGGTAGTTATCACAGCTGTAAACAAACACAACACAGAAACAAATAAACACTACATTTAACATACGCTACGTTGGGGTTTAGTCACAGTTCGGGGAAGTACGAGTATGGGATAAATTGTTCAGCACTGAAAAACAAACAAAATGCAAACAGCTATCAGCTGCTGTCATAAACAAAAGTTTAAGCTTAGAAAGGTTTGGTGAATTGTAGAAAGCACAATTGCATGCTTAGCATGTTAAATAACATCACTAAGGATGAATTTGACAGCAGCACCTAATTGCCCCAAATATATACCTAGTATGTCATCAGGTTAACCATTTCAACATTATATTACACAAAGATAACACAAGTAAGAACAAAATACAGTTTTTAATGATGATTTCATTTATTAAAAAAAAAGCTGTCTAGCCCTATGTAATTCCCTCTCTTGCTAAATCACAAATGAACTGCGATTAGGTCCATTTTTGAAAAGCTGAGTTCAATTTCACTTGCCACAACCCCACCTGATTAATGCCAGACCTCTTAAATCAAGAAATCTCCTGAATAGAAGCTGTCTGACAAAGTGAAACACACATGTTGTGCATGCTTTCCCAGTTTTGGACACATTGAGCATGCGTGCTTCTCCAGACGCACCTCCTCGATCTACAGGACCAAATTCTGATAATAAAGTCAATTTGAGGTCTTCTTAATGTTCAGTAATATGTATTCAGTGTGCCTCTTCATTTATAAACACTGTCTAAGGAAATAAAATGCTTATTGAGTCAGTGTATGTCACGCTGTGAACACAGTTTGGCCATTTCAATAAAGTGTTTGACAGCACTGTTCCTGGGGACTTGGTTTTATCTTGCTGGTGGAAGTTGTTGAAGCTGTATTTAACCTGAACATTAATTAGATGAAGATGAGGACACTGCTCAATTTTAGTCAAGATACAACATTATCTATTAGGAATTTTATGATTAGAAAACTAAACTGTTACCATTTTAGTATGCTGAATTAGCTTTTAGCAGTACCTGGTTGTCCCTGTCTCTCCTTCCACAATGGTCCGCTTCAACTCCCATCACCCCTTTGGTGAGGCATACCTCACGCAAAACCTCTACATTAAGAATAAAAACTATTACGCAGGTGTAAGCTACGATTGTCACAGAACACGATACCTGCTAGATCGACATAAATGTACATCAATTTTATGTATGAAACTGAAAAAGAGCACAGTTTGAAAAAACCCTGTTAAAACTTGAACACCATGAGGGAACGAAGGTGCGTGTGTGTCAGTCATTCTCCCACCATGTTTTTTTGAGACAGAGTGGGAGTTTTCATGACCACTTCCTGTAAATGCTGTGGGATGGTCTTGAGTTTTCCCCACTGTGGTTGCTGTGGAAACAATGAGTCACCCGAGGTGGAGCTCTGACATTCCTCAATGTGATCCCGACACGCAACACACTGAGGGAATCCACACTCTAGTTTTTTGTTTTAGCCTCCCACTGCCCTCTTCCAGTGTTTGTTCACTGCATGGTAAAAACAGAACAAGCTGGCTGAAAGACCGAACTGACAGGAAGTACAAGTGTGTAGTATTAATAACAGTGCACATGCTCAATTGCACAAATACACACACAAGTCAGGTGCTTTCCTCCACTAAGGGAAATTTGAAGGAATTCATTTAGAGAAGCAGATCAAATGAATATAAGTCATATCTAAAAATAAGAGACCAAGAGGAGAAATCTGGCAGTAGAAATAGGGTTAAGGGAAAGGAAGAATAAGGAGACAAACTGGAATTAAAGCCACTCACACAATGGAGGCAACAGTTGATAGAGGTTGTCTATCACTACACAAAGCCTATAAAAAACAAGGTGTGGAAAATCACATATATGTGTACTTATTTTAAGTTTGTAGGGGTGTCTAAAAAAATGGAAATCAAAGTGACTTAATCTGAATGAATTTTTGAGTTTACAAACAATGAAATTAAATGTACTGCAAAGCAGAAGTAAGAAAGGTTAAGGATATAAAATGTACATTGTCTCCTTTTATTACTCACTTTGTAATTAATGAAATTCAGGAGGAAGAATTCCTTATACCAGAAACCAGGAGATCCACTGATTATTACTGAACCATATTCAGAAGGAGGGATAGGTAACACAGGTAAATATAGGCTGTTGTTTCTTTGTTACCTGTGCCTCCTCCTGAAGATTATTTTAAAGTAAAACCTAAAGCCAGAGACTGCCACCATAGCCCTGGTCTTTTTGGGATAACTCTACTCATATACAATTTCTTCTATTTTTTTATAATTTTGATCTGATATGTATAAGAAACAATCAAAGAAGCTTGGATGCACAGCATGTGGGAGTGTTAGAAAAATGAATGTATGTTACCTATAATTTGTATTATTATCCTTTCACATTTATTTCCATATATCATGCTTATATTGTTGTTAGAATACGAATATGTTTTATCCTCATGTAGTATTATTGCTTAGGAGAATGAAGTCCTGCTAAACCAATTAAACCACTTAGGTTGTATAGCCATACAGCATGTCTTTGTTTTCCTGTAGGATGCAGCTGTGTCTGGATTTCATTTCATTTCATTTCATTACATTTCATGACCATGTGAGGAAATGGTCTGAATAATGATCTAATGACTAATCAACTTAGCTTACTTCCTAATATTGCTTCCTTGTTCACCACTGCCTACAAAAGACTTGTACTCTTAGTCAGAAACAGACAACTCTGTACTGAAGCTGTGTGCTCGTGCAGACTTGTCTCCTTGCTGCAAGAAAATAAACAAGCTATAGAGCTGAACCTGATTCCAGCGACTCTGAGTTTTTATTAAGAAGAAAATTCTCTTAACAGGGAGAAAATCAGTCAAGCTTACTGAAGACATGTAAAAATTCAAACTTAATGATGGGGGGGGGGCTTTCACACACAAACACTGGCTAGTTTGATTCTGATGGCTTGTCTCAAAAACATGTGTTTTATGGGAACACGAACAGGAACAGTTTCAGCAAACTGAGAGCGGTTACAGCAAAGTTGCTCCTCAGAGGCAGGCCTGCATATAGCACAACAAGGCCTATGACCACAATTCTGTAGCAGAAACATTTCAATATCCACCATGTGAAATATCCACACCAGATGCAACAGACATAGCATAGTACAGCTCAGGTTTACACCTGGAACACTTGATGTTACACTTGTAATACTGACTGCTTATTGTCATTCTAATGAATATGACATAAATATGGGTGTTACTGTAATCTAAGTGATGCAAATAAATCTGTATGTAATGCTTACAAACTTACTATGAGGAAATAAAAGGCAAGAAAAACCAAAATTAATCAACATTACACTATCATTTAAAAGATTGAAAGATGTGCAGGCATTATTCTGTATTTTTGTTATGGTCACCAAATCCCACGAGAAGACCAACACCAACAATATATTAGATTGTCTCTTGATTCTTTGCGACTTCCAACATTTTTATCCAAAGTGACTTACAGGTGAGGTACAATGCAAAACAAACGCTTGCTTGCAAATGCTTCAGTCTAATGAGAGATAAGTGCCAGATGGGAAAGAATTAAGATTTTTTTTAATGTACAGGAAATTAAAGAGTAAAGTAAGTTGCATCAGACTTCTGACTACAACTATTTTGTGAATATTGGGAGTAAAGTTGCTGAATGTGCAGTGTTGGTGTCTCATTCTACAGGACCTCAGGACCACTGAGGTGAGGAGCTTTGCTTGGGGGTGGGCATAAACCGATGGCGTTCATTTATCACCATCTTATCAAGATACTGACAGTAAAAATATAAATGCCACGTTTTTTCTAAGCTGTTCTCAGCATTGACATTCATTTGGGCTGAAAATTGTACTTATGGCATCCATGCCTCAAATTCATAGTGTTGAAAATAAATAGGCCCTAACATGTAAAAACAGCAGTAAGCATTCAAACCCCAAAACAGCAATTATCTCTGATGACTACAGTGCACCATCAACCATCAGGACACACTGCTCACTGCAGACGTCAAGTGAAACTTTGCATGGCATCTCGAATGATGACAAACATAAACATCAAATGAGGAACTTCAGAGTGTTGGACTTAACTGAAAAAAGAACCTCTGTTACTGTTGTCAATGTCACATGCTGTATGCTATCCTTTGCAAATCACTGCGATTTCTTTGAAACATCAGACCAGTGACTGTTATTAGTCAGACCAAGAGACAGCAGTGATGAAAATGATGTGGTGGGTGGGCCAACAATCCTCAAATGATTTGAATTCTGCTTGCAAAACTAGACAAGCAAATACTCCAACACACTGGAAACCAAGAGCATGACGTTGGGTTTTTTTTTTTTAAAGAAAAAGCTGTCAAAAGATAGTTAGCAACACAAAAAGTATTGGATGTTGGCTGTGTGCATGAGACATGCACATGTGCAGCAACATGCTGCAGAAGCCACAGCATCACCAAGCTTTCGATACACTTCTAATGGTTTTACTAATAAAGTTTTAGATTATGACAATAATTCTGGGAGATGGATTAGGCAACTATTATATCTCATGAGTCCAGGTTAATCTAAGGTTTGGGACTAATGTCAGGCAACCATCAGGGAGGGTTTAGTACACAGTTTAGTTTAGTAACATAAAAAAAGATTAGATTCATTTGAGTCTACAGAGCAAATGAAAATGGTAAGGCAATCTGCCAAACACACTCATAGTTCCTTGTTTACATAGAGTTACTCACTGGTAGTGAGTAACAATAGACAACAGAAACCAGTGAATTGACACTACTATTTTATTTTGGGAATGCTCTTGCTCTTTAGAAAGGAGGTAAAACAGAGCCTAAGAAATATACACAAAAGATGCAGTATGTTGTTTGGACTGGTTAAATGAGCCTTTACAGTTTTTGACATATCTTTTGCCAATTAGTATCTGCAGATCAAAGAGTATGTCTATCAGTTAAAAGTAAGGAAAAGACCTCTAGCACTTTCAGTTTTATATTACAGTAGTAATATCTTGTAATAGCGTCGTTGTGGAAAATTGAACACTGGTTAAAATAAACAAATGGGAGTGATTGGTTTTGGCTTTTCCAGTAAATTAGGTGCCTTACAGATCACAGTACCTGATTGCAATAATAGAATGACTTTATTTAACTTTCTGAGTCTCTTAAACACCTGGCACGCCACTCTTATGTGAACCTGCTGATCAGGTAGATCCAGGATGTGATCAAATCAGGATTTGGCTCAAGAACTCGTAAACAGTACAACCAGAGATACTAAAAGGATAGTTACAGTATACTCTGTAAATATTTAATAGTAGACAACAATTATATTGTCCTCTGACAAAAAAAGCTACCAGTTCTGTATCTTACAAGCATCACCACCAACAACGGACATTATTAACTGAAGGCTACTTACGTCGTGGCTTGCGGCACATCTTGTACAGGCAGCAGCAGGGACAGACACAGCAGCAGATGAAGATGAGCACAGCGATGATAGAAAAACCAATACCCAAGATCATCGGCAATGGTGAACTCCGAAAGGAAAGACTAGAGTCAATAAAAGAGAAAGAAAAGATTTCACCAAGTTGCCAATTTAGATTTAGCACAGATAGCCCAGTTCACAAACATACCAAAGTAAAAAGATATTATGGGAAACCAGTTAAAAAAACAAGGCCTAGAATTATTAACTTTTATATCACATTTTTTGTAGTTCCCAGTAGAAAATAAACAATAATTCCTAATGATGTAACTACTTAAAATAAATGCACCCTCAAAAATCTTTAATTTGTTAATTCACTTGAACCTGAGAGATTTGAATGACCCAGTCTTTGCAAGCAAAGATGGGTTGTGGCTCTCTACTTCATGTAAAACTCTGTGAGCTGCCAATCTGTTCAAAAAGAACTACACCATCTACAGTGTATAATATTGTGAAACAATTCAGGGACTCCAGGAAAAATGCAGTGTGTAAAAGCCAAGGGCAGAAACCACAGTTAAATGTGAATGACATTGGAGTCCTCAGGCGGCATGCTGATTTAACTCTAATATGCAAGTAGGGGGCCTTACATCAATTCTGTGCAGAAACGCAGCTGAGACCTCAGGGTGCGAGCTTGCATATGTGCAAAAATGCCAGGAGAATCAGAGAACGGCAACTAGGGACTATTTACGGTCTCTTTGTACTTTTGTCAGAAAAATAATGGTTCAAGTGAATTAACAAATCACAGATTTGAGTTTTTATTGCATCTTAGAAAAAGTCATTTTGGGAAATGCATGAACCATGGCAAAAGGTTTTTAAAAGCAACACTTGACATCTAAGTCAATGAGCTTCCAAGGTACTTTAACTATCAGTAGTGACAGTGTTTACAAAAAGTCTGATAGTGGTGTCTGAAACTCAACAAGAAAGAATTAAACATCATCCTATGTACACAATACACTGGCTTTCATTTTATATGTGTGCAATGTCTCAGCAATAACCAGACAAAAAAGCATAAAAATGACTTTTTTAAAATACTTTCTAAGGTCTTTTTTAAGGAAATGTAACTCCAAGGTTAGATACACTGTCAATCCTACAACAGGCACATAAGCTAAACATACACTTATTAATCTGTAGGTGGTAATGTGAAAGAAGATTATTTGTGCAAGTTATAGTTCACACATTAGCTTCATGGTGGTCGTTGTGCACAGGAAGGACTGCTTCCTGTTTCTTGGCTGTGCAATGGGCTCTACTGTCGTTACACAACAATAAAATTTGAGAAAGAGAAGCTATTTCCTGTTACAATGTGGACCTTTAAACCTTTCACCAAAATGAACTGAAGTTAGAAGCAATTTAGTATCTATTAGATATTAATAAAATAAAATAGAATACCAGTCTTCTTGTTCATCCTCAGAAAGCCGTAAGAAGCTTGAACTACAGCAGTATCTATTATAGCAGGAACCACAGCAAAAGGTTCCTCTGGAACATGTCTGTGAAGAGTGGTATGTGTAGGATCCATCTGTGTAGGCCTTACAGTCATTGTCCCATGCTTTAACAAAGAACAGACAGAAGACAGATAACAGCAGAAGGATTAGCCTTGTTATCACATCAGACAAAGCTATAGTCATGATCTGTCAAAGATTTTAAAAAGGCATAAATCGTGAGAGAAGATTAGTGAAACAAACACTTTCCTCAACCCACTTAAAAAATATATAATTGCTCATTTTAGGAGTTTAATACCTCGACTGTCACCAATGAATGATTTATAAAGGGAATATCTTTGTGTTACTTGAATATTAAAGGCTATTTGAATATTTTCCACTGGACAATGAACATTTACACCATGTCCTGACATAAACAGTAATTACATTAACAGTTATAGTTGCAGCTCCATAATCCAGTTTATATTTGTAAAGATGTAAAAGAGAACTGTCACACCACAACACTAATCTCTGCTGCTCTCAAAATATACACTCTGTCGACAGTTCACTAGCTGAAAGCAATGCAGCTTAATAACTGTTACAACAGGTCTGTAATAAATCTTCTCTTCATGAGGGTCATTTAATGTAGTGAGGTGTTGCTTCAATATTAATATGGTCAATCTGGCGGCTGTCACTTACTTCATGATAATTCATGAGTTCATAACTGCTGCATCTGACTGCATTAGGCTTTATCTAAAATAAGAAATCAGCTCTCGAGTGTATAACTTCTATAGTTAATAATATCTAATGGAAAATAAACAACAAGTTGCTATTTTTTTAATCATCTTATATTACAAGGCAATGGGCCCCTGGACACAGACACTTCTGCCCAGCTACATAGAATTAAAACATACAGACTTTGTGGTGATTTGGTGTCAATCTATGATCGTTTTGTCTTTCTGTAGTCGTTTTACAGTTTACCTTGCCTCAGACAAGAAGGGCACAAACTAGTTTCTCCTAACTGTACCTAAATAAATAAACTGACAACTGAAAGTATATGAGTGAGTCAAAAAGCCCTAAAGCAGCTCATAAACACAAATAAACATGCTGTAGCCTAATAAGAGTATAGTATAAGTTACTATAATAGACCTACGTACTGACAATGACTAGTTGAATTTTTGCTAAAGCTAAATATGTTAGTTAATTTGTGTCAGCCAGTATTGTAATAACGCTGTTTACATTGAGATTATAAAAACGGGAACTGAATCCGGTTGATTCCGCAACAGCTAAAATAAGTTAGAGACGAACTAATGCTGAAACTATTTTGAACAACAAACGGTAACTTTTAACAGACAACCAGCTCCCGGCGACAAAGCTAACGTTAACGTTACCGACCTCGCCCCGACTTCGGTTCGTCTGAGCCCGGCTCGGAACGTTAACGTCAGCTCACTGACATTCTCGCCGTTACGTGTGCTAACGTTAAAGCACGCAGTTTATTAATGACGACGTCGTAGCGTTAATAAAATCAAACAGAGGCCCAAAAGAAAAACTCACCGGATATACACGGGGACAGAACCACACATAAAGCCAACGCAGCAGCAGCGCACAGGCCTGACGCCATGGCTACTTGAAGATTCCCGGATTGAGGCAGGAGAGTAGGGAGCTCCTCCGGCGGTTGAGGAGAGGAGGACGTCTGGTTTGATCTGCTGTTGCAAAGATCGCCTATGCACACAGTTGCCTCACGCAGTCATGATCCCGCCCACCTTAAACTCTTGCTTCGGTCTAGTCTTTCCCCCTTTGTCTTCGGTAAGTTAAGTTAAACGCACACACAGTATTCACTTTGTCCATGCCAATCAGTAAGCAAAAGAATAGTTGCATATAAAAACGTATAAATAACTCATATTTAGCTTCTTATATTTAAAGACCAAAATGATTATTAAAAATGTATTGTACTACATTATTTATAGATTCGTTATTTATTCACTATTCATTGTCACAGTAAACAAACGCCCAAATGAACAACTTTAAACGAGATGAGATAAAATCAATGTATAGTTGCTGACTACTTTTGAATTAGCTGGATGTACCTAATAAACTGAGAAAGTCTATCAGCAAAGGCAGCCCACAGGCTATAGTAATATGTAATATGAATAAAAAGGAATAAAGAGTTGCTGTTTTTAACTCCAGATAGCCTATAGCCGTGAACAGATTAAGAGACAATGGGTACAGATACTGAATGTAATGAGCCCCTCTACACAGAAGTAAGACTAAGCAAGAGACATCCAGACTTTCTGGTCATTTTAAGCAAAAAACAAAAACATCAGCATATTTACAAGAAGAACCTGCACATTATTTTAGAGCACTAAGTGGATTAATCTGACACACTGATCAGTGCTTAGAAAAAAGGGAAGGCTGTTAAACACTGCTGACAGAGAGTGCCAGCGGCTGAGACCCCAAAAAATCAAAGGCTGGTTCACCTGCTTTTGGTTAGACTTTGGAAAGGCCTGAATCAGAAAAGATAACCCACTATTTTGGTCACACCCAATGATTAGGTCACAGCGATACTGTGGTGCGAGGTTATTTAAGGATTTTGGTTACTAGTTATTCAATTCTGAAACTAACTAACCAATGCAGAGATCTGAAAACAGTCCTGGTCCAATCTGTTTTCTTATGATTCTGGCACAGATATTTGTTAGCTATAATTAAGACTGTGAAGTGTTGAAGAACAGATAAAGAGAGTTTGGTCGAGGCAGATAGCAACATTGCTTCAAAGCAGGGTGGAGTTACTTAGCTATATTGCGTCCACATGCTGTATTGCTTAACTGCACAGGAATAGAAATTGAAACTGAACTGTGGTGAAGGAATGTAGTATTTCTGACACTTTAAATAAAGATATAGTAACTTTTTAAAGATATTTTTTGCTAGAATATTCTCCAAAACCATAATGTGGAGCAGTGTAGTCTCATGTGAGCCAGACTCATTGAACAGCACTGACAGCAGTGCAAAGATATTTGATTCTGCATGTTTTTGATCGAGGCTCTCCCTTCTAGTCAAAAACAGAATTTCAACTATTTTTGCTTAATTAGTACATTTACGAGAATTCTCATTTCTTGTAATTTCATGAAATGATGCCTATCTGAAGCACTGGTTGTGCATTTAGTCATGATGATTAGGATGGGACTGTTGGGTTTTCTATATAGTTCTGTATATATACTTATATTTTGCAAGGTTCTTAACCTTGCTATGTAAAG
>JAUMHL010000025.1:17242207-17259430 GCA_032362345.1 Sandelia bainsii
GATCAATTTGATGTTATGAAATCTGCTTTTCTTTCACAAACATGGTCATTTCTATGTGTGTCCAAACTTTTGACTGTGTTACTGGGTATCAGCCTGGATCAAGTTTCTTCACTGAACCCATGAGCTGTGTGTGGGAGCTGCTGCTGCTGACAAAAACAAATTCCGCAGCGTGTTCTCATTCTGGCCAAGATGTGCCAAAGAGATAGAAACATGCCAAACTTTCCCTCATGCATGGAAACACAAACACACTTTATTTATGATTTAATATTTTTAAACCTGTTCCAATACCAAAGATAAGTGATAACAAATTTCCAGCATTATTTATATTTTGATATTTATTATACAAATTTCCATCACTAAAGGTGAGTGTTAGCAGATTTCCATTTAGGGTACAGAAGATAGAACTGAACTGATATGAACTGCCATAAATATGATGTATTGCCCAGACGATAAATCAAATGTTTGATTTTGATGATCCTGTCTTTTCTTTTTCTTTTTGTACTATTATAATATCTTGAGATTTGTTAAATGAATTTTCATGAAATTTATTTAGATTTTTTCATTACATAACTGGTCACTGAGTGCCACTGGGTAAAACCTTTTTGTCCAGTATTTTGGTTTATGACCAAATACCTACAGAACTAATAACATTTCAGTCAGCCTCTACATCCTCACATAACACGTTTATGTATATTACATACAGTACTACATGATGAAGGAGGTCATCCTCTGCACCACACAGCAGCAGGCTGGTTTATATCCAAACAAAAATAAAAATAACTCACATACAATTTTGAAATCATCTTATGAATAATTACTGGCTGAACATACTCTCAAACTTAACAAAAGCTCATCAGCGCTAAAACAAAAAAACTCATATAAAAACTATAGAAAGAGCAACAGGGCAGAAGGTTGTTCCTGATGCCAGCAAGATCACATGAGAAACTCACCCTTATTCTTATGAATTTGGTCTGTGTAGACACTGATGATAGTGCCCAGAGACACTAATCTTAAATCAATTTTAATCCTCCTCAATGTGAAGGTTTTGTAAGGGAACTTTGTTTCCTCTTTCTCAGCACTCATTTTCAGGGGTTAAAGTCAAACTTACTCCAAAGTCCACAACATGGTGTAGCCAACTACAGGCTCTCTGGAAGAAACCAAACCACTTAAAATCAAGATACATTTAATAATTATAATAATCTAATGAACTGTGCATGGATGAGCAGAAATAGTTAAATTTAGTAGTTCAGATGTCAATCAAAACCAAATTTCAGTTTATTA
Source organism: Sandelia bainsii (assembly GCA_032362345.1). Taxonomy (NCBI): domain Eukaryota; kingdom Metazoa; phylum Chordata; class Actinopteri; order Anabantiformes; family Anabantidae; genus Sandelia; species Sandelia bainsii. Next base: position 17,243,489 of record JAUMHL010000025.1, read on the forward strand.
CAACAAAACTTTCCATCATTTTTTAATTTAGTCATAGCTCTGTTATGTAAAATATTTTGTTGAAAGACAATTTAAACTCATATTCAACTATAATTATACTGTAATTATAAAAGATTTGGCTACTTTTATAAGAATTGGGCACGTTCGTGGCATGCATCTATTGATTTTTTTCAATAGTTCCAAAATTAGCCTGTTAATTATTTTCTTGATGCATCTTTTGTGTTTACAAAATGTCAAAAAAGTAATAAGAGATTTTCATCAGAAAAGTCTTATTTTGACTGACCATAAGCTAGAGATGCTTATTTATTCATACTGTACATATTTTTATTACATATTTCAAATACAAAACATAATAATTAACAATAAGTATATAATAATGATGCTAATGTATAATAATAATAATAATAATAATAATAATGATAATAATAGATTTAATTTATAAAGCACTTTACATTTAGAAAAATCTCAAAGTGCTACATCACAGATAAATGAAAAGAAACAGTTGCAACAATAAATAACACATTAAAATAAAAAGCAGTAAAATTTATAAGTTAAAATATTTCTTAAAAAGAAAGGTCTTTAGTCCCTTTTTAAAACTTTCCACAGTCTGTGGCATTCTCAGGTTGTCTGGGAGGGCATTCCACAGATGTGGAGCAATGGAGCAAAAGGCCCTGTCTCCCATAGAGCAGGTCTTGGTCCTGGGGGGGAGGAGACGGTAGGTGTTTTTAGAGCGGAGAGATCTGGTTGTACTGTGAGGAGTGAGGAGCTCTGAAAGGTAAGAGGGGGCATTTCCATGTAGGCACTGATAGGTTAGGAGCGAGATCTTGTACTCGACCCTAGCGGAGACTGGAAGCCAGTGAAGTGACAGGAGGACGGGGGTGATATGCTCATATTTCCTCACTCTCTTCAGGATTCTACCAGTGCTGTTTTGAACATACTGCAGCTTTTGAAGGCTTTTCTAAGGGATCCCGATGAGGAGTGCGTTGCAATAATCGAGTCTTGAGGAGACAAAGGCGTGGAAGAGTTTCTCGGCATCGGAGAGAGTAAGCATAGGTCGGAGTTTGGAAATATTTTTGAGATGGAAGAACGCTGTCTTGCAGAGGTGTTTGACGTGGGCCTCAAACGTGAGATGGGGGTCAAACCTTACGCCCAGGTTGGACACTATAGAGGAGAGGAGAATGTCCTGGCCAGAGAAAGCAATGCTGTTTATTATTGAAGTTCGGGTTTGGTGAGGTGTTCCCTCTAGAATTGCCTCAGTTTTGGAGCTGTTTAACTGAAGGAAGTTTTTTTTCATCCAAACCTGTATCTCCTCCAGACAGGTGGCGAGTGTAGAGAGGGGTGACGGTTTAGGGGGATATAATGGTCAATGGTGTCAAACGCTGCAGACAAGTCAAGGAGGACAAGAATGGAAGGTGAACCTAAATCGGCAGCCATCAGCAGGTCATTCGTGACTCTGATCAGAGCAGTTTCTGTGCTGTGGGCGGAACAGAAACCCAACTGAAATTTCTCAAACAAGTAGTTGTATTTGAGGTGGTCCTGAAGATGTGCAGCAACAACCTTTTCAAGGACCTTTGAAAGGAATGGGAGGTTGGATATAGGCCTAATGTTTGCAGGATCTTCAGGATTTAGAGAGGGTTTTTTGAGAAGCGGTCTTATTGCAGCGGTTTTTAGAACAGGTGGGACATGGAATCAGAAAACTTTATTCACCCCGGAGGAAACTGCTTACATCACGACTGCAGTCACACAAGACAATCACACAAAGACACAGAAAACATCACACAAGGACTCAAACAAGAACAATACAGTATAAAGTACAAAAGTCCATAAAATGATTGCATTGCTCTTCTGTAATACCAGTAAGTGGGGAGGTCTGGGGTTTAAGAAGGTGGTTTATGGTGAAAAAAAGCTGCTTGGAGTTTCCAGGACTTTTCTGGATGATATGTGAAAAGAACTGGGATCGTGCCTCTTTCAGGGATCTTGAATAGTTCTTTTGGTGTTCCCAATAGGCAAGTTTGTATGTAGATTATATAAAAAAAGACAAAAGCAGAATATCTTCACATTAGAAAGATGGACACTTGCCTAAAAAATGACTGAGTCTCTGATTTCTGACTTTTTTCAGGCTAATCTGGCAACCCTGGTTTGACTACCCAGCTACAGTACATCACTGACTGACTGAAATCCCACGTTGCATCCCTGTTGTCTAACAATATTAACCCGATTAACCCATCCTAAGTGGGAGGGTAACATGCAAAAGCTGCGAACTCTTCTGACAACAGTACAGCTGTAGAGTAAAGAATTTCACCTGTTTGTGTTGTTCGTGTGCATCTGTGTGAGGTTTATTGTGTGGAACAGTTGAGGTGACAAACTGACAGCTGCAGACAAATTGACTCGAGAGAAACAGAAATGGTTAAAAGTAGCAGCTGTGGGTGCTGTTGCCCACCATGGACACATGGCAAACAGGGCACAACTGACTTAGACTGGTTGTTGGAGCTGAAAATGTATGAAAATATCAAATCAGAGAAAAGATAATTACATTTAATATGCTTTATTAAGGTTCATTCCAGATCGCTGCCACCAGAAGTCAAATGTCAGAGCTTTCAAGCTCAGAGTCTGAGAGTAAAAAAGCCTTTAGATTTTTTCTATCTACTCACTTTTGAAATTTCAAGTTTGTACCTCTGTTTTTTTCCTGATTATGTTTCTCACATCTACAAGCACCTGCAGCAATGAGTGGCCACAGAAGGAGGCAGCCTGGACCGTGTGAACTCTACAGACAGAACAGTTTGATGTCTTTGCACACTCTCTCTCTCTATTCAATAGCCTCCAAGTATCTTGACAACCTTGCCTGGTATTTTGGCAGCAGTCCCTTGAGTGTTGATGTCAGCTGAGAGAGGGGAGGGAGGGGGGAGGGTGGAGGGACTGAAAGAGAGAGGGGAGGGGGAGGAGTGAGCGGGCTATTCAAGGCACTTGTCCTCTGTCTCCCTCTGAGCATAGAGGAGGGGGAGGCGCACATGCATTGAGAGAAACACACTCACACATAGGAGTAACCGCCACATTTTCACAGCCTGCTCTTCAGACTGACAGCAGCAAGCGGATTGAGAGGCAGCACGACAGGGTGAGGGACACAGAGAAACAGGGTTGGAAACAAGGGAGGCATCTACAGAGGAGAGGAAAAAAGAGGAGACTTCCAAAGGATTTGCACATTTGTTCTATTTTAGCTTTTTGGGAGCCATAAAAGGAATCACCCCTGTACTCTTCTTGAACTGGACCTGCACCCTGCTATGGCAGCCCTGATGGGACATGGGAACACTGTCTCCCTCTCACCTTGTTCCTCTCATCGCTGGACTACCCTCCTCTGGGTGCTGTTGACACTTCTAAGCCAAGTGTGGAGCTTTAACCTGGATACTACCCACACTCTGCATAAGTTGGGAGACCATGGAACCTTTTTTGGTTTCTCTCTAGCACTTCACCAACAGCTCACCCCTGAGCCTCAGAGCTGGTGAGTAAGTGTATGCGGCACTGAGATTGTCCTGTGTGTCCTGTGAGATTTTTGACTCAATTCAAATGTGTGATATCTTGTATCTGCACCTGCTTTTCACACAAAGGCTGCCTGGAACATACACTCTTACTTTAGGGCAGTTAAAAGCTGGAATTTTAGTTGTGTGGCCACTACACTCAGCATTTCTATGCTGCCCCTGCCCTCAGATCTGCTAAATCATTGCTACACTGATAATTCTGAAGTGGGTGCAGGAGTTTTAGCATGTGAGTCATGTACAGTGAGAGCTCTGAGTTAATAGAGGAAGATTTACAGTAAGTGGAGAGTGGATGAGAGTTGGCCTGCTGAATCAGCTGCCAGGCAATGATTTCTCTAAGAGGAAGAAAAAGGGTTTTTCAGGTCTGATACTGAAGATCCTTTGATAGAACTTCACATGCTCAGAGGAGAGAAGATACGCAAGTGTGTGTGCAATGGATTGGTCGTACATGCATATTTGCTGTGTACAGTTTGTGACTGTGTTTATTCTCTGATTTGTTGTTTTTGATTTAACTGTTTTGCTGTGTCGTTCAGTGTGAACACTCATAAACCTTGTTCCTGTCCTGCACAAATCATGAATAAATTATAACAACAGGTCTGCTTGGAAATCTTTGGAAGTGCATAGTTCCATTATTATAAATAAAATGTACTTTCCTGTCCTGAAGCTTTTCCGTATTTTAATATTTAAGGATGGGCAGAAATGCAGATATTTAATCTTATTAGTGTTGGTAATATACACCATTTTAAAGTTTGATGTTTTCCCATAAGCCCACAGATGCACTGCACTTAACTTCACTGGGCCCTGATACATTAACAGTGGGTGGGGGGGTAAATGTTAACACATTGCACAGAAATATGGTACATCAGTATAACCAGTGATAGAGGAAGTTTTTATGTGATTTACTTATAAGTAGTAGTGCTCTCTGGAAATACATGTAAAAACTTCACATGGCACCTGTGAGTATTTTACTATAGAATATTACTGTATTCTACATTACTTTATTACTGTATTGTATTAATTATACATTTCTTGTAAAGAGCATTTTTTGTTGTTGTTAGTGGAGCTACTCTTTATGAAATTTTTTGGTGAATTTAACCTTTACACCAGTAACTATAGCTGTTCTGTAGAAACAATTTTTAAATAGCATAATATGGAGACATGTACATGTAACTCAAAACTGTACTCTTTTTACCACTTGAAACTTCAACAAATGAAACACTGACTGTATGGTGTGATTTAAAATGAATGAACAAGAGAGTTAATTTACTACAGGTTCCTGTTTTGGAGCTCCATATTTAACTGTTGGCTCCTCGGTTTACCCAGACGGGAGTCATCCTGTCGCCTGGTAAGACCATGACATCAGCATGCACACAGATGCAGACACTACTCAGTCAGGGGAACGGGAGAGTCATGTCACCCCTCTGAAACCTATTTGCTGTCCAGCAAATCTTGAGATTTATTTAAAAAAACTCCTGAGTAAAGGTCCATAGTTTAGTGCCAGTAAACCAGCCTGATGTGCTGCTGTGATGCTTCTACTGGAAAAGGGCGGCACAGTTAGTGCTGCTGCCAGTACAAGGTGAAGTCACACATTCTTTATGAATAGATGACTTTATGATGATTTCATCCCTGTACCATCACCTGCTCTATGGCTTACAGAGATGTGGCCAAAAAATTAGGAGACACAAAACATTTAAATTTCCGAAGTTGCTCATAGTTGCTTATTGACACATCCACCACTACCCCCCCACTAATGTCTGTTTTTTTAGCTGCTAAAAGCTCCACTTTGTTCACCTGCTTTGTTCAGCTGTGTCTGTCTGCTGGTTGGAGCTGCTACAGTTAATCTGTGGCTGGACAAATCATGATCTCAGAATCTGGTGACTGGATGATGATTTCATCAGCACTGTGGACCTTTGGAGTTCATCATCATCAACACTTGTTGCAGCACTTTCAGTTGGAGAAATGTATTATGTGTATTATTTTTGGTATTCAGATAGCAATACAGCAATTCACTTTTTGAATAATACATTTCCATTAGGTTTTATGACAGAGGCTCTGTCTGTGTTATTATAGATTAGGGAGTTCAGTTTCAAAAGTTCTCCTATTGTTGTTCAACTGGTGATATCTTGTCTTGAAACAATGTGCCCAAAACTTGATGTAATTAGATGCTATTGGCTCATTTTCTCTTTGTCATATGACGTTTTGGATTACTGTTGCCAGTAGCCATAGTGTGTCATGCTCATTGTGTTATGCCACTTGATTCAATGGAGAATATGAGATCACTTCTTTGATGTGCCATTCTGTGCTTACTCATAATTGTATCACACAGGCTATAGTGCTAATACAGATCAGCCTAGTCATACTGTATTTCTTCAAAGGCAGAACCACACAATGTTGGGGCACTGGAATTCAACTTCAGATACAGCTGGCAGGTGTATGTAATGAATGCCTTTTTGTGTAGTTGTACAATATCCCCCCAGTATAGGCATCTAGCTGCTTCAAACCCAACTGCTCCTTTTCAGTATGGCACCAAAGGCCAATGCAAAGGTCAACCCATGTGACGTGATGATCTCATAATAACTGCCCTGTAAAAATATCTTGGTCAGTGACATATTGGGAGGAAGTTAAAGTATGCCACACTTAGAGAGGGATACATACCTCAATCTGGCATCCCAGACTTCAGTATATTTTCCATATTATCTGTCTTGACTGTTGTTGAACCAGAGACCCCTGAACTTTGTCATCTTCTGGTGCTACTGCTGCTGAAGCCAGACAGGGGATGAGACGAGAGGGTATTTGAGTCTAAGTTATGTTTGTGTCTGCTATTTATGTGGCACTGAGAAGTGCTTCTGCTAATAGTTCACTGCCTGGTGAAGACAGGACCCCCCTGAGGTTAACACCTCCAATGCCAATTATCCTGAATAAAGCTACTGAATGTTTTATAAATACTGCCAACTAACATGTCACAGTAAAATACATCACATTTACTCCAGATAACCAGAAAAAACTAAGTATAATCAACTGAGAATATTTGAAGCAAATAGTTTGCAATGGCAATGAATAGATGCATGTTAATGACTCAAATATTTTCTTCCTCTTTAATGAGTGCTTTCAACCTTCAGTTGAATAGGTCATAGTAACCAAATTCTTGGATAAAAAACACAATATATTAATTGCTACTATATGAGTGCAATTTAAACTATAATAAATAAATAGTAAAGGTCATTACTGCAGAGCTGATTATGAGAAGGTTAGAAATATGTTTAATGTAGCAGTGTGTTTATCCCCATCATTTTTAGTGCAAAGTCAGATATATCAAGCCTCTTCAAAAGCATTATATTTTCCCATTTGTTATTTATGTCTTGTATGTTGACATGAATGCTTTTAACAGCTGGGAATGTTGTAACTGCGGTAACGCTGTTCTTGATTGAATGTGATTTAAGCACAATGATTTTTAGCACTAGATGCTAACATTAGAATACTAACACGCATTTCGCTCTGCATATATACATCTTTATTTCACTGCCATAGACATGTAAATCACCTCCAGTGCTAGTTTTATGTTTTCTTTATATTAATTTCAGACTCATTATTTCATGTAAAAGGCTTTTTTAAGGCTTTTTTTTTGTTTTAGAACTACTTGACAAAAGTAGGAGAAGCAGCTCTCTGCTTTGCTGCGTTGTTATAGGTCAAAAATCTTCTGTTATTGTTTCTTACTGAAGCATTTCTGGCCCTGAAAGACACCTATTGTGCGTTATCTCTAATCTGGCCCAATTATAAGCTTCCATTTGTGTTATGTTTGGATTAATGGGAATAATTTCCTTTTTCTGGACATTTTCTTTGGCAAAGGAATTCACTACAAGCTATTATTTCTTACTAAAGCCTGTCAGTCCATTTTTATGGATACCACATAGCCCCACAACATTGGAAAAAATTGGTTTATCAGATTTCCAGTTTCATGTTAACCGTGGGTTTTCCTTTATGAACAGGAATACCATAGGTAGCTCGTATAATCCCAGATATCTAGTCTGGAGTTTGGTTTTGCTGGCTGAGTAAGGCTCTAAAGCAGAACTCTCTGAAGCTGAACGAATCCTGTCATTAAACTGGAAGCTTGATTAATACAACTTAACAAACAAGAGTAGAGTGTGGAAGTGATTTTTGGATGGCGCCCATTGCAAATGACATCAAATGCACAGTTTCTGTTTGTCGTAATTATACATTTTGTTACATGTGGTTATTTGCTTTCTCACTGAATCGGAACTTTCACAAGAAGATTCTGCTTTTATATCTGTATGCTAAATAATAATGGATTGCCTTCATCTGGTTAGCTTAACTTAACATAGAGAATGGAAACAGGGGGAAACAACAGTTAGTCTGACTCTTTCCAGAGGTAACAAAAACTATAATTGTTGTTTCACACGAGTTACATGAAACAGTCTTTCTTGGCCTTGACTTTTGTTACCTTAGGACAAACCCAAACTGTCTGTTTCCCCATGTTATGAGTCTTCATGCTAAGCTAGTGATTACTTTATTTTCCTGTACAGACATAGTTTTGAGTTAATTATCAGAAAGAAAGCAATTTTTTTGAATTTCTGGAACATACATTTATGAATTTCTGCTCCTCTGTTATCATTGATAACTTTATTTTACATTTAGTTGTTTCCTCCGTGGGTCATACAACATACCTTCCACTGCCATCCTTTTTTACATACATTTATAAATGTGTAGGTACCCACCATCACTGGTTCACATATTAATATCACAATAAAGAATTTCTGGGTGCTAATTTGCATTAGAATAGATAAATAAAAGCAGCCTTTTCAACCTCAGCTCGGCAGTTGAGAATGAACCTTCCCCCTTTACCCCCTATTCAATTCATGGCTTTTCTTCAGCTCCATTTCTCTTCTTTCCAGTTTGTCCCACAGTAACTCTTCTTGCTATATGCACCATTCACTTGAAAGCCTCATAAATGTAGGAACTTCAGCCTGTTGCAGCTTATTTATATCAGAGATTGGAAAGAGTGTATAGCATGGGCTTTACAGTCTGGCATGCACACACAAACACACACACAATTAATGCTCTTTACTCCCTCCCACTCACTCTCTGTCTGTTTAGTAGTCTCCCATTCCTCTGCTTCGCTGCCTGGGGTTGGACAAAAGCTCGGTGGGAAGCAGCGCAGCCTGGCTGAGAGCTTTCAGGGATATTACTCTGTGGACCACGTGCTTGTTGGAGGGAGAGGAATGATCTGCAGAGTCAGGAGGAAACATACAGTTTAGAAGTGACGGAGGTACAGAAGAAATGTGCAGGACAGGAGAAGCAGGAGCTGATACTGCATCTGCACATCAACAATCATTGGCATATAAAGTCAAGAGATCACACGGGAATATGAATTTAGAATATTTAGCTGCATTATCAGAATACTGTTGTTTGGGGTTAATGACTCGTGTCATTGAGGAGGTTTCCTTTTTGTGCTATTTGACATATAGCTCAGCTGTTAACACATTACCTTGACTTGACTATGAATATCATATGATCTCTATGTGGGGGAGGGGTAAAGGGTCTGATGGGGATGGGAGCTCCAAGAATGAATAAATCATGGCAGGCTTCCTCTTTCATTAAATATATGTATGTGTGTCCATGCTCGTGTATTTGGAGGCAGACTAAAGACGTAGTGGAATCAATCAGCTGATGGCAGCCCTGGGAACTGATACTTAACTGAGATCAGCCATGACAAGAACACAGGAACAGGAAATTACAGGGGATGTGGAGGCTTTTTGTTGGTATTTATTAGAAAAGATTTTATTGATTTTGCAGGATGGGTTTCGACTATAAATTGTCTAATTACTTTGACATTCAAAACCATTTTTATCTAGGTGCTAATCACTTGCTTCTCTTTTCTGACTTGCTCAAACAACTACAGGAAGGCATTGTTTTTCAGTTTCTTGTGTCAGGTTTAAGATTGAATGTCTAAATTAACCTGCAGACCAACAGGATGTAAAGTTTAATATATCGAACTTAAGGTTTTATTTGAATTTGCAACAGCTGTTCACAAATTGAAATGTAATTTAATCAGTTATAATGTGTTTACTAAGAGTTGACTTACTAAACTTAAAGTTACATTTTTACTTTAATCAAGGAAGCATATTTAGAAATCCCTTATAGTGTAAAGAGAAAGCCATAGAGGGACTAATATGACTTGAATACTAATGAATAAATTAGCATTCACTCACTTCTTCTGTTGTCTTTGTCATTTAAAAATTTTTTCATATATTTTTCACATTGGGTTTACTTCTCTTCGACTCTTCTAAATGTGTGTGTCCTACATTGTTCTGCCTGTTACCCTCTCTGATGACACACACACACACACACACACACACAATAAACATGGTAAGGCCATGTATAGTATATGATGTCCAGGACAAGACATGAAGGTCAGGTAACCTGAGAACTCACAATTAATAGGTGTGACCCAAAGAATGTGTTTGTGTTTGATAGATCTACCAACAAAATACACAGTGCAGCATTGCAAATATAACACTTAGTAAAAGAAGAAGAAGAATAAGTAAAAGAAAGAAGTGGAATATGAGAACCATAATAGATATATCTAGATAGATCAATAGATGCATGAGTGGGTAAGGGGGTGAAGAAAAGGAGGAGATACAGAGGAACAGGGGAGGGATGCTGTGGGGGCTGTGTCCTCTTTACATGTTGGACCTGAGGGCCAATCATTACCCCATCTATGCCTGGAAATGGCTGTTCACTTATTGATCAGTAGTGGGGCAGGTAGTAAGCTTAGGGGTTGTTAAAGACGCATGTGCAGTGAAGCTGGGTTACAGTTGTCCTTTAATGCAGAGGAAAACAGTGCTTGTGTCAGTAGTGTTGAAGTTTTTTAAATGATTATCAAACTGTCCTCGTGAAGTTCTTGATAAATCGGTTTAGCAGGAAGTTGAGTCACGTCTGTGGGCAGTGAACCACAATATCCCGGGGGGTTCTGTATGGCCTGGCAGCTGTTTCTGTCTCTCTTTTTGGGCTTTACTGTGCTTTAACCAATCCGTTTTTCTTGTGCCCACCAGTGGCAGATAGCTGAGATGTTACAAATGTGATGATTCACAGCAAAGTCACCTCATTCTCAGCTGTTGTTTTTATGTCAGCAAAACTTACTGGAAAAACTTGGGTCAGGTGTGACAGCGGCCCTCTAGCTCTGTTTTATGAGACCGACTGTCACAGATGATGTTGGACAGGCTGCAGTCAGCATGTTGATCTATAGTTTACACAGTTGTTGTGCCGTCTCCATACCTGTGCTTGTGTGTGAGTTTGTGAAAAAATATTCAAGCCTACTCCGTTGCCTCTATTAATGTCTGCATGCATGCACATGCTTTCCTTTGCGTGTATGTCTGCATGTGTGTTTGTGTGTGCAGGTCAGAGGTCACTGTCTTGTCTCAGGGTAACAACAGAAGGTCTAAAGAGCCCAAGGCCCCTGATCCCGTGGACCCACTCTCTATAGAGCAACAGCCTCACACTGCTCTCCGATAGACAGATGTCAAAGGGTGTGAACACACAGATTAGTAGGGATCAACTGAAAAGGGAATGAAACTAAATACTGGAAATGTTTAGGGTGTATTTTGATTCAGTATTTCAAAAAATTCATTGTCCTTTATAAGCCCACGCCTGGAAAATTCCAAGCAGGGGTTGGGTTTTAAAAATGTTTGTGTTTGCTGTTTCAGATGCTCTTTAAATGGATCGTCATGCTAAAATGAAGCTTCTGTCCAATTAAGCATACTGTTTGGATGATGTGCAGTCACACTGCAGTCACATTGAAGCCCCAAAGCTGCGGTTCTCCTTTTTTGGTTGGAGTGCCAGTACTTTATCTCCATAAACAAACAAAACAAGACAAGAATTCTGTTGGGATTATAACATAACTTTCTGCAGATGTTGACCTGCAGGAATGCTGCTATTGCAAAGTTTGCATCTCCAATATAATTTTGAGTAGCAATAAAAATGCAGCTCTTGGTTTAACTTAATGTCAGTGGATGTGAGTACTGCTATTGTGAGTAAAGAAGGATGGGATGTGTGCGTGTGTGTGTGTGTGTGTGTGTGTGTGTGTGTGTGTGTGTGTGTGTAGGGGTTGGCTGGGGGTACAGTGGAAAGGATTGTGGTGAGAGTGTTGGGTCACTGCACATGCACATGCACATGCTCCCCTCCGTGAACAGTAGTATAGGGAGGGTCCTTTGTGTGTCTGTTTTATTTGTGATGATTATCTGGAAAAACACAGATGAGGTTGATGATAGTGGAGGGTGGGGTTACAAATTATTATCCAAAAAGCTTACAATAAAAGGATTTCAGGACTGTTATTGTTTTTACAATAGCAGCTCATACAATTATCCTGGACAACATACTTTATACTATATTAACCGTTTATCATACATTCAGTGACATGATAAACACTAAAAAATCAGTGCTGCACACACAGTTGAACTTATGTTTCACTATAATAATATTATAATATTCCTATAGTATTGAGGGTGCTATTTAAAGACTTGGGATTTCACAAAATTTTTCTCAGTTTAGTGTTAATTATGAAAAATGACATGCATACATACCATGAAGAGCCTGATAACTAGCAGGCTGGTCTTTTTGATCATCAATTCAATACAGCATGTGACGAGTAATGAAGATGTCTGTATTTGTTATCTGTGCTTACATTCTTTGTTTCACAATGTTCTACAGTATATTTTAGTGATGCTGCTAGTACCGTGTTTCCATGTTCAATACTGGTGATCCAGGCTAAAATATCTCATGGAGATATGATCCTCAGATTTAGTTTATATTTACAGCTACTTAGTTAAACTAAAGTAATGAACATGGCTGCTGAAAGTCAGCATCTTAACATTGTGATTTCATACTTCAACTCAGCATTTAGGTCATAGCAGTGCTCTCAGTGCCTCTGTACATCTTCACAGAGATTCTTAGGCTTGTTTTAATCAGTTTATCAGATTTAGAGGCTCTCTGATGCAGGCAGGCCCCATGCAGGTGCATTATCTAATATTTATGTACGACATGACAATGTATATCTCACACACACACTTCCGTTGTGCTGGTGCTGACTCTGTGGCATCTGGTTTTGTGTGAATTCCACCGTCACACTCAGCACCCTGATATCTCCTCCAGGCTCAGCAGCAACAACATACCGACATTACACACACAACATCAAATGTGGGTTTCACTGAAAGATGAGCCGGGCATTGGAGATTATGACCATGACTCCATCCTGAACAATGAAGTGAGCTATAAAGTGGGTAAATAAATTAAAGCATTACTCACTTATGACATTTTATCTGTGTCAAATGTGGGACCTGTCTTCCTGCCTGTATCTTTGATGTGGTTTAACTTCACATAATCAGCCACTTAGCTTCATCCAAAATGAAAAAGGATGGGTTGTGATCATTTTTGACTACTTTTTAAAACATTTTCCTGGTTTCCAAAGCTTTTCTACACAACAATGCTTTTTATTTGATGAGTGATACTGAGGAACTCACTCACACTGTCTCACCCTATCCTCAGTCTTTCCCCTGGTCCCAAATAAGAAACATTTTATGATAACACAAAAACTTAATACACGATGTCTATATTTGTTATGCTTACATTCTTTGTTTCTTTGTGTTCTATATTTTTAGCCGCAGTGTTAGTACCATGTCTCCATGAACTGCAGTGTCTTTGAGTCTGCCTAATCAGTCAGTCCACCACTGTCGGTCAACTAAAATATCTCATGATACAAAATAGTAAAAGTTTGTACGGACATTCATGGTGCCAAAAGGTTGATTTTTCATGACTTTCTTGACTTTAGTTATTGGATCAATCAAAAATCTGACTTTTTTTCTGATTTTTAGGAACCAACTTTTGATTTATGGCAAGATGTTATCACTGAAGAAACTTGTTGGAAGTCATTCAAATTATGTACTTTACTGGTGGTATAACAGCTGAACAGACCACCCTTACACCCTGACACCTGCACATCTGGGGGCAACCTCCTGGAACGCTGAGCTACAAGAGGGATCAGATCTTATCAGATTTGATTACTGAGCTCTTCTTAACCAAATCCATTGTGTTTAACCCATTTCTGCATTAGCGCTGTGCACTGTGCAATATGGTTTTGCTTTGGGTGGCTGTTTGGAGTTTTCACTCATTAAGGTTGAGGAGAGTGCTTCCTGAGATATGCACGGCTGCTCCTCAACAGACGTATTTGTTAGGAAAGAGAACGTAGAGCTGTCTGGCAGTCTGTCTGGGTCAGTGGTAGTTTGTGATTCATAGTTAAGTACATTTACTCAAGTACTGTACTATGATTTTGAGGCACTTACATTTCCACTTTGTGTTTCTTTTATACCACTACAATTTTATTTCACTACATTTTTGGCATCTTTACTTACAAGTTACTTAGCAGATGTAGATTAATAGACAATAAAATTATAATAAAGAGATGTTAGTCAGTGTCATATTTTTTCTCCTTTTAGGTTAAAGTTTATTTGCAGTTTAAATTAATGTAGGAAAAAGAAATAGGTTTCTGGAGAAAAAGTTATTTATGAAGCACATGTGAAACTACCTGGACTAACCTTTCATATTCATGTTATCAAGGTCATCAAGTTCAGTAGTGTTTAACATATATAATTTTATTTGTCATAGAAATCAGATTAGTGGAGTACTTTTTTATTTGTACTTACTTACTTAATACATTTTAGTACATGAACTTGAGTAAAGAATTTAGTGAAGTGCTTTTATGACAAGCACTTTCACTTGAATATTGAGTTTAAGTATTTCTGATTATTGCTACAGTAAGAACAGAGTGGAGCCAGTGTTGTAAAATGTATTCAATGCACTGTATTGTAAACATAAAATTTCCAGTTAATCTAGCACAAGAAGGGTTACCTCACAACCAACACTTTTATTATGACTGCATTTCTGTGACCACTCAGACGTCCACTTGTCTCTGCACTGTCCATACAGTGCTGTCAGCTACTCTGTATTTATAGGCAAAATACTTCTCTGCCACAGAGATAGCTCTAATTTAAGTGTGTACATAACAAAGTAGACACAAGGGAGGCTGGTGTTGGGAACTTTTCACACAAACATTACAGCAAGTTGGTAGTCACCCAACTGAGTGAGGCCAACATCATTGTTAAAATGAAATCTAAGCAGCAGTCATATTGTAACTGGTATTGCTGTTGCACTCAATTTAGGATTGGTTTAATTGAATCTATATGCCTTAATGCTTTATTTCTCTTTCTCACATGTACTGTGTTCTTTCCATTATACATCCGGCTCTTTAATCTCTCTTAGATCTGTCCCCTCTCCCTCTGTTTCCCCCTGTCTCGCTTCCATGCATTCACTGTGCCATGGCTGATGGGGTTTGGTGGAATGTGGCTCAAGGTTCGGTTTTTAAATAGCCTCCTAGCCTGAATCAGCCGCTCCTAATAAGGCAGGGGGAAGTGACACTAGCTCCAGAATATCAGCAACCACCTCACTGAGAATATTTTTCCTTCCCTTGATAGTAAAGATGCAGTACACACAGACCTCACAGATCTGTTTTGTATCAATTTCAAGTCAAGATACCACAACAGCATGCTCAGCTCAGTAGGAGGTCTTGGCACGATTTGATTAGCTTTGCTGGAGGTGCAGGTATCTGTAGTTTACGGTTGCTGGATATTATAAGTCATTGACGATGTGGTTGAGTTACAGAATTATTCAACCTCTTTCTACAGGACAGAGGAGCCATTCTTATGAAAGTTACAGGGTTAGTTAAGATGTAGGATGTAATTTTAACTATCACCCTGAGCATTGTATGTGTGGGATAGTTCAAGTAGTACGAGTAATCAGTATCCTTCTTAGTTGATATCTTCTTGAGTATAAGTATTGTTAGTCTGTAACAAAAACATAAGCTGGTCTGAACATTGTGTGTCCAGATCTGGTTCTCTGGTGCCAGATTAAACAGTACATTCAGTAAGACAACAGGGGCCAGAGAGTTTCTTCTCTTATCTATCTAACCAACACTACTGGTGACCTTGGCTTTTGAGTAAAATTTGTAAGTTACACATTTCTAACGAGGATGGGGAAAACAAGAGTCTCTAAACATTGTCCTCTGAACATCCAGTCACCATAGTCCAGGTAAGAGAAGAAATTATGTACTTGTCAGAGCCATCTTTAGTTATCACCTTGTGCTTGGAGCAATGAGCCTAAAGAGCAGCAGCAGTTTCAACCAGGGCAAAAGTTTTGGGGGCTTTATACAAATGCAGTCTCTACCCAGGTTTAAATTCAATTCAGTTTTATTTATATAGCGCCAAATCAAAAAAAGTCATCTCGAGGCACTTTACATTGTAAGGTTTAAGACCTTACAGAATATAAGTAAATACAGAATAATGTGGAA
>JAUMHL010000025.1:17259530-17303417 GCA_032362345.1 Sandelia bainsii
AAGATGACTCCAAGATTCCTCACAGTAGTACTCGAGGCCAGTGCTATGTCATCTAGGGTAGCAATATGATTAGATAATGTGTCTCTGTGGTTTTGAGGTCCAAATAGAATAACCTCTTTGTTTTAGGAGTACTTTGAAAAAAGTACTACTAACTTTGTTTTCCTCATTAAAAAACTGTATATGTTTTTACAGATAATATTCTACAAAGGACAGAAAATCAGTGAAAGATAAAGCAAAGCACAGTGCTCCTTGTTGTATAGTATCTGTTGCCACAGGGATGTGGTTCAGTCATGAGTGGCTCGCAGCACATCTACACAGTCACCATGCAGAGTTACACTGATTTTACTTTTTTCTTGTTCTGTACTAACACAGATGTCCTTCTTACATCAGCAAGAACTTAAGCTGCTGTAAGACTCAAATGTGACGTCTTTTACTGTGGGACCCAGGTTGAGTTTACAGTGAAGTTTCTGTCTATGATGCATAAACCTGTAACATCACCCACCAAATTAATATGTCACTAATGTTCCTTCAGGATCCTGGTGGGGGCCCCGCAAGCTGCAGGACAGGGTCCCTTGCGCGGCAGTCGACCAGGAGCCTTGTTCAGGTGTCCAATCACACCAGAAGAGTATGACTGTGAGAGAGTGGATATTGATGGGGAAGGTGAGTTTGTGTTTATTTTCCACTGAAAGTTGAGTTTATTGTTTAATTATTTTGTAAAATCAAAATAAACCTTTCTGCAATGCAATGAGCATCTGCATGATTATTTCTGAATGTGAACATGAAACTACCCTTAAATTAAAAAACTTCTTACTAATGTTTTTCTTAAAATTTACTTATAAACTTTACTTGTACATTGCAACTTGCATCACATTAGAGAAAAGTGAAATATAATTTGAATTTGAATAAGTTCATTGCATAACACTGTAATGTTTGATTACTGAGTTCCACATCCTTATTGGTTTACAATACAGAAACCATTATGACTCCATTTCCTTCTGTGTCGTATCTCAGTGAGTCTGGACAGAGAGAGCAAAGACAACCAGTGGCTGGGAGTTACTGTCAAGAGTCAGGGAATCGGAGGGAAAGTGGTGGTAAGTACAGACCACATGTTAATTCATCAGTGAAGGGAACCAGATCTGGTATTTTGGAATGAAACAAGCATTGGTCTAATTTACAATAAACTATTCTTTGTGGATTTATTATCCCAACAAGCATAGTCAAGAGTGAAAATAATTGTATAATTTCTTTCCCCTCATCAGACCTGCGCTCATCTGTATGAGCTGAGACAACGTGTAAGTCAACCTTCAGAGACTCGCGACCCCATTGGTCGCTGCTACATCCTGAGTGAGGACTTGACAGAGCGAGATGACCTGGATGGAGGAGAATGGAAGTTCTGTGAGGGTCGGCCGCAGGGACACGAGCAGTTTGGTTTCTGTCAGCAGGGCCTGTCTGTCAGTTTCACCCCAGACAACAACTTCATTCTGTTTGGGGCTCCAGGGACATACAACTGGAAAGGTAAGGTGTCTGCATGACCTGCAGAAAGCTGGATCACAGAAACATATACATGTTGCCTCCCATAGACATTTTCCTATCATGGTTCACAGTTTTAAAGCTGGTCCAATTATCTTTAGTCCACAAGGTGGTCATAACAAGCAGAGTCTGCCAGCATATATTCCTTTATAAAGATGTAATGTCTAATGTGTTAGCTGATTTTTTATAAGGGACAAAATATTATAATAATTTTATTGAGAGCTAGAGAAGAAAGCCAGCTCATGTAAATGGTCTACCTAAAACAGCAGTACTAACAGGATGATAATTATGCAATAAAGAAAATCAGATTGATTTATAAAGCAATCTAGTGATTGGACACTGGAATGATGCAGAGCATCAGCATGCAATTAATCAAAGAAAGCACTGAGATTAACATGGTGCAGTAATCAGTTACTGGATTGATTATATTATACTGCCACTCTCTGCAACACAAGATCAATGATGTGCTGTAGTGGATAACTCTTTTAAAGATTTAAACATTTCACATTCTGCTCAGGAGGTATTGTTCAGATTTTACTGTATGTAAAAATAATCTCTGTGATGTTTCTACTGGGTCCACAAGATGTACTGTACATATGCATTAAATGATTGGAAACTTGGTAATTATGCACACGTGTGTGCATTTGAGAAAATGAAGAATTGTAGTCCTTTGTTCGCTGTCTGTGTTTTGTTGTTGCTGTGCCTTCACATATTTCCATTCCAGGTGAGATGCGCGTCCAGCTTCTAAACCAGACTCTGCTTGACCTCGGTTTATATGATGACGGACCCTACGAGGTGGCAGATCAGAAACAACTTAATGCCCAGCTCATCCCTGTGCCCTACCACAGTTACCTGGGTAGGATTCACCCTCTCTGCTCACTGCTGCCTGTGAACAGCAGAGAACGAGAGGATCAGAGGAGAGACGACACCAGGGCTCACACTTTACCCCAACATGGCCGATACAACCACAGGAGCTAGTAACTGCCTGTGACTCATTGAGAGGAAACTCGTTTTAGTGTCCCCATCATTCCCTGTAAATTATTTCTAGGTTAGTCTATTTGTGTGTGACTCATAAAGGCCTGAATCTGACTCCACCTTATTTTAAAATACTTTCCCATGTGAACATGGGTGGACATGTCAAAAAATACATGAATTCTTCTGATGACAGAAAAGTCAACCCATCAACACTGACATCATCCTCAAATCATCCACCACCCTCTTCTAGAAATGGAGCACTGGAAAATGTGTCACAACGTTAGGAGGGTGGTGCACAATATCAGGGTAAAGGCTGAGCCTTAAATGTCGTCTCTCTACCAGAGGTTTTGCAGAAAAAGAAAACGCTGCTGCACCACAGAGACAAAACACCAATCAATCACAGCTTGTCTCACCTGCACCTCCCTTTCCCTATTTTTTCTCTCTTTTCACTCTCTTTTGTTCTCCTCACCATTCCACCATCCCATCACTCCCCTTCCCACACTCCTCCTTCTGCCTCTCTTTCTATCTCTCGTTTCCTGCCTTGGGCCCTAGGGCTGTTGTTCATGGCTAGCCCTGTTGAAGATGCACTGCTGTACAAAACTCTGGAGCCCTCCAGGCGGCCCACACCGTTTGAGGATGTAGCTCATAATAGCTACTTAGGTTTGTAGGCGTGAGGTGTTGTTGTTTGCTCGGCGTTGGGCTTGTAGTGGAAGTAGTAGAACTCTCTTCTTCATCTCCATCTTAATTCTTCCTGCTAATTCCACCTTGTGTCTACGTATATAGATTTTAGAGTGTTATTTATGAACAACAAGGGACAGTATCACCTTCACTGTTATAAAGAGGCAGCCACACCAAAATGAAAACTATCTTAAAACCTTTTTTAATTTATTTTTGAAAATTTCTTTGGGCCTATTATTTTTATTTTTTTGTCTAGTTGTTGAATTGACAATGAAGGTGGTTGTCTCTTTCAATAGCAGCAGGGTGTTTGTTCTGTCTGTAGCTCTCTGTTGTCTGTAGTGTGCTGAGTCATTCTGTCAGTTGCATGTGTGTTAAATCAAAGGTTTCCAGGTGGCGGTGGATTTCTTGCTGGTTTTCAGTGTTTTACTAAGTTGTTTTATTGATAAGAGAGTTTAACTACTGAACAAGTGTCTACAGCTATGTTAATAATGTTTAGCCAAATAAAAAATTAAGAATTTTTAAGAGACAGGTCTGTTTCCTAAATATTGCCATGCTGACGTGCTTACAGTTAAACAGCAAATGTTAAACAGGTGTAATCTCCACTGTTCTCCCTGTAACAAGGCATGTTATCGTGCTAATATTTGCACTAAACACAAAGACCACTTGAAGCTGATGAGAATGTCATTAGTTTTACAGTTGCATAGTCATCAGTGTCTTGGATTTTATTTTCAACTTGATGATACTGTCAGATTCAAAGTGAGTAGATCATCAGGGTCAATAGGATTCATCCTCTGGGGACCTTGAATTTTACGATGCTCTATCCAATAGTTGTAAATTTCATTCTGGACTAAAGCAGTTGTTTTTTGAAGACCCATCGTCTGCTCAACAGAAGCAGTTCATTGTTATGGTTGGTGTGTGGATCTGTTATAAATCTCTGTATTCGCATACTTCCAATCATGCTTACCCTCCTACTCTCCATATTGAACTGTTTCCTTGACAACACTAATTCCCATATGACCTTTTAGCCTTCATTTACAACTCACATGCTTCCATTGATCCTAACCAGATGAAATGCCACACCCATGCATGCTTACTAAGATGACAGCGACTGTGTAAATATTTATTTATTTTTCTAAAATGTAATTAAATCTCACTTAACACAGGATTTCTGTTGTTCTTATATTATGGTCACATACATAGATTTAAGTGCAGAATAAGAGCATACATCTTCTTTTACCTTTGCCAAGGCCAAATAAAATGCTGTCTCCATAGATGTGTTGAATGATATAATCCTCATCTTTGTTAACACTAACAAATGTCCTGGTGTGTTACAACCATGAAAAGCACATAAACACATAAAACATGTATTAATAATTTCCACTCTGCATTAACAGACCAAAATAACATTTAGCCTTAGCATCGTAATCATACACACAATTTTCCTAATCTAGCTGGGATAAAATGGAAAAAAAATTAAACAAAAGAGACTTATATGAGAAATAAATAAAACAATAATGTGAATAAACACTATGGATATTTTGGATAGATTCATATCAGCTTAGCGTAAACATTAAGTTTTCAGTTTGGCTTAATTGCAGTTCAATTAAGCTATTGACACTGCAGTACGTGACCCTGGGATACAAATTAAAATTAAATATGACGTTAAATGCATTACATAAAATAAGTTTAATTATAAAGTAAATAATATATTTATCTGATCACTCAAGCTAATACTTTATAAATTGTGTGTATATAATGGAAACTTATGAATACATATTTTCAAACCCCAAGCAGAACTTTTATTGGTGAAGATAAGATAATATAGAATTGCATCGGCTGAGAGAAGATAAAGCTTCCAGTAGAAAGTCTGAAATAGAAATTATTATATATAAATAGAAAGCATAGACAAAAACATTTGAGAAACATGAAATTAACTTTAACCAAGCAGTTTATTAGAGTGCAGAGTCCATACCCTTGTTAAAAACCTTTTGTTCCTTTCCACGTTTAGTTTTACAGTGTTGACCTTGTAGCAAGTCTGTGTGTTAAAAAGTGTGGAAAAAGTAGCACATAGTCTTCATCCATTGGTTTTTACAAGAGCTGAGATGCAGCCTGTCGCATTCCACACCTGCCACCCTGGAGCTGCTTGCTGTTTGTCTCTGTTTTGTCTCCCTCTGCATGTTTACTCAGGACTAACAAACATAAAGATAGGTTACCCTCACTTTTCGATCACTGCAAATTTTAAACTAGCAAAGCAAATGCATGTGGTTGCTTCTGGTGAAATGTTTGATATGGTGTTATTTTTAGCTGCTTGATCAGAAAATTTCACCAACCCTTGCCAACCCTCCACTTGCTCACTCCTTCGCTTTACCTGATTCATATTCGAGTATATACGCACATTCCTTTACACACACGTATGCAGATGTAGATGTCCACAATGCAGACTCACACAAAGGAGGAGATGCTTTAAGCTATAAATCTGATTAATGTCCACCCACTGTGTTTACAGACTGCCTTCACCAAAAGTAACTGATTCAGAGCAACAGGATCATGAATCTCATGGGACATTAGATAAAGCCCAGTACATCTCCTTCCTCTATCATCACAACCAGACTTTTTGCTTTTTACTAGTGGACAGACAAACATTTACTTGCCTCCGACACACAGGACATTTACACACATCATGAGTTTGGCATAAAATCAATAGTCACTTAAGGCACACATTTCATTAGTAAGGAAATGAGCAGGACGTGCTACACTGAGAGGGGATGAGCTGCTGAGCCCCACAATCAATACTAACCCCCGAATCTTCCTTCCTCCTCCGCCCTGCCTTCCTTCTTCTACTTCTAGGATTTTCTGTGGATTCTGCGATGGGGATAATGAGCCTCGGGGAGCTGACCTTTGTGGCGGGTGCTCCCCGGGCCAATCACACAGGGGCTGTGGTGCTGCTGAAGAAGGACAATGTGTACCGCTTAGTGCCACAGCACATTTTCTGGGGGGAGGAACTGGCATCTTCGTTTGGGTACTCAGTAGCTACGACAGATCTAAACAAGGACGGGTGAGGAAATACTGAATGTGACGACAGTTTGGATAATCTTTGTAAAGTGGTAGAATTCAGATGATGTACTTATTAAAGTAACACACACAGTTTCACCCAGGTGAAAATTTACTTAAGTTTGTACAGAAGTCAAATCAATAGAAGGTACTTAAAGTACTTGTATAAATTGCTGTAGAATTATAAATGAATTAGCATATTGGCAGTAATTTATTATAGCTTGTCAAGGTGGAGCCATAATTGCATTACTTTATATTATTTTGGGTTATTTAATCTATAACAATGCCTTACATTTTATAAGTAAGACCATATACTTTATACATAAACTCTTAAAGTGAAAAGGTTCTAGTTATGATAATAACTAAATACATTATATGTATATGTAAAAAAGGACAATATTTGCTTCTGAAAGTGGCTGTACAGTATAAAGTATAAAGTAGCATAAAGTGTAAAAGTAAAAGTTAAATAAAAGGGCTTCAAAACTGAACTTCAGTACACTACATGAGGAAATATGCTTAGTTATATTTTACCACACAGTGATAAGCAGTGTTACAGAGCATGTTTTAGGGGCTCCAGAAAGTCAGTTCAGTGCTTTATAAATGACATTATTAATTAGTTATTATTAATTGTAATTATTTGTCTCTATTTGTAGCTGGACAGACCTGATTGTGGGAGCGCCAAATTTTTTTGACCGTAAAGCAGAGATTGGTGGAGCTGTTTACGTGTACTTGAACCCTTTTGGACACTGGGATGATCAGGCTCGACCCATCCGTCTGAATGGGACCTATGACTCTATGTTTGGGATGACTGTCAGCAATATAGGAGATCTGGATCAGGATGGATATGGGGGTTAGAATTTTTTTTTTTACTTATTTAATCAACGCTGTTCAATTACTGCCCAACAAAACTTGAAAGTGAATAATTATCTCAAAGTTTCTGTCAAAACTAAAAAGACTGTGTTTAAGTTCTAATCTTACTAAACTTCTAAAATTTGGTCAAAGGGAATATGTTTACCAACCACATATTAGTGTAATTTCTTAGCTTAAATTCACTCCACAGGAAAGAATTACAAAAAAGACCAGATTCTGATCATTTTATGCTGATCATATTTTAGTAGGATCTCAATGCTTTTATGAGGGGTAACTACAATTCAAGATTATATGAGATTGAATTTAAAAGTCAGCAGTAGCTTGTTATTCACTTATCTTTATCATAACTTATCTGGTACACTTATTTGGTGGTTTTTTGTTTTAAAAGACTGAACTGTAAATTGTAAAGAATTAAATAGATTTTCATTTCTAATAAAACTGTAAATCAATGAATCATGTGTCTGTATCAGATATTGCTGTTGGAGCACCATTTGATGGAGATGGCAAAGTTTTCATCTACAGAGGCTCAGATGCTGGAATTGAGACAAAACCTGCTCAGGTGAGTTTCATATGAAGACACTATTTTAGATTTATTTTTTTATAGTGTATATTAATAAGCATTTCTGTAAATAGCAGAGTAGTCATCTCTTGCAGCAGGAGTGAGTGAACAGAACAGAAGGAAGGAAAATGACATAGAGGATGAAAATGAAAGTCCTGAATTAAATAAATAAATGGATTATGATGCTGAATGAATGAAGAGTAACTGGTCATGGTTCCTTATCCCTTCAGGTGTTGGATGGTCGTGACTTTGATGTGAAACGTTTTGGATATTCCATCTCAGGTGGTCTGGATATTGACAAAAACCATTATCCAGATGTTGCAGTGGGTTCTCTCAATGATTCAGTGGTTCTCTTCAGGTGAGAAAAGTCATTATAAAGACCCAAATGAGTTCATCAAAGGTGCTTTGACAACACTCTTTACAGGAAACATATCAGTTGCATATTTAGCCCTGTTGCTCTGCTGTAAATCTTATTTTAATTGCTGGGAAATTAGGCTTGAAATCCATGTATAAACAGTCTTTAAAACGTGTCAAATACAAGTTCAAATACAATCATGAATTTCACAATTTTACAACATATTATACCATAATTTACTTTACTTTACTTTACTTGCCAGACGCTTTTATCCAAAGCGACTTACAAGGGGAAATTTAGTCAAGATTTGGACAAATGTGTATTTTTGTGTGCCCTGCAGATCTCGTCCAGTCATTCACGTGATCAGAGAGATATCTATTGACCCTCAGTATATTGATCTGGAACAGTACAACTGCAAGGGCAGAGATGGAGTCTGGTAAGAACTGAGAATATGAAAAACATCCCAGATAACTTTAAAAAAAATATTGTATTATTTACCATACTATACTATTTTTGCCCATGATTTTCTGAATTATAGTAATAATAATTGTTTTTACTTACCACCATCTGCCTTTTTTTAGTGTGGAGGTCAAAGCCTGCTTCACCTTCACAGCCCACCCAGAACATTACTCACCACACATTAGTAAGTCACACCTCGGTTTTCACTACCTTTCTTGTTCTTCTTCTCTCATGTGAGAGTCATGTCATATCATCCTTACAGTGACAGGAGGCGTTTGATGAGTCAGTGGGAGGTAACCCTATCTGTGGAGTAACGTTAGACTTTATTATGATTAAATCACAGCTGTGTAATTCTGTATTCCCTTAGATGGGGATTTAATTTATGTACTTCCCTGGGTGGCTCTTTAAGTGCTCTCTGTGTGTGCCCTGACATTTCTGTATTTCAATCCTTCTCCATCTCTAAGCATTACTCCTATTTTTTTTTACCCCCTTTCAAGTCCTGGTGGTGCACTTTGAAGCTGACACAGAGCGCAGGAAGTTAGGCCTCCCACACCGTGTTAACTTCCTGGGCCGCAGTTCCCTTGAGCCTGAGTACACGCAGACAGAAGAAGTGGAGCTGCACCGGCAGCGGCATCCTGTTTGCACTACTGCTGCTTTCCAACTCCATGTCAGTGACTTATATTTTAAGCTTCTACTCTGGAGTCAAATTATATTGTGACTATTTTTGAGTTTTAGGCTGTTGTAAACAATAATTGGTCATCATTTTTATAATCTCTGTCCACGTAGGAGAACATTCGTGACAAATTGCGTCCCATCTCACTGGTGATAACACATACTATCAAACCTGTGCCACCACGAAGACACTCCGGTGCCAAGAAACTGGAGAAGCTGGCGCCTGTATTGAGTGTTTCTCCCTCCAATACTCTGCACTCTGAGGTCTGTAATAAAAAGGAAGTATGAGTATGTATGGTCTGGATTATTTTTAATGAACTTCTTCCCACATATTAAAACAAGTTAAACTTGTTATGGCCATATGTTATAAGACACATTCAGCTGAAATGTTGATTTCATTACTCGACATAAACACTCAGAATAATGTAATGTAGAGACCTCATGGTGTTGTAAAAATGATTAGTTAAAAGATTTTTTATATCTTCACATAATATACCATACAACATTTCTGCAGAGAACATCCTTTGAACAGTGTAAGAAATTATGAATTTGAATAAGCATCATTTCCCAGAGCCTTCTGCTTGTTCATCTTCTTAGTTTCTCACACTGGTTGTACCTGTTGTTCTTCAGCCTATGCAGTTTTGCTCACTTGAAGAACAAAATATCTGCCTCTTAATAGGCATTTATTTATTTTTATTACAGCGGATGGAAAGTTAAAAAATACACCAGAACACCACATTTATTTCTACCATGAAATTAATGACAGCAGAGTACACAAATATTATGTACATGAACTAGCTAAAGTAAAATTACACATTAGGTAACAGAATGTCCCATTTCATGGTGTTCATTGGTTATTTCTAATACACTGAGGTGTATTATAATGCTGACCTTTGAATACTGTTAAGCATCATTATGAAATAACTTGTAGTTTAATCAATTACAGTACATCATATTTTATAAAGTGATCATATGTGTTTTAACTTAAATAATAATGACAAACTAGTAACTACAATGCAAGTAGAGTAAAATAGTAGAAGTACCTCTCTCAACAATATGCAGTAGAAGTACTGTATGAAGTAGCATAAAATGAAAACATAATTGCATAATTCAAGTGTGTATTAAAATATGAAAGTAGATCGATAATGTGCTTTTACAGTTACAGACTTCATGTCTTCCTTGTTTACTCTCCGAAGGTGAACTTCCTGCGAGAAGGATGTGGCAACGACAAAATCTGCCAGAGCAACCTGAAACTTAGCTACCAGTTTGGAACACGACCCCTGACGTCCAACCTCTTCACCCCTCTGGCAACGTTAGTATCTGCAGAGCTCATTCTGTGTGAGCTAGATGATTTGACCTACATCCCAACACAAACTATTTGTATGCACGGGAAACAACATGTTTTTATACTGTTGGGTCACTGCTAATATTATAAGATATAGAAGTAATGAGTAGTGGAGGAAGTTTTGCATTGAAAACATGTCATATGTAACAGCAGGTAAGTATAATAGACACACACACAAAAAAATAAAATAATTTGAAAGGTAGTACTACATGGTTCCAGAAATGCCCAAGTGTGGTTATTATGAATATTATTACTCATGCATTAATGTAAATGTAGGGTTTCACAGATATAGTTTATAATTATTCATTAATGCTTTTAGATCAGTTGAGTCTTAAATACATTTTTGTGTTGCCAGGTTGTGAAACATCACTTTAGCTGTAACCATCAATAAGGATATAATACAACAAAAGCTGCATTAAATTAGTGTTCCTGTTAATCAAGGAATTAAAAATGTAAGTTATCTGGTTGGACCAGGAAATACCAGCCAGGAGATTTTACTGTTTACAAACCTTCTATATAATCGGATTTATTAGAAAGTGATTCCTGTCTTTCAGCAGATAGTTTTATCTGCTTAAAACTATGCTGCAAAGCTAGTTTTTAGCATTTTATTGACATCTATAAATATGAGTTTTCATCTTTGCTGCCATATTTGTTGTCTTTATATAGAGATGAAGATGGCGTGCAGGTGTTCTCCCTGTCAGATCAGCGGCTGGTGGTGCTGGAGATCACTGTCACCAACATGCCCTCTGACCCGCTGAACCCTGAGGAGGACGGAGATGACGCTCATGCTGCTCAGCTGAATATCTCACTTCCAGACACACTGTCATACGCCGGCTCCAGGATTCCACCACAGGTCCTAAGGAAAATGATTTATAGCTAGTCTTTGGATTTTTAGAGATGAATTTATATACCAGAGCTTTTCATGTCAACAAAGTTGCTTAAATAATTAATGAAATGATAATGGCCCATCTGTGTGTTGGGAATCTGACACTTTTCAGTTTTTACTGATAACATTTTTTGATTCCTTGACTGACTATAGATGAGATGTCAAGCGAACCAGAATGGCTCTCAAATTGAATGTGACCTGGGAAACCCTGTCAAACGAGATACTAAGGTAAGATGACAAAACCCATGAATTCAGTCAAAACCTGGAAAGAGAAATATGTAAAATGTATTACATGAATTACTGCACTTTTATTGTAGGTTGTATACAATCTAGTATATTTCCTCATTACCAAACCAATCCTTTTGACCAACATGCATTTATGAATTATGTTTCTCAGCTGAAATTCTCCATCAACTTGAGCACATCGAACATCACCATTGAGACCACTGAGCTGAAAGCAGAGCTTTTATTGACAACGTAAGCCCTCTAGATCCTCTCTGACACTGAGAAGTCCGAGTGACAACATGATGGAATAGTGTTTTATTTCATACACATTAGTCTTGGAGAATTTAATTTCACCTATTTGTCTTAGACCAGATTTTCCTGTGATGCACTTAATGAACAATGTCTGTTCTGTTTTTCAGTATCAGTGAGCAGCCTGACCTGGCCCCAGTCACAGCATTTGCTAAAGTTGTGATAGAGCTCCCTCTGTCAGTCAGTGGGTGAGTAGAACCTGTACATTGACTTCATCAAACTTTTAAACTGCAGCATTTGAAATCTGCTTTATTTTCAGCTAGTTTACATAAACTTTTACTAAACTTTTATTTACACATTTGCCCCTGTATCTAGCTTTAAGGTTGTTAAAATCAAACTATATGTACATGTGTCCAGTATTCCTTTGTTTTGCACTGTACAGTATTTAAACCCAAGACTCTGTGTTTTATGGCTACACTATTTCATTAAATGGCTATTGCAGTAGTCTTGTGCATCATTTAATATATTTTCCAAATTCTGTTTGCTTTTCAAAGCCTGAGTGAGTGTATGTATATGCAGCTGTTTGACACAGTGATATTGTGTTTCCGTAGGCTCGCTCGTCCTCACCAGCTGTTCTTCAGTGGGACTGTGAAGGGAGAGAGTGCCATGACTAGTCTGGAGGATATTGGCAGCCCAGTGGATTTTGAGTTTGTGGTTAGGATCAGTGGGTCTTTTTCTATGCATGTGTGTTTCTTTGCCATGTGGCCACAGTTTAAAGGTTTCTAGTATGTTATAACTTAAAGAAGAGAGACATATTAAAAGTTAATCTGTAATTAAATAAATAGATTTCCACCATGAAATGAAACATATTGTCAACAAAAAAGAAATGCCAAAGTTTCTCCATTTTCAATTTTCTTCTGTCAGGTTGCTAATCCTGGGAAAGTTCTGCAGACACTTGGTTCAGCCTTCTTAAACATCATGTGGCCCTATGAACTGGCCAATGAGAAGTGGCTTCTGTATCCTGCAAGTCTGAAATTTGAGGGTCATCCAGACACACAATGCACCCCCACGAGGGCCTTGAATCCTCTGAAGCTACAGAGCTCCTCACCTGCAGAGCATCCTGTCAATCACAAAGTAAGCAGAAAAGTCAATTTCTGACTCCACACATTTGTCTAAATGAACAGAATCTGCCTTTGCAACTGCAATCGGTTCATAGTAATTTTCAATGCTTTTTTTAAACTAGACAGTTCCTAAACTGAATGAACTAATGTGAAAATATCTCAGTGGCAGCCATGATAATAACTGGTAAAGAAACAGATCATCAGTGCTTCATTTCATGTCTTATTTAACTTTCATTTAAGACAAGGAAACTATGACTCACAGATCCATCATTTGGGAACTGGGATTTCCTCAGACCAGTAATTAAGAATTAACAATGTGGGCAACCTGAACAAATTACAGTTAAATCTTAATTTGAATATTAATTGGGTAGTGATTGACTCAATTAAGACTCAAGATAATTCAAGAATTCATTCTGTAATATGAATTTCTTATCTTATTTAAACTTATCTAATCAAATCATTTACTTTCCTATTAAACAAGTAGCACTTCCATCCAGTTCAAATAAAAGTGATTAGAAAAAAAAAGAATGAGTGAATGAATATTTAATTTTTTTGGATACAGCTGCATCTGAATTAACGTGATTATCAAGACTTCTTCGCAGCATCTTATTTTCCACATTTCTACAACGTGATTTCCTGTGCACACCGACTTTAGTGCTATTTCTTGAAACATCTCAAGTGACTGATTTCCTCCTGTACGAACACATCACTTCCACCAGGCTGGCAGAGCACGCCGCTCCCACCCAGAGGAGGAAGGTCATGTCATGACAAAAGGGAACACTGGACGAACTACACCAGCTGTGGCAGCTTCAGAGAAACGCAAGTCGCTCAAACTGGTAAGAAAGGAAAGAGGAGATAAGGCAACAGAGGAGAAATGTAGACAGGAGGGCAGATAAGATCAAGAAAGAGAGATTCCTGATCAATTTCCTGTTGAATGTCTGTCAACCGAAAACCTTCTTCCATCATATTTTGCCTCTAGGATTGTCTCTTGGGGTCGGCACGCTGTGTTCTGTTTCAGTGTCCTCTCCACAGCTTCTCTGGTCAGGCCGTTCTCAAGATCCATGCCAGGTTGTGGAACAGTAGTTTCATAGAGGTAAAAAAAAATATTGTGTCTTCATTACATCAACACCTCACTGCACATTACTCAGCTTCAGTGCAACGGCTACAGCTGCTGCTGGAAATTGCACTGATTTTCTATTGCAGCTGAATGAGTGATAACTGCAGCAAGTGTATTTACAGAATGACTAATGACTGACGTTAGGAAGCTTTGATGTTAACGGAGTCAGAAACATGTGAATACAACTGTTATCTCTGACCACTGAGCCACCTGCAGCTGGGGATTTTCAGTCTCGTAATATTCAGTGGTGGACAAGGAATATTCATTCAGTATACTACAGCGCTATGAAGATGCCTTTGATTGCTGTGTGTGCTAACACTTTCCAGGATGAGAAAAGTTTGGCATATTGATATTAAATAAATCAGTGCATTAAATGATATGTGTAGGCCATAACAGTAGAGGTTAAAACAATAGAAACACCATATATCTTCAAGAACAAAGCAAAATAGTAAGTTTGAATGGTTTCTGTCTCTCAGGATTTTCCAGCAGTTAGTGCTCTGGAGCTGCTGGTCAGAGCGAACATCACTGTGAAGTCCAACATCAGGCACCTGCTCCTCAAGGATGCTTCTGCACAGGTGCTCAACACACTTCACTTTTATGCACAACATAAATCTGCTGTAAGATCATCCCTGCTATAAAGTTTTATAATTCTTGCACACTGGCCTGTGAACATGATGTTGGAATTGATGATGTTAGATTTTCAAATGTCTTTTTTTATGTTTTGTTTATATGCAGTAAAATTTTCTTTTCTTTCACATTATTGCCTGCAACAATCAGAATGTAACTAAAATGTATTGTTAGTAATCACTGCAGACACATAACCAGGGCTTCATTCACTGATTAATTCACCAAAAGGTGTCGTCCTCTAGCAGTTTTAATCACCTCTTATATTTCCTTTTATTTTGCATGTCCATTGCAACTTTCATTCTTTTCCAGGTTCCAGTGATGATCTACCCTGAACATGGTCTTGCTGACCAGTATTGGATCCCCTGGTGGATCATCCTAATCGCCATCCTGGCTGGCATCCTGCTGCTGACTCTTCTGGTTTGCATATTGTGGAAGGTAAAAGACAGAATATCTGTCATGCACCTGTCCTGTGTTTTACATGGCTTAGTTCAAATACAACAGAGTATCTTGTCATTGATAATAATAATGATCTTTAAGGTGTAACATTAACATGCACACTCCCTTCATAATAAATATAGATAAATGCAGTGAAAAGATACCCTAAAGGTGTCATCATGATGACTTCATCCCTGCTACTCTATTTGACATTACTCTTACATTTTCTCATTCCTTTCCATGACAGTCCAATTATTTCTACTTTGCTCTGTATTTCCAATAATCATTTTATTCTTACCAGCTCACTCTCAACTGCTCCTATCCTCATTTGTACTTGTGTTTGTCCTCTTTGTCTCATCCTTTTTTGTTTTATTTCCTCTCAACTCTGACTGGGGGCTCTTTGTTCCCTGTCCTACCTTTCCCCACTTTCCTGTGGTGATCTGTTGCCCTAGTGTGGGTTCTTCAAACGCAGTGAGCGGCGCCAACACTATGAGACGGAGTACTACCGCGCCCATTTGGGGGTCCAACCCTCGGAGGCGGAGAAGCAGGCATCAGAACTATAAAACAAAAATATTTAATTCTGGCCTGTTCTCCCCTCCACCTCTCCCTCCAAGCGGTAAAAATCCTCACCCAAAAATCGCTTTGTTCCTAAACCCAATGTGGTGTGGCTGGTAGTGTTCTTTACAGCATGAAATATCACCACATTTTGAGTGATTATTGTTATAAGAGTAGTACTTTGGATGTTGGGTTAATGAGTATTTGGTGAGGCCTGCTCCCCTTAGTTACACCTGCTGTGTTTGCATGGCTGGATCAACCCTTCAACCTAACCTAGTTTAGAGCTGAAATGAGGAAATTAATCTTTTGATAAATAATTAAATCATGACAAATTGCAAACACTGTGTGATTCCAGTTTATCCGGTGTAATTATCTTCTGGATTTCGTAGCCTTTTATATTTTATGTTGAGTAATAGACTGCTAGTCACACAAAACAAGGCATCACAATATGTTAATATGTCAAGTTAGGCTTTAAAGTGCTGGTCACTACGTTGTATATAATGTGGATTAAATAATCAGCAGACCAACTGATGGCAAACACAAAAAGACTCATACAGTACTCCTACTCCTTTTTAAGATTTAATGTGTTAAAATATATAAAACTCACAGCTTGCTTCTTACTATTGGGTTTTAATCTATGAATTAATTCAACCCTGAATTACTTATTCAGCACTGTCTTCTCCATTTAATATGTGCCTATTGAACACCATCCAGCCATCTTTCCTTCAGGGCTGCGCAATGCTTGTTGTGCTTTGTTTTGTGTCTGTTCACGTTACTATCTGCACTTGTTTAGTCTGGCACCCGTCTGTGGAGTCTATTTAATTTCATGATGTGCTTCTCATGTGCTTTTTGATCTATCAATAATCCTATTTGATTTGCATATCAAGACTAACTGGCATCTATAATACAGAGTGTCATGCAGTATGTAATTTGTGCAAGGTCTCTCTGCTCTGTTTAAAGCTAGATGGCCAGACTGCTACATATCTGCTCAAAGGTTGAGGGTCAAATGTTTGATTCAAGTTTTCAAATAGTGTATAGTAACAGGTTATCATCACACTGAGCAGATTAAAGAGCTCTTTTATTCCTCATTTTGTCAAACATGAGTTTGTGTTGTTCAGTGTAGACTAAGCACAGCATGTGAAAGTGAGCAAGTACATTGTTTTGCACTGCAGTTGCTCATTCATTCATAATATCTAATGTAATATACTGTATCTTTTTAGTACTTATTTCGTTGTTTCTGTAATGTGTGGGAAACAGAGTTGGCCTTGAGGTGCAAAGACAAATTTCAAAAGGATACTCATAATAAAGTGAAATCAAATCAAATCTTCCAGGTGCCAGAATGAACTTGTCATTAGGATCAGTTTGTGTTGTTTATATTAATGTGTGCACATTTTATTAATACACTTTGGCAGTGTGTTGGTGTGTTAATCAAAGACACCTATGATGCTGAGTTAGAAGTGTAGAGCATGTGGATATGCTTTTTGTATTTCGTTTGTGTCAAAAAGTCTGCTTGACTGCAGTAGGCCATCATAAGAATCACTTTTCTTCTCATCTGTCTGAGATCGACTATTCCACATTACTGTGATTAATGAAATTTTATACATGTTTAATACATCATATTGGAAAGTAGACATTATTAAATAAACAGACAATTTTTAATTGAATTTGTATCTAAGACATCAGTTAATTCTTTTTTTCTTTCCTTTCTTCCCCTCCATCCCTCTCTCTTTCATCCTCATTATGGACTCCTACCTGCTTTCCTCCTTCCTGTGCTGGCAGTGTGGCTTTTTCCGACGGGCTCACTACAAAGACAAACTGCCTCAGTACCATGCAGTGAAGATTCCTCGCGAGGACCGGCCACAGTTCCAGACTGAGAAGTCAGGAGTTGTCCATAAAAAGGATTGGGCCACGCATTGGAGCGATGGGACCCTGTAACTCTCCTTGAAGCACTGACTGACTGAATTAACTCAAATCACCACATGTGGCACTCATTTTGTCTTTGCATTGGAACTAACGGACTAAAAAAACGTGCACATAGACTGAGATCATGTGTACACTGTACTGTGTCAGTACTTGCATAACGGCTGCCTTTTACACTGTGACTGGATCTATGCTCTCCCACACTGTAGTCTACTGATGGTTGGCCTTGGGTAGTCTATTTGTACTGTGCATCTGCATCAGTGTTACAGCAAATATTGAAGGCCAATAACAGTATTAGAACCAGTTTAGCTGCTCAGTATTTTTCATAGACTGCACAGATTCTCACTATCTGTCATCAGTCCTGACTGGCACAACAAAAAAGGACAGAAAATTACAACTCAAAGATATGCATGGATGCACAGACATACAGTATAATATTAGATACATACAGACACACTGGACATAGTTGATGAAGAAGCGACTAGCAGTGACAAAGACTACTTTTGCCTTAACTACTGTAAGACTGACAACTGAGATGGGCACTGAAAAAGAAAAAAAAACAGTTTTATATAAATATGTTGGGACTTGCTTTTAGTTAGCACTAGTAAACAATAGGGAAATGTCAGTATGTATAATACAAGTAAAGTATAACAATGCAGAACACTGAATACAGTATGTTGTGTTCTGGGCAAGCTAATTGCTGTGGTATGGCAGAAAAGGCTATTGAATAAGTTCACCTGATGATTTTTATATATCCTTAGTCAGGCAAAACAAAGCCTGATGAATGAGGAACCTTTTCAGTTTGTATCGTTTGCATTTGTTGTTAATTTGTCAGTAAAACTTACTGTACATCAATAGTTGATTGCCTGAGCAAACTTGAATATGAACAAGAAAACCACAATAAAGCCTATAATAGCTATGACCATTATTGGTGTAGGAAGAATATTTAAAATGCAGAATATATTTAAAATGCAGTCCGCCCACTTACACTGTTACAAGTAAAATGTCAAAGCCAAAATAAGACTTTTGAATGGATGTCCTGTCTTCAGATAACATCAAATTAATCTAGCTATAAAAAAATGATTGTGTCTGAAAATGAAAAACTTTAGTGTCACATGAAACCCCAGTGCACATTTAAATTATGAGGTTTTCTTTTTTTTCTTCTGAGATGTAAAAATGTTTCACGGGATGATCTTTATATAAATACTGTAGATGTACTGTATTAACCTGCTTGTCATATTGTTCTTGATGTATGCAAGTCAAACCAGTCGGGGTAGGATTTTTCATTAATTATTTCAGTACTTATATTTCTAAGTGCCTTACGGTAGAAGTGGCAGATTTAGAGCTACTGGTTAAGAAAACAAGGCTACTGCAAATTAGATCATGCAGCCCTGAAGCATCTGGTGGACAACTGTGGACATAAATAAACATCCCTCCAATGCTTACGCAACATGAAAAGAAGAGTACATCGGAATAAGACAAATGTCCTATGAAGCCAAACTGGGGTTTGATGAGGTGACTGTAAAGCATGAAGAGTCAACTTGTTTTTAGATATTGCTGGACAATCTTGTATTAGATGCATGAAACTCCTGTTGCTGTGCTGACTTTCCCTTGATTTTTTCTGTTGTCATGACTCAGTGTTTTATTTATTTTTTGTTTGGCTGCACTGTTTTGACACTGTAAATAAATAAACAGAAACAAAATAACCTTAAGACAACTTACGTTGTGTCATTTTCATGAGATTTTCAGCCAAATGTACTGTACGGTCTACAGATGTGTGAAAGCTGAAGTTAAATTTCAAAACACCAGATGGTGACAAAGCTCAACAAACAAACAAATATCCTCTGTCTGCAGTAAGAGGGGGAATTAAGTAAAATTCATATAGCATGCCCATGGTTCCATTATCAGTGATAGAACAAAAATGGAGAAGCAAATACAAAGACGCAAATACAAGATCAGCACAATTATTTTATAGAATAAATCTGAATCATTTTATTTTTATAGAAATGTTGCCCACAGTCTTGTATTGTCTATAGATTTGAATTTGTGAGAGATAATTATTTTTTTTATATACATTTCTGAACTTTACAAATGGAGGGTGGTCACCATTTACAACATCAAACATAAGAAACATAAATTCAATTCAATTCAGTTCAGTTTTATTTATATAGCGCCAAATCACAACAAAAGTCATCTCGAGGCACTTTACAGTGTAAGGTTTAAGACCTTACAGAATATAAGTATATACAGAATAATGTGGAAAACCCAACAGTCCCAGTTGAGCAAGCACTGTGTCAAACAGTGGTTTGACGTTTCTGGAAATATTTGCTTTCTTGCTAAATGTTTGATGAGAAAACTGATGCCACACTCACACATGTGTATTGAAAATATGAAATTGGAGTCTAGAGATGGCCTAGACATCTAAAACTCCATTATTAACATGCTTTACAGCGTCGCTTTTGTTTATACTAAAACTAAACAATACTAAATTTGAATTGTGTAAATGGCTCATGGGTTATTGGGGAATTTCTAACCATTGGACCTTAAAGCCAGACTAGCTAGTTTCACCTTGTTTTCATTTGACAGTTTATACTTAGTTAAGATAATAATAAAGTGTTGGCTATAGCTGCTGGGATAATACTAACTTGTTTCAGATTTACTTTACTATACTATATTTACATACTTTATATATTGTTATATAATGTTATATATTGTTATTATAATATTTAGTTACATTTTCTGATATGGTTCTTATTTCATAGCAATGTCACACAAATATTTATTAGCTGTCTGCAAAGGTAGACAGGGATTTAGTCTTGAACTTTGATTGATATTTGAGCTGACCTGTGCTAAATCGGTACCTACCTAATCCTTGAGGTGATCACAATAAAACTTCCTTTGATGCCATTTTTATTAAATACTGTTAACTGTCGATAACTTTATCAAACAACACAGGCTACAAGCAAATGTTACATTTTATCATCACGTCAGAGTGAGTGAATTAGGTTTTTCTTTAATCCAAAAGCTTAGCATCTTATTATAGTAATGAAAACTAATTCCCCCCAGAAGCCTTCAGATGTCATGCTGGTTGCCATGGCAGTTAAACAGCAACCATTAATATGTGTGTGTGTGTGTGTGTTGAAGTTTAAGTGGATTGTCACCCATTAGACACTTTGATGAGCCAAATCTTTTGATGTCTCATCCAGTGTTGGGGAAGTGACTAATACAGTAATTACAGACATACACACTGCACATGCATTTATGCACACTGAGGCAAAGAAAGAGGCAAAACACATATATGTAACTCCAACAAAATCAGTGTCACTCTCACAAATCAAACCTAAAGTTGTCTTTGTTTGAAATAAAAACCATCTTTTGTATTGTGTATGTGAAAATTTTTATGATCCTGTGTTTTGGTCCAGAGAGTGCGAGTGGGGATCATTTACACTCTTAATGACATTGATTGTTTACCATATGTAAGAAAAACATGTACCTAAAATGTTTCTTTACAAACAGTACATTGTCTTCAACATAAGCTTGAACAATTCAGCCTACACTTGCAAATTAGCCTTATACTTGAAAATAAATATTTATGGCATTAGTCTAACATTGTCACTCTGAAACTGATCCTTCACTAATGAATGAATCAGTAGCTAATGTTGTTGTAAACCCTGAGGTATGAGATGACATTTGATTGTGATAAGGAGACATCCTCTAGTCAAGAAACATTAGCTCTTGTGCACAATATTAAAAAACTTATCATGGTCATTTTCATGTCATTCCCCTCTTAGTTTTCTAGTTTCTTAGTTTCTTAAGGTTTGTTACTTTTTTCACTAAAGTTTGTCAGTCTGTACATGCAACTGACGACAACTGACAACAGGGATTAGGAGATCAGAGTCCATTTGTAGGGATTTATCTCTTTAATAACTGGGAAAGTTGTGTTGCACTACCCTAAGGGCCACATAATAACATACTCTATGTCATCACTAATGTCCTGATCCTTCTAAATGGACCTGGTTAAGTCTCACATAAGGGATGGTTTCTTCCTCTGTTCTGTCCCCTGTTCCCCTTTGTACACTTGCATCTTTCTTAAGCTTTCCCTGGGGTTTTGAGCAAGTAACCATGAGCTGTATAAAAGACCCAGTAAGGATGTTACCACCACTGAAGTTAGTCAGGACACTGTACAAAGAAGACATTTAACCCTGACTAGGACGAGTCCTTCTTCTGTTCTCCAGGAGCTGAGCCACTGAAGCTAACAGGTGTTACTGGACAACCATCACTGTCCTCTTCTTATCCTGCCTTTGTCATCAGCATTCATCTGACCTCCTCTCCAGCCTGACACCATGGACACAGCTGCGGTGGTGACTCTTCTGGCTCTGCTTGTGGCAATGGCTGGGGTCAGTCAGGCTCTTCGCATCCAAGGCAGTCTGGACAAAAATGACATCCTGCCAGGCAGCTCAGAGGAGAACATGGCTGATCGCCTGCTGGAGCTGGTGAGACAACAAATCACTCACAATCTTGAAATAAAAATGTAGTATTTAATTGATTAGTTTATCTGTAGATGCAACATCTAAATATACTATTATAATAACAGCATTATTATTTGTTTTTACATAAAGATAAAGATGGATGGGTGGTTGGGTGAGTCTGAGGTACATTTATTCTTCTTTGTATGCTGATATCTCAATCTCAAGGTCCTTTTCCACAGCATGGCAGACTGGCTGAAGTTACAACCCCCCAGGGTTTGTGTTGCAACCTCAAACTGAGTGCAGTTAGAGCTCTTGATGTTTCCAAAATATGTTTGCAGGGTTTTTTTTTAAATTCAAAAACAGCTTTTTGATTTTTTTTTAATGCTAGGGTTTTTATCTATGTGGATGTGTTTGTGTGAGTATATGTACATGTGCTCTGCAGGAGAGTGAAAACACAGAGAACAGCATTGATGACCGTCT
Source organism: Sandelia bainsii (assembly GCA_032362345.1). Taxonomy (NCBI): domain Eukaryota; kingdom Metazoa; phylum Chordata; class Actinopteri; order Anabantiformes; family Anabantidae; genus Sandelia; species Sandelia bainsii. Next base: position 17,282,109 of record JAUMHL010000025.1, read on the forward strand.
GCTGACCTCAGTGTTGAGAGCTCTGCTGCTCGGATCTCAGAGAGAAACCAGGAACTCTGTCCTCCATCAGCCACAGAGGTCAGTGACATGACAGAGTCTGTATTTATCACAAACACACAAAAAACACTGAAGTAAAAACACACATTTACCAATTCTAGAGTCCACTACTGCAGTTGTGTATCTAAATTTTAAAATGGCATAAAGTATATGTGCCAAATTTAAAAATTACTTGCACTGTTTTATTTTATGGCAAAGAATAGATCAGGTTTTTTGCCCTTCTCAGCCTTCACCGTTTAGACATTTTATAACAACTGTTACCTGTAGTGTCCTGTCACCTATAACCTGCCTTACGTAGCCTTCCTTCCTGCTCTGATCACTTGCATATTGTTTGGCACATGAGAACAAATGTGATTCATTATTTTGCATTTTCATTCTTTTTTCATTTTTATTTTGTGGGTGTCAGGAAAATAAAAATAAATCATTTTGATTGGAACCGCTCCTGTTTTTCCTCCCTCGCAGGTTTGGTCGTGGTTCCAGAGGGCAGGTAGTGCCAGAGGATCAGGTACATACCCGTGACTGGGAGGCTGCCCCTGGTCAGATCTGGAGTATGGCTGTGCCCCAGAGATTCGGCTAGAAATAAACTGGCTGGCAGTTTCACACATCACTGTCCTGGTTCAAGGCCACACAGCGAGTGAATGTAGAGAGGCTAGGTTTGAATGAATAAATCTGAATATTATTAGAAACTCCCCCATTCTTTTCATTATCATCCCAGCCCGTTGGACCTTATTCACATCTAACATTTAGTTAAAGATGACATGAGTTTCAATGTTGTCCTTATTTCCAACACTGCAAAGCATGATGCCTGGTGTCTAGTAATGTGGTTATCTGAGCAGACGTCATTTGTTGAGAGTAGAAAATTCTTAAGAACCAAAAATGTTGAAAAGAGAGTAAGAGGAAAGAGTTTTTGTTCTGTTTTGGTTCTCTGGTCAAGTAAAAGAGCTTTGAACTTGGAAAAGCTAAACTCAAGTTTGCGTGTTTATTGTGAATAATGTACAAAGATCAAGGTCACATCTGTTCAGAACGGTGCTGCTGTACAATATTTTACAGATGCAAATGCAGATAAATATTACAAATGCAGAAATCTTAAGAAATCCCTTTTTGTTCCTGTCTGAACTTTGATATCTGCATGATACAAACAAATTATTGCTTGTCTACAGCCAGTGTCTTGTGTGTCAGTTTTTCTGTTAATTGTGTTTCAGAACAGTTTTTATAACTGCACAACAGCTTTTAAATTGAGATTATTTGTAGCTGTAGCCAGATGTTTATGGCACATATAATGCCATAAAATAATGTAGGATATTTCTACATGATATCAGCACCCAGTGCCAAACACCTGCTTGATCACATATGGTACAAGTACATACAGTAACTACCCTAGTTATTTTTCCACGACATTAAATTTGTCTATACTTCATCAGAAATCAGAGGACAAACGCACAATAAGTGTGTGAAACATTGATGTGAAATATAATATATTTAGTATCTACAGTGATTAAACTTCATGAATATTGTTTTATCCAGTTATCATCTGTTTGATGTACAGTAAGATGCACAGCTCATCACTACAGACTAACGGTTGGTGTTTGATTTTGTGGGTGTCAGATTTACAGGCCACCTGGGGAAGCAGTGTGCAATAAGCTTCAGCACTAATTAAAACACTGAAACATGCAATTACTTTATGCTTTCACGGTTTCCTCAGCCAATTACTGGAAAGGAAAGCATGTCAATCCCTCTTAGGAAGAGGCTTTTATTAGCTTGACCTGCCATTCCTCTCTATGAGTCCAGAAGACAAAATGAAGAATAACTAGTGCTGTCTATTGACAGGTCACCTCTATTTTTTATTTATTTTAGCCTTACTTAAATTTAAATTTTGTTTTGCTTGTTTTGACCATTTAGAGGTTAACAAATGTGCACTGTCTCAATATGTGTATCAAATTTAGAGCATTTTTTTTTTACCACTTCTTGCTCAGTACATCTGAATTTAAAACCGCAGTAATTTTCAGCATCTTGAATATTTTCCAAAGTCTAAGATTATTGCTTATAATATTATGTAGGTCAGAAACAACTTGCACATGAACATGATGACCTCTTTTAACTTGCTTTACCTGAAAGCAGTGAAAGCATTTGTGGGAGTACGCAGACCTTTAATTCAACAGATTAATATCAGTGCTGTGTTTATGATTGCTAAGCAGCTAGCATTGGTGCTACTAGTAGCACTAGTAATAGTTTGCAATAGTGACAAAAGACTGAATCTGGTTAGCAATGTTTCCAGTTTGATTCCAAGAGAGTTTCTAAAGTAAAGTAGGCCTGTGTTTTTTCTGCATTCTCATTTAAATGTTTTAATTAGCAGTATCCTCAATGTTGATTTTGGTTATTTTTTGTTATTTTCGTATGTTATTTAGTTACCTAAACCAAAATAGATCCTCTCATTTCATATCTCTATAAAGTATTAAATACAATGACATTGTCCAGTTGCCTGCTTGATGCAAAGAATTAACCAAAACAATTAATACATTCAGACAAATTAAAAACTGGTGCAGTAATGTATAATAATCAAGGTCGGTCCTGTGCTATACACTACAAACATATCGAGTTCAAAAGGATCTGAAAAATACTAAGCTGATTTAAAAATTGCAAACATCTTGACAGGACTGTGTGAAAAGCTGTTGAGTGTCACCATAAAGCACGTTGGCAGTCCTGAACAGTCCTAGCTCCTGTTTTACCACAACTCAACTCAGCTATTGACTATTTTGTTTTTATCCGTTTAGCTACAGATTTTTTTTATGTGACAAAACACCTTCATCTAATATACAAATATAATCACCAGCTGCAGTAAAAAAATAATTATTTTTTAAAGCAAAAAAGCATCTCAGCAAAAAAATGCCACTCCATGACATATTTTTCTGAGAGGATCATGAGTGGCCTTCAATAAAAGTCCACTGCACCTGTGTACACTCAAAACCAAACCTTTTAAAAGTGCAGCAACAAATGCAATGCCAATGAGATATTATAAATAACAGCGGTAACAGGGTGCATTTTGAGACACAAAGTAGACAAAGAGAGCGAGATCGGGGTATGGGTTCTCCTGTCCATGCAGCTGTAGCCTGTGATCTGCACAGATGAATTAAAGAAAGACACAACTCATGTGAATTTCATGAGTCTGCAGGGGGCTCAGGCAAAAGTCTGTGCGGAGCAATTAAAGCAGACAGAGAGAAGGACAGAGGGAGAAAACACAGACTGATGCAGAATTAGGTTGATGCAAAGGTTGTCCTTGTCACCTTCTGTATACAGAAGCACTACAGATAAATGCCTTGTCCTTATATGTCTAACTATGCCTTGGTGACCTTTCCTCGACCCTTTACTCCCACTTTCTCTCATGGTCATCATCTTGGAATGCAGCCATCTTGAACAGAGAGAGCGAGGTCTCATCTGTTACTGGCCATGACCGTGACACAGCACAATTTGTCACAAACAACAAGCTCTAATGGCTACAGGGTGACTGAATGATCTTTTTTATTTTTTGAAAGAAATGTCAATGCAAAGCCAGCAAAGGGTTCATCTTCTTTGGAAATTGAACTCCTTCTCTGTACGTTCTGTCAGCTTCTGTTAGTCTTTTATTGGGAGTCTTAATGTTTTCTTTTATCTGCTGGTTTCCAGCCTGTCAGTAAAAGACAGAAACAGTCTGAATAACTTGGTTAAGGTTTGCTCTAAAATAACTGGTGTCAAACACAGATCTGAGTTCCTATTGTGATCAATAAATCAGAAGCAAGACTAGGAATATACTGGACTTACAGAGTATGTCTTAGCAGGTGAATTTTCCCTGTTGCCTCCAAGACATGGACATGCTTTTCCCTCATGTAAAACAAATCATTACTCCAAGTCCTTTATCACCTCTGCTGTACAACTTCTTAACTTAATTCTTGTATTTCTCCTGTATTTATTCAACTGCTCTTTAAGTCGTATTGAATAGAATGTCAGACTTCAAGATACAGTAATTTTTTGCATTTTTTTTAGAAATGTACTCCATAACTTGTAGTGATCCAGTCTCATCTTAAATTACATGTTGTAACTTTAATTCTAGATTATATGGATTATAATTAACATTATAAAATAAATATGATACGTTACTTTCCAATTTATTTTATTTTCGTTAAAGAACGTTAATGGTAGTTTTGCCTCTTTTACCACTATCCAAACCATGCAGCTCTGTTTTTGATTTTTCTTTGATTTTTAGATAATAAAACTAAATTTCAAATAGAAAAACTATGTTTACCAGCAGACTCTAGCTGTAAAAATAGAACTTTTTCATGCACTGAACAGAGTGCAGTAGCTAAAATGAGAAAAAAGGAGGAGACACAGTTTTGCTCAGCAATATTGCTGTAACAAAGTCAACATGAAACCAGACCATCTGGGATCTGTTTTACAAGTAAGAAAACCTCATTCAGAATCTCAATGACATTTGTAACTAATCACTAATAACTAAAAATACAGCCTTGGAACCGAGCCTTTCTCAACTGCATGTCATACAACCCAGTCTTCTATTCACTATTAAAACAAATAGCAAGTTCACAAATACATTGATAAAGAACAAATCAATGAAATGTACCTTGGCAGCGGATTTTGTCTGACAAAATATCTGTATAAATGTATTTATTATTAACAAAATTGCATTTTTCTGTAACCTGAACCAAAATGTTTTTGTTGCCTAAACCTCGGATCTGTCTGTCCTGCACATTATATGCCCTTCATCCACCCCAACCACCTCCTTGCTGTTAATAAATATAGTGCTTAAGTACTCGGAGATGTTACAGGTAGTTTATGACAGATGTAAAACTTGCATAAACACTTCTGTCTGGTTGGCATAGATTGCTTAGAAGACTGACCACAACCTCATATTATGAAGTACCCTGTCATTTGTGTAAGAAATTATTAGCTGGATCAATGAAGGCAGTTGGGATTGCATGCATGTGGGTGGTTTGATTTGATGATTCCCAGGAGTACATAGGTCTGTTAGTGGTTTTTTATTGTTTTTTTCCTGACTTGCAGTGGTTAAAACTTTAACTTTAAATAATACAAAATAATATAGAAGACTGTAGTTTGGTTCCCTAAGCTACATGATATCATAGATAAAGTGAAATATGCTGTATTTCTTCCCATTGAGAAAATTTGCAGCACCTCAATAAAACAAGATCGCAGCAACATAACAAATAGACACCACAGGATGATGACAACATTACGTCAAGCACATGATGTACAAAATATTTTTTAACAGTCTAAGGCATGGTGTTAAGAGTCCTGACAGGGACCCATAAAAATACATACAACAGAACCTTTATCAATGTATAGGAGACATGTCTGTTTTTTCTTTCAAGCTTTCTCAACCAGAGACATACGCCATGCTGGTATAGATTAAGACATAACAAAAATGAGAGGCAGAGGCAGAGGGTTCTTAAGGTCAAATGATTGAGGGAAAATATTCCCTTTATTCACGTTCCCAAAATGGTAAAGGATTCACATTTAGTCCTGTGGCCTAGCGGTCTGGGGTGTGTGCCATGTGGTAGCTTCATCCATGGGTTCAATCCCCTAAGGGGGCCTTTGTTACATGCCTCCTCCTCTTTGCTGTTTCCCCATATTTACTGTCTGCCTCAACTGTGAACTAATATAAGATGAATACCATTTAAAAGCACGTGTTTTAGTGTAAAACAATATAAATGTGATCATTGGTTTTTATCTGCAGAATGTGACTTGTGTATTATGGGATTGAAACAAAGGGGCTGTTACATATAAAATTCTGCATGTAGGTCTGGTGTGAATACTGTATGTGGAAAAAAGTTGCATAGACCTTTTTGTGGTTGCAGACTTCTGTAGTCCAGTCTTCATCTCTGCTTGAGGCTAACACATTTAAATCTCTATTAGTGGTTGAGTTACACTGTGGGCATTGTTGTGGGCAGTTATGATAAGGACAAAGAATGTGTGTAATAAAAAAGATGATATTTATGGTTTTGCTGCACTGTCCATTGTGACAATGCTAGAGTGGTGGAGTACTCTTTTAAAACCTTGCTGATATTAAAATTTTAGCTTTCCAGTATTTCTTTAAATGTTACTGGCTGAATAAAAAAAATTACTCGTGGTCTCCCCATAATGTACTGCAAAAGTAGAACCAAACACCAGCCATATGCTACTTGGCTGGTGTCAGGTATCAGGACCCGGTAAATGTGTGATGTAGGGACACTCAGGCTACAGACGATCAATAAAAATCGTGCTGGCCAGGCAGCAGCGAAGACAAGCTTGGTCAGTTAAGCTCAGATAATCACTTCTCAGAATTACCTTGAGTGTGCACTCAAAACTCATTAAGTGTTCCTCTTATATATGAATTAGACTGAAGTGATCTTGGCAATTTGCTGTTATCTATCAAAAACATATTTCTCTGTAACTCACAGATGAAACTGTGCCGTTTTATTAAATACTGTTCATGTACAGACCTAAATGGAATGTGTGGGAGAGTGTGAGTGGTACTCTTTATATTTGAAAAGCTCTGTAGTTATATTTAAGCATGTGTAGGTAGGTGATTTAAAAAATACTTTCTCTTGAAGCAGAAGCCATCTTTCTTACCCATCCAAGATAGAGACAGAGAGAGAGTTATGTCTTTGTCATCCTCACTCTCCCATCTGTGCAGGGGCTGCTGCAAAAACAGCTGAGAGCTGAGACATCCAATAAAAACAGGATAAAATGTGAGTAGAGGGTGGGACTTAGAGTGGAAGAGAGTGAGGCACAGCAAATGAGAGTGAAGGAGAGGTGGTCCTAGCCCAGAATGTCCTTGCCTCAGCGCTGAGAGTCAGGAGAGACTGAGAGGAAGGATAGTGAAGCCAGAACAGACACACCAGCAGGTGCTGAGGATAACAAAAAAATTTAGTAAAATAGAAATAGGGTGTGAAAAAGCAGGAAAATCAAGGAAAAGTGTTTTAAAACACAACAGTAAAGAGAAGAAATTTGTGAGATAGAAACAATATAATCAGATTTTTTTCCCCCTAAACTGGAGTGCTGAGCACATTTATCTTCTTTTTCAGCCACCTTCACTGAGGTCTTTACTCTCCTTATCTCGCGTGGATTTTTCTTCCTTGGATCATTCCTTCCCGAATCTTCATTCTGTCCTCCTCTCAGACAGACAGTGCCACCATGGAAACAGGGAGCCCCAGGAAGATACAGTTCACCGTCCCTCTACTGGACACCCACCTAGACCCAGAGGCAGCTGAACAGGTAATGAGGAGAACGGAGACAAGGGGGTGCAAGAGGAGGTGGCGTGGGTGATTCAGGACTTTGAGGCATTTAAGGATTTCTTTATTCATTGGTGACATAATTGGATGTAAAGCAAGGTTATTGTTGAAAATGTTTATCAAAGATTATAGGTACTGTAAAATTGGAGTAAATATTGGAGAAATATTTATTCCAGTCATCAAAGCGAGCAGGTGCAGTCACAGGCGAGCAACTCAGCTGTGCAGTGTGCTGTGTCCAAAATGCTGTATTATAGGCTGATGACAAATTGCTGCTTTAAGGAAACCACATTTCCAGTGTCTTATTACCCTCTGGCACCTACTTATCAGGCTGTGTCTTATGAATGCAGTGCTAAAATTAACATGATGTATTTAACATTAGCAGCGTTGCAGGTTCTTATAGTCACGCAATGTCTCAATAGTGATAAACAGGAGTGCTGCAGCATGTAGATGTGTATCCAATGGTTAAGGTGTAAGTTTTGTTTTAAGTAAGTGACAGAGTGTACTGCACAGAAGTGAATTACTCACTAAAGCAAAAAATACCAGTGGGTTCAGTCCAGTCCATGTAGAGAAAAGATATGTCCCATTTTCCCATTTTTATAAATAAAACATGATCAAGACAGGTCATTTATAATGAATGGGTAAAACCAGAAAAGATGTGGGTCTACAGCCTTTCTATGTCTCTCCCCCTCTTTTTCCCTCTCTCTTTCTGTCTCTTTCTGCTGTCCAGTCTTTTTCTCACTGTGACTGTTAACCTCTGAGGGAAAGTAGATGTCAGGTTGTGCATGTGTATACAATGCAGTTGTGTGAATGTGGACATTTTATTGGATTGTTTATTTACATGGGTTTTAGGAATGAACACCAGTGATATGCAGTAAGAGAGATGACAGAAAAAGCTGAAGCTTTTTCATACAGAATTGCATGCAACTCCAAAATAGTTGGGTTTGTCCCTCAGCCTGTCATGTCCATCTGTAATAGTGTATTATCAAAGTCCACACTGTAGCCCATTCTCACCTCCTGTGAGGTTTTTATGTTTTAACAAGACTGAACAAAATATTTTTGTGTGTTTTTGACACTGGTTAACACCAACAAACATGGTATCAAACAGAATGTCAAAGTGAACAGTGATCTAAATTAATAAATAGAAAATACAAGATTCAGGCATTCATCCCCTTTAATAGGTGACAATGTCACAACGCTAACAGGGCAATCCTCATCACTAATTAATAGGACAAATAGTGATGTTTAGGACAAACCTAAATCATCACTAGCAGGCATTTTCACTTGTTAGTCACAGGTAGTATAGATCATTTCATTAATGACCATTAAGAGTCTTAGTGACAGTGAGACAGCAGGCACAATACCAAAACCCATGTACTATTCTTAACATTATTTATTATACCCATGCTATGACATGACTAAATATCTGCTGTGAAAAATGTCAGTTGGTTAAAAGTCACATTATTCAGATTGAGATCACTAGTGTGTCAAGGTCATTTCATGTAGAATTGTTCAAAAAAGAGTATGTTGCTGGGAAAACACACACAGAAGAAGAAGAATTTAAGATTATTATTTACCTCCTAACTTAAATATACAACATTTTGGATCGAAACTTAACTCAGACACTGGTTTTTAAAAGTTGATAGTTCGGGCTAGCATTTTTTGAGGCAACATTATTGGCATGGTTGGCATCTTTTTCAGCTGTTGCATCTTTGTTGTATTTATTTCTAGTCGGAGAGTAAAGACAGTTTGCTGTAGAGTCTCACTGCACTTTCTGTTACTAACATGGCATCATCAAATTAACCCTGACTGAAATTTTCAGGGTTATAACTTTAATGACTTTGCCAGCAGATGGGCATAAAGGTTTGGTGCCTTCAATACTCATGCCTCATTACTTTGAATTTGTGTGGATCTAATAACTGTATGTTGGTGTTTGTACAAGCACACCTTCTTATGTGTGTAAAGCAAAGTAATGTCAGGAACTCTGTCTGTAAATTGGTGCCTATTGTACACTTGCAGTCAAATTGACCCTCTTTTCTGCGTATCTGGAAGATACAGATGTAATTATAGTTGTTCATGTCTACCCACCTGTCTTGTGTCTGGGTGTCAGAGAGTTGGTGTTGACTGTATTTATTTTGCCATGCATTTAGGCCTTTACCTCAAGCACCTGGTCTTTACCTATTCCTCTTCACCAGCAGGCAAACATCAGGCAAACTTTTAGCTGTTTATAAGTCAAATTCAGTGTATTCTTTCTGCAAGAAAAACAATCAAGACAACTCTTAGTTTCAGTAAATTTGATCAAAGTTTAGGATACATTTTCTATTTATGCTAAGACCACAGCAAAGACTACTGAGCATGCATGGCATGATGCTTCCTAAATGTGAGGTCTTATGTGTGTATCTGTGTGAGATACCTGACAAGGACCATAATATTTAGACGTAAAAAAAAAAAGCAAAAACAAATGTGTATGTGCTTTTGTTTGCAAGCACACTTATGCCAGGGGGCTTCACCCATGGTTCAGTAATCTCTGCAACCTGACACCTCCCAGCATGGTGAGTCAGCCTCAATGGAGAACTACATGTCAGTCATAACAGCCTCCTTGAGCAACAAAAGCACACACTCATTCTGTCGTCCCCACACAGATCTATTGTGTCACCATTATCATGACCTTACATTAGAGCTCACTGTGTTCCTCCGGGCATAAACTGACTGTATCTGAGATACCTAGCTGGTATATTCATTTTTAACACAATATATAATTATATTACATATTATATAATAGCTTGACTGATTATTTCAAAGGAATAGTTTGTGGGTTTAAACAGGGATTAAGACCAAAACTGGACCTGTGTCAAAACAGTACAGGGGACTATGTTGGTTGCATATTGTTTAAGGTACTGGTGAGACATAAAATACAATTCATAAAGTCCAGTTGAGTAACAAATGAATACGTCTTGGGATCAAATGTGAAGCCTTACATGCATGGATTGCATACCCATAACATATTACACATATTTCTAATACTCATTGACAGGATTTTACAACTTAAGGTTATCAAGACAGCAACTATTTTGTCCTTCACCGTGACACTAATTATAAAACACTTTGCTGGATGACATGTTGTATTGCTGGGACAGCTGAACCAGGTTCAACACAATAAATCCTGTGCTACATCAGCATCTGTACAGCATCAGCAGACTGTCACTTGGATAGAGCCAGATGACCTGTTTCCCGATTTCCAGTTGGTATGCTAAAAGCTAACAGCCTGGCTTCAGCTTGATAGTATTTACCAGACAGTCAGGAATGTGGTCTTGATCTATTCTTCTAATCTTCAGGAAGAAATTAAAAAAATATATTTGTCAAAATGTTGAACAGTTCTTATATAACACACAACAGGGTCCAATAAAGACTTGAAAAAGTAACATGCCAGAGAACTCCATTAAGCAGAAGACAAATGCTAAGTATTTTGAAAATTCTGACTGCATGTTGTAGACCAGTAACTTGTATTTTTCCTGTTTCCTGTCTTTGTGGCAAGTTAAGCTTTAGATTGCTGTAGCCTTAAGATTTAAGGAGTGATATCTGCCTTTTTGTGTAAAAACTATTGCTTTAACCCTGCATGATTTCTGCATACAAAACAAAAGTACAATATTAACCACCACAATAACCAAACTAAGGCAATAGTCTGTCAGTGCACTAGTACACACTGTATAAGATGATTAGCACATCTGGTTACTTTGAATTTAAAACTCACATCTCTCTTTTCTTGTTATCAACTTTCAGTGACAGTATTGTCATTATTTCATTCATTACTGCTATTATTTAAATGAGGAGCACTTGCTTCAGGAAACTCTGGCCCAAGGTAATATATTCCTTGTTGAGATGATGAATCGTGACATTTTGAGGTAATGGTCTTTTACTGCTTACATTTCAGGGCTGGAAAATGTCCTTTCTTACTATCCCTACGTTGACACGTGAGACCATCTTTGTTCTTCCTTGAGAACATAACAATTAATCTGTAGTCCCACAGGAAGGACATTGTCCAATAACTTTTGACAGCAGTTTTTATTATTATCATCATCCTGCATATTTCTAGCATATTATGCCAATTAAGCTGAAAATGTGTTTTTAACCAGGAGGTACTGTATAGGTTCCTCATTATATACTGTAGAGTTAGACACAGTGCATTATTAATGGTAATTTGTGCTGCTTTTTACTTCTTCAAACTCCTTCACTGAAGTGAAGCATATAAAACATAAGTAGGCGCAGCAGGTCTTTCAGGCTTAGGACTTACTCACATCCCAATGCATTGTGCTGATATTTATAGAGAGAGATTTAGAGATATTTTAAGAGTTTGGAGGGTGGTTTCTTTTTTCTTTCGCCTTTGTGGCCATTCTGAAAGCCAAAAACAGTAACAGTCTATTTGCAGTTGCAGTGTGTTATTTAAAGCTGCAAACCTCTGGCTTGTCCTGAGTGCTATCAGAATTACAGCTAATATCAGCAGCTCTGTTGTGAGTACTGTATTTGAGGAACCCTAACCTTAATGAAGTGACTAGCCTTTACATTGATTTTCAACAAATCCTCATTATGTTACTGGAAAGATAGTAGATTTGTAGCTGCTGTTTAGTTGTATAGAAACATAGTTTTTAGGAGACATTGCATTTTACTGACAGCTGCTGCCAGGTTTGTCTACCTCTGTTGGAGCTCAAGGTCTCTTTGTTTCAAAAGTTATTATCCATGTTGTGTGTTATATCTGCCTCCTTTATCGTCATAGTAAACTGCATCATGTTATGTGCAACAGTTTTCTCTTTCATTTCTATTACTTTTTCTGTAATGCTGTATCACTTGTCTGTATCACTCTGTCACAGTGAGGTGAGAATTCATGAGATATGATCATTGGCATTATCAGCCCCCCTGCAACTGAGTTTGAGTTTTCTGTTCTAGTTTGTAAAGTAAAAATCATAAAAATGCCATACAACAGAGTTTTCAGTCTGCTGTCAGAAATCAATTCAAAAATAAATTCAACAGTAACAAAATTTATATTAGATCGTATTAGAGTATCCAAGAAAATTAGAAAGTCTCTGTGTGTAACGTCAGTGCTGCACTGTGGCTAAAAAGGGAATTTAGCTCCTTTCCTTCATATTGAACTGAAATGTATAAGCTGATGCGACAAAACATACCTATAAAACTGGATTTATTACAGAGAATAAAATTACAGCTTGTGTAGCTCTAGCCCCCTTCTCCCCATCTGCAGCTGTATGATTGTATGATATGAGGCGGGTAGAGAGAAGAAGATAAAGAGAGCTCACATGGGGGAAGACAAAGGATTGATAGACAGTAAAAAGGAGGCTGAGCACTGAAGAACTTAAGATAAAGGAAAATAGAAGCCAGTGATCGGGATTTTCAAAGTTATGTGAATAATTACTCTAATAATTAGTCAGAAACAAATGAGACCACAGCTGGAGAGAGTCTCTGATGATTTATAATGGCTGGAAGATGATTTTAGCTTTAACAATAAAGATCATATTTCAAATGACAGGATGAAGGATTCACGTGAATCCTCTCATCCTCTGTAATGCCCCGTGCATTGCTCTAATAAGCCCACTCAGTAACAAGGTTTGGTTAAGTTTTCTTTAACGTTTATGTCTGCAGTAATTTGTTTGGCCTGAATGTCCTTTTCCTGTTTCAAGGTGCTGACCACTGCAAACACTGATGCTGACTTTCTCAAAAGTCAGTCAAATCACAGCTAGGAGGCAAAGACTTTGTACACCTCGGGATTTCCCAAAGTAGATTTTGAACTTAAAACCTTTATTCTACCTCTGTCACCTCAATTATGAGTTTACATATTCCATGATAAGAAGAGCTCCCAAAATCTCAATTCAGACTGATTGACATCCATATGTGTTTATGAAGAAGGCCGTCGCACAGATAATGAAAGGACTAAATCTCCACATTAGCTCAGTTTGGGTGGTTTCAGAGACAGCTTTATATCTGTGATCGATTTTGACACGAGTTCCTTCACAGATTCCAAATAAATGAATTTAGATTTCAGTCTTAAGAGGTCCAGCAGGGTTTTAAACCAAACATGAGTAAAATCACAGTACATGTATGCACAAGATTTAGGACAGCATACTGTACAGTGCTTTGTCTATAATAAATGCTTATCCTGTATATCATGTCACATATTTTTTTCTTTCCCATATTTAACAGTCAGAAGAAGAAGAAGTATAGTATGTAATGTAGAAATTTCCTCCCACTCCAACCATCCCCTATCTACCTTAACTGCTTCCTGAATAGATGGAGCATCAGAGTCTATTTGGATAGGAACCTTCCAGCCTTTCTCATTTGCCCTAATAGGCAAACCACTGAGCTGATTGTCCTTCCTGGAGCCTTGAATTCCTAGAGTTTCCTTAGGAAACAGTCTTTTTTAACCCTACAAAAAGACAGTATTTCTAAATGTAAAATGTGAAATATCTCCTTATTTGATGGAATAGCAATGGTTTGTGTTGATTTCTGCACTTTTTGTGAAGCCCAGTTTGTGGCACAGGGAAGGGGCACACTTCAGTACATGTCTACACAAACAGAAAATATTTAATGTAAAGTATTTGGCCAATTTTGCATATTTTATTTTCACTTTTGCATTTACAGCACTGGGATTTAGTGTTACTTGGCCTGACCTATATTTTCCAGCCAAGGGTATTTACTCTAGTGCCCCCACCAACTAAGGCATGCACAGCTTTTTCTACCCACCCATCAGTTTTGAAGGCTGTTTTATGTTCATTGTTGTGAGAAGTGACAGAACTGCATTTTAAATGGACTGTGGGTTGAAAAGCGCACATGGTGGTTTGAGGGGTGAGCCTGTCCAGTAAGTAGTGGTATTTGTGTGAGAGGAGGATCAGGGAGTTTGCTCTGCTGCTGGGTGAGGAGAATAACAATGATTCTGGGTATAATCAGTTCTACACAGTCATGGCTCGTTGTGCTTTAGTGTGGGCCGACGGGGTGGATTTTCTGGAATGGCAACAAAACACACACAAAGTGATTCATAACTATAAATACTTAGTGCAACCTTTCCATTGAAGTTTTCAAAACCTTGGCCCCAGAGTACATCTTAGTAGGTTAAATCAATACAAAGAACAAATCAGGCAGGAAAAATAGTCTCAAAAACGTGAAACACAGTGAAAATGATTTGATGTGACATTCACGTAATGAAATGCAAGTCTTAGAGTTTCTACATGGCACATTTCCACATTGTCACAGGCTCAGAAATAGAATAGAAATAAGCATATATATATATTTGATTTGGGGAAAACTCCATAGCTATGTACACAAAACACATTTCTGTATTTATAGGAGGAGTGACACCTTCACTGTGTTACTAAGACTTTAATGTGAGCTGGTTGTGTTCTGTGTTCTTGGTGTAGTTTTCCCAGTGAATATGTTATTGTTGATGCTGAATTGATTTTACAATTATTCTGTTGGCAGCTTAAGGATGTGGGTTTAAATTAAACTGCACTTCAGTCTGGACCTGGACACAGACTCTGCTTATTTATTATGTGGAAGATTTTATGATTATGTGGGTCATAGGGTGATAATTTCAGAAGTTGGGTCCTAGCCATTGACAAGGATTTCAGATTTTTGTGATTAACTAAAGGAAGTTTTGAATAACTAATTTGGTTGATTTTAACAAAATGTGTATACAAATAAATATTTTACACCATGGAGCTGTATTCATGTACATTCTGTCTAAAACAATTGGCTGCAATTTATACCTATCACGATTTAACTGAAAGTCACATACATTTACGCTGCAACATGCAGAGAGAAAAGTTGTAACTATTTAGTATCTTGCCTTAGCTGCAGAGTTAAAAAGCTTGATACATACAACATATATTGTACAGTATGTAGGCACATGCAGGTGGTTGTATTTCAGTCAGTAAAATGTGTTTTGAGTGTGATTTAGTGATTTTATCATTATCCAAAAACTATATTCATTATCCATAATCCATAAACATTTGTGTTTTTGCACAATTTGTTTGCTATCCAATAACACAAATAAATGTACCTCTTCTTTACTTGTGTTTTTATCAACCTAAACACTAATATTACTGATGAAATTACCATTAGAGACATTGAAAATGGATTCAGAAAGAGAAACAAATTAAAGCTCAAAGTAGCAGTGCAGTGGGGGAACAATACTAAATAGCTGACATGTGTCTCAGGGTATAAAGTTAGCAGTCAGTGTACACAGCAGTAACATGTGTCTGCCTGACTGTTAAAGAAAAAATCACTCAGTACCTCTTCATATTCACAGCCTTCCTGTACTTCATGGTTGTGAGGTGGCAGCTCTTCAATTCTGAAATACCAAATTAGACTACTATTGAGATCCTGTACTACTGACTACTCATTTTTATACTTCTGCAGTTACTTTACATCTGTATGTTACGTCGTCATACCATGAAGTGTGAGTTATCAGTTTATATATAACACCATGCAAGGCTCGAACTGCAAATTTGTGAGTCTTATCTGTGTGTACAGCAACAGAGTCTTATTGCAGTGTAGTAAAATTACTGAACAGAGGGAAAGCAAGAGACAGACCAGTGATTAATAAAAAGGGAAGAGGTGATGTTAAGTGATGTATTTGTGCTACTTACTGTTTACATTATTTAATAATTTTTGTGGATTTTTGTTCAGTCACAACAAAGCCTCAATGTTAAACCTGTATGTTTAAATTGTAATTCAAGGGCGATGAAGCAGTTGATTCTCCTCTGTCACCTTTCAGATTTTAATATACACTTTCGCTTCTCAGTAGAAAAATGTTTTAAATGCCCTAATGTACCTAGACTGAAGGTGCTGTGCACTGCTTTCTAAGTGCACAGGCAGCATTTAGAAAAGCTGCATGGAGGACTGTCGCTCACATGACTTCTAGCATTAGTCAGCAAACCTGCCAGCTACAGTGTAAACACTGCATGTGTGTATGCTTTTGTGCAGGTGTGTGCATGTGTATGTGATAGATAGAGAGAGAGAGAGTGTGAATAATTGACTTTCTGTTTAAAAATTATATTTATTTCACAGCCTTTTGGTTTTATGGAGCAATACAATGGAAATGTAATTACCTGATCTTGGAGCCAAATGGAAATTAATCACTGTGCTTTCCCCAAAATGTCTTAGGTTGCAAAGGTTTTGAAGACTAAAACACATTATTGATTTCATTTGAGGGTTGCAGCCCATGTTTGACTCTAAAAGCTGTGGGGAAAAATTTAGAATTTAGACCATGGGAACATCTCTAGAGATTGGGGTGGATTCACTTTGTAAAAGTCCACTCAGTAAAAATGCAATTAAAATTGAGCTCAAGGATTGTGTTTGAATTTAAATAACATGGCTTAGATTTGGACCTAAAGTATGGCAGACAATATGTGTTGTATCCTTTTCCAAAACTAGTAGTTTTACCCTTTGGAAAATGGATTTTAGTGGACCCCAAACTAATATATTTTTGGATACTTTTATATGCAACACTGTTCATGATGACATAAACTACTGTCCAAACTTTTTGAGAAAGATATCCTAAGCTGTTCGTTGTGTAGCATACGTATAAAGTAAATTAGAAATTTTCATGTTTAGCAGTGTTATATTAATAGATAAATCACTCTGTAAACTGTTAAATAACAAAAGTTATGTTCTAGAGTCCTAGTTTTTAAAACCACAGGCAGAGATTTAAAAAAAACTTGAGCATAAACTACTGAGCAGCTCAGCGAAATGTGCACGTATTATCCCAGACTGCTCCATAGCTGCCACACTTCACTAGTTGTGAGCCAAGAAGATAGTAGGTGGTGCCAGGCGGCCCTGCTGATTTGACAGCACAGCACTGTGAGATCCAGCACTGCTCTCACTCAGCTCAGGCCTCTTCAAAGTGTAAGATGCCCAAACTCAAAGTATGGATCACACAGACCAGCCAAGGACTACCAGCACCATGAGAAACAATAGATGCTGATTTGGGCAATGATATGTATACAACCACTCCTGAGGGTGGAGGGTAGACTCCCTCTGATTGGATGAGCAACACAAATATGCAGATTTCAGTGCACTGAATTAACATTTTGATTGTCAGAGCCTATAAAACCCACTAGAGAGCAAAACCTGTGTGAAAGCCCGCCAGCGCTTGCGATGTATCACTTGATATTAAAAACCCTCAAACTTGGCTTCAGAATCTTTATAATGTGTGTACTGTAATGCCAGCAAACATTTGTAATATGTTTTGCCACAAATGATTAAGGTCTCACTTCACCACAAAACTTTTCTGCTTTTTCAGATCAGAAGACGTAGACCCACACCTGCCACTTTAGTGGCGTCCAGTGATCAGTCATCACCTGGTAAGGCTCTTAATACAAACACGCACAACACATACAGACTACATATATACAGTACTATACAGTACTTATAGTTCTCACCATCATAATGTTGCTAACTAATGCTAACTGTACTTATTAAATGTATTATTGAGATCTGCATAAAAACATATTTGCTGGGACAAGAAACACTATAGTGGCTAGATCATACAGGCTTTAAAGAAGCTTCCAAGTTACCAATGTTCCCTTTGTTAAAACAATGTAAGGGGTGGTGTTTGTGTGTGTGTGATGAACATGTCATAGATAAATTACATTTATCTGTGATTTGTTAAAGGTAAATCACATTTATCACATTTATCTGTGATTTGTTATGAACATTTCTATTGTCTTTTATTTCTATTAACAATAACAATAATTCCCCCTGTTGATCGATACAGCCTTCATATAACAAAATAATGTCCATGACAGACAAAAGTCAAGCATATGCAGAAATGAAAGAAGCAATAAATGTCAGTTGTAAACAACACACATTTCTGGACTTGGTCTATAAACTGTTCTTCAGGGCAGTGAGAGATTATTATATTTTGGTTGCAGCCATTTACAGTTTTAGTAATTTAGCTAATCTGGCTGTTTACAATCTTCCTAATTAACTGACTGCTTGTGTACATAGATCTCAACAATTGTTGTGATGAGTACAACGTTATTATAATCAACAGAATTTAATGGCAAAATTAAGATCTAGGTTGTCATAAAACAGCTTTTGGTCATCAGATGGGAAATAAAATCACCAATATGTCATCAGGTTTTGTCCCTACAGTGTGATTAATACAAACACATACATACACAGACACATACCAGGCCCACACCTTTAGACACACCCTACCATAGTCATAATTTGTTTCACAGCGTTCAAGGCATTAAAATGAGAAACAGATCTCATTTTAAGTGCTGTGATGATGCAGCTTGACTATATTATGCACCAAATTAATCTTCCTGCTGCATTATAGCAACAAAAACAGCCTTGTGTGTCCCCTTGCGGGGATGTGTCACACAATAGTGCTCCTCCAGAGAGTTATCTTGTTCTATGACTCATCCGTTGGCGTCCTGCCTTTGCTGTACTTTTGTGTGTGAGTGTGTAATGTGACCCACTGCAGAATTATCACCTGAGAATATGGGTTGGAGAGAGTAATGTTTTCCAGATGAGGAAACAGAGGCTCATATTCTCAGTTTAGTGTGAGTAAATATAGGGAAAGTTGATGCATCATTGAAGATACCAGTAGATACTGTCATATTGTTTTTCAATCACAACATTTTGTCATGGAGTTATCATAGTGTTTTTATCTTTATCTGAACAACAGTTGAAAAACTAGTGCCTTTTCGTGTGATGTGTTTGCTTGACGTGTGTTTGTGTGCGTGATTACATGTGTTGCGTTTCTGTGTTTGATTCAGTAATTGGATTCTGAGCATTTGGAGTCTCCCAGAGTCAGCCTTGATGTCTGAATGAACAGTGCAGCGAAAACCCTCAGAAATCCTCCCTGCTTAGTAGATCACAGATGAAAATAGAAAAAAGAGAAACTGTGAAGTGGTGTAGAGGAGAATTCATTTGAAGTGAAGGAATGAAAATATTGAAAAACTAATACATAAACAACAAAAATAGAGGAAGGTGTTACTGTACACTGTTCTTTTGCAAGCACATTATTTTAAGATGTGTTTTAAACCTTAACAGAACACAAAACTGAATGTATCATAAAATAATAATAAGGTGACGATGTGAAAATCTTGGCTTATACATTCACAGATCTGAAATATAAAATGGCAGAAAACAAAGAATAACAAAGCGCTTCAAGGAATGCAAGAAGAAAACTGAAAAAATGGTGACATCAAAAATGACTGAAAGGGGAGTGAAAAGGATTGGAAAGAGTGCAGGACAAAAGGAGAAATGAGAGGGAAAGAAGATTTCCCTTCTCAAACCTTCAAAGCTTTGTTAAAACTTGAGCTAACAGAACAGGGACGAAGAGGTTTGAAATGCCCTTGGATACAAGCAACAGCAATAGATAGTCCATCAAAATTTAAAAAGTCACAGAACATAAGATTATATTTGACATATGAATGCTTATAATACTTTAGGTTAATGTAATGTTTCATAATGCTGATTTTACTGTTTCAGGTGCATAACTATATTTTCCTTAATTACTGTACTTCTCAAACAATTGTGTTTACATTGGTTTTAACTAAAACAGCTGCATTTTACAACATGGATTATCGTGAAGTGTTGGCGAATAGGACATTGTGTATTGGAGAAGACGTGTGCAATTCTTCAATTCTCAGTGGTTCTCACCTCACTGAGCATGTCCTCAAAATTAGAAATTCTGAGAGAGACAACCAGTCAGAGATAGAGAGAAAAAATTAGAAAGAGGCATTGACACAGAGTACTAAAGTTAGCCATCAAATCAGCCACAGAGACACGATCTGAGACATTTGCAGCTGTGTCTGTCAGAGTGAGGAAGTGCTAGCAAGGAGGGGGGTGGAGAGGAATAGATATGATAATGAGGGAGAGAGCTGTGCTGGTGCAGTAATGGTTTGCCCCATATCAGACAGAGCCCTGCATTATTTAATGCTCTGCCTTGATCACTGTGAACCCCAAAAGCAAATCAGAGAAACAGCCATAGATGTGCAGACAAGTCAGACACAGGCTGTGGGTTAAATAATGAGGAAGCAGAAATTGTTCTTAAGAGAGAGTCTGATTTGAATCTCATCTGAAGACGAGGATTGGGAGGATGTTTGGGAGGATTCATGTCTTTACTGATTCCTGGAGATATAGACAAAGAGACAACTTAAGTGGATTTAAACAAAGGGAAATTAATATATATATGAATCATTATAGATAAAACTTATTTTTTAACTTCTATTTTAGTAGCTTGGGTTTCCTGTTGATGTGCTCACATTACAAGGTGTTAACTGATCACTTTTATGAACATTAGCAGCAGTTAATATGTGGTGGAGTACATTCTGCCATATGACCGAAATTCATTAAACTCTTTGCATAGTAGAAAAAAGCACGTTAGAAGATGAACTCATCTTGCTTCCATGTCAGCAACAACAAAAAATGATGTGTATTTTTTTCAAATGTAGCACAAAATATACTGATTGTAGTGAACAGGGGTCAGCCTGGGGAAATTTTTATGCTTTTTTAATTTTAATGAAAAAAAACACCTGGTGTTATTAATGTTGTGACTTATCAGCTTAGATGAAGATAATTCGACACTGAATTACTATTTATTATTTACTAATATTTTTATTGTGATATTATCTTTTTTTTTTTTTTTTTTATTAATTTTTTACATTTGATTGCCTTTTAGCTGTATGTTAGATACTTGACAAAAAAGAAGGTAGGAAGAGAAAAGGGCAATAACAGTCATCAATAACACTTCTCAAATGTTTTTGGATATTATGATCACATAATTTACAGGACACACCCTGTTTTATTCTTTTTCTACTAGATATGGGACAGATAATTTAAATCACAAACAATATTAATCTTTACCTGCTGTTCTTTTCTTATTTTACCTGCTGTTCTTTTCTCTCTCCTCTGTCCACTCACCCCAACCGGTCGAGGCAGATGACCGCCCACCCTGAGC
>JAUMHL010000025.1:17318450-17336223 GCA_032362345.1 Sandelia bainsii
TCATTATCTCTGCTAAGAAAACAAAGACAATTTTTAGGTATAAATGAGAAAAAAGATTTTAAGGACATAAAAGTTGGGGGGGCAGCTGGGGGGGCAAGGTTCTACAGCAGGGAGGCAGTTGCCCCCCTTTGCCCCCCTGTAGATCCGCCCCTGGTCTGCAGACACATTTACATACAATCATCCGTGAGCAAATCTTTCTTGTTTCTAACATGTGAATAAGTTTTTGGAATCTTAATAATAAAACACTTTGTTGCATGGCACTGAATGTAACAGTGGGTTCATTTTTGTATGGGAACTTACACCAATCAGCCACAACATTATTATATGTATAACAGCAAGTTGCAACGCACTGTTTGTCCTGACACCATGTCGATTATAGCCAGCATTACATTTTTCCCATGCTGACCCCTGTCCACCACAACATTAACACCACCAGTAGCTATTAATGTTGTGGCAGACCAATATAGTTCAGACATTTTAAAGACCACAGACATATTGGAATTACTGGCTTTTCCTTTTACTTCTAGTTTTGTATGTAACAATAACAACATCAACGTCATTACTACATTATTACAGCTTTGATTGTCATTTCATGTATGTTTTTGTAACACTGTGTAGATTATGTGACAATCCTTCCATAACCTCCACATTTGACATGTCTGAAAACAAATGAGCAAAACAGAAAACTCAACCCACCCCTTGTATTGATGTCACTTTAGCAGATTAATCAGTCACAGTGTGAGCAGTTTATCTACCAGCTGCCAACAAAGACCACTATGTCCACAGTGAATAAGAAAGACAGTAAAACATTCCTGTGCAAGCTTTGATTTTTTTTCTGCAGTGTATTTATGGACTATGTAATGTTAGTTTTGTTTTTAAATGATAATATTGTACTTTACATGAATTTAAAAAAAAGTTTTGTTCTAGTTTTACTTGATTTGATTGATGATTACATCTGTAATCTAAATTTGTTTGATATAATAAAATGTTTAAATTGGTGATTTGGTGTTCTGTCTTCTTTCTTTTAAGGTACAGTAGCCTGCGTGACATCACTTCTGTTGTTTGTTGTTGTCAAAGCATGCTGCTCACATCATCCCTGTGGCATTCCTTGAAAAAAAATACTAAAGCAGCAGTTTTACACTCCAACATGGTGTGATGCAGTATTTAAACTGTGATCTTGCAACTTCTTAATGTAAAAAGATACAAGATAACGTACAGTAAATGGTGTGCCTGTGTTGTAAAATGTACATACACTTCATGGACTTTTTATTAGGTGTACTTAATGTGAATGTAATGTGTCAGCCAACACTGAAATGTTCAGTTTTGTCCGACAATGTTACTTCACCAATATATTTATACCTGAGATGGATACCTTAACATTTTCCTACAGAATTCATAGCTTCATCAATAATGGGAAGTTGTCCTAGTCCAGAGACAGAAGGGCAAGCCCGGTTCATTATAATGCCACCACCATGTTTCACAGATGGGATAAGGTTCTTAGGTAACAGTTGATTATACCTGCAGACAATTAAGTGTTAGTTAAACATGAGTAAAGACTTAATCATTAACAAAGTATTACGCTTTTACATTAATAGGCATTAGGCAGAAAGTGTCCAGTTGTTGCCAACTCTTCTCATCCAAGCCAAAAAGTTCTACTTTGGTCTCATCATTCACAGAACATTCTTCTTATCCACGTGGTCCTGCAAACTGCAGATAGGCGGTAATGGCTTCCTTGTTGCAATTCCGTGTTCTCCTGATGGTGGACTCATGAATATTTATATTAGTCACTGCAAGAGAGGACTTCTTTTCCTAGACATTCCTGGGGTTCCTTGTGAACTGCTGGACAATTTCACACCTTGCTGTTCAACCCTGTCTACTAAAAATTACGTTTGTATATGACAAAACTGCAATTGTGATTAAATTTTTGTGGAGACGTTGCAACGTTTTCTGTTAACGTCATGATCATACTATATGTTAACAGTGAACGTAAATGAGAAGTCGCAAATACGTTGATACTGAACATATGAATGAATTGTCCACAGGTAACATATTTTTGTTAGCCAAAATATCCGATCTACAACATCCAGTTTTCTGTTGATGAAAATATTCAATGTTACAGTTCAGCATCCAAAAGTGTGACTGTAGCATTATTAAAGTGTTTTATGGTTGGGATCAGGCATCACAGCAGTGGGTTAGGGTGAGGGAAAGACTGTGGGATGGGTTGATAGACGAAAATGTCACTTCAAACAGTCGCATTAAAAATTAAACCAAAACACAAATTTTTCTCTAAACCTAACCTCAGTACTTTTCTTGCCTAAACCCTTCATCATGAGGGACTTTGGTCTCAAACTGAGGTCTGCGGCATGTCAGTCTTGCACAGTGAACGCCCCCCATTTACCTCAACCACGTTCTTGCAAATTGTTTTGCGTTAATAATAGTAGTGTGTCATTCATTCACAAAAATACGTTTCAGTATAACGTAATAATTACGTTCTGTCCAAAAACGTAATTGGGATTGCAGTTTTGTCACATACAAATGTAATTTTTAGAAGACAGGGTTGAATAGTGACATAAAACTGAAAATACAGATTTTTAAGAAGCCATTTCTGCTGGAAAAACTTGAAGATAAGATCATTAATTTATCATCAAATAGCTGTGGTTCAGCAGATAGAGTGGTTCATCCGAAGGGCTGGAGGTTGGTTCCCCAGTTGCTTTAACGTGTTAAAGTGTCCTTGGACAAAACACTGATCTCCACATTGCTTGCAAAGGTGTGTGTATGTGCATGGGCGTATCAGAGACACATTTGGATGTAAACATTATTCTATATAAATGCAGCTATTTACCCTTTAATCTCCTGTCTTTGGACTAATCAGTTAACAAACAATAATCAATTTTTTTTATTTTAATATACACCATTTTACCATATTTATATGTTTCTAAATCATGTTTATGTTCAATATTTTAAACCACAAATCTAATATAGTGACATTGAATCCATATTAACTTCCTTGTATAAATCTTTACCCAGAATTATGCTGTTGATTGAATGTGACATTAGATATGTTTACTATTGTAGTGATTTAGCAGTACACTGTTGCAGAATTACTGTACTTAAGTGTGACTTTGCAGTAAAAAAAAAGTCACTTTACTATAATTTACCAATGTGCTGTAGTAGTAGTACATTTTGCATTTAGCATAACAAAATGAAAATAAAATATTCCATCTCTAAGTATTTCACCATGGTGTATGTGAACCAATACCATACTTAAGTTAAACTCAAATACAAATAAAAACAATATCACTTTTAAATATATTACATTTTAACATAAATGGAACAAGACAGAGTGAGACAGAACTACTTACACACACATAAGTTAAGGCAACTAGACTCACAGAATCTCTTCCTGGTGTAGACACTGTGAACAGACCGTTTGTTCCACTACTGATAAAACTACAAATATTTTATTTTTACATGAACAGAAACAGATAGGCTACAACAACAAAGCAGCTTTGCTTCCTGTGGACATTGGGATTACACATGTAAAGACAGAAAACACATAATGAGACAAATAAATACGAGTCAGTGAATCAAAACTGTATTTATAGTTGTTGTTTATTGTTCTTATAAAAATTAGATCATTTAAATCATAATCATCCTGAGGTAGGACGCTCTGGATGGTGCAGGATCCTCAAAGTACAGGTCTGAATCCAGAAGCAGAACTGCTGTTTTGCAACCAAGGCACATTTCAAACGCTGACATTTTTCAGTGTATGATTGGAAAAAGCAAAACCAAGCGCTGGTTGTGGCAGTGGGCAGTGTAGTCAGAGTATAATACTTTACATTTTTAGGAGTGCAGTGGAGTAAGATGCTTGAGGAGGCAACAAATAGAATAATTGACCAGGCTGATGGTCAGACATCAGCAGATCAGAGACAGCAGCTGTGGCTGCAGAAGTACAAGCTGGGCTGATGGAAGGACACAAGCAGGCAGTACTTTTCCTGACAGGTCTTAACAAGAAGAAAATTATCTTAACAACAGGTCTAAATTGACTGAGGAGAGGAGAAGGCAGCAAGATTTTTTCTTGCCTTGTCTTAACAAAGAGGGAACTGACCCCAAGAACTAGTTTAAATTGGCTGAGGAAAGAAGAAGACAGCAGGATTTTTTCCAGACTGATCTTAGAAAGGAGGGAACTCACCTCAAAAACAGGTTTATCTGGTCAAACAGTGACATTTTTCAGTGTATCAGTGGACAAAGCAGAATTTTGTAGGAGTGCAGTGGAGGAAGATGTTAAATAACGCTACAATTAGTCAGAATAATTTACCAAGCTGATGGTCAGACATCAGCAGATCAGAGGGACATCGGCTGTGGCTGCTGAAACACCGGTTGGACTGATGAAGGGACACAAGATGCTACAAAAAGGTACAATTGACTGAGGAAAGGAGCAGGCAGCAGGGTGAGCCACTCATCTTAACAAGGAGGGAACTGCCCTCAACAACAGGATTAAATTGACTGAGGAGAGGAGAAGACAGAAGGGTTTGTTCCAGACTGATCTTAACAAGGAGGGAACTGACCTCAACAACAGGTTTAACAGGGCAGTAAAAGGCAAATTTCAAACACTGACAATTTTCAATGTATCAGTGGACAAAGCAGAACCAATCGCTGGTCCTGGCAGTGGTCAGTGTAGTCAGAGCATAATACTTTAAATTTTTAGGAATGGAGAAGAGGAAGATGTTTGAGGGGGCAACAAATAGAATAACTGACCAGGCTGATGGTCAGACATCAGCAGGTCAGAGTGAAAGCGGCTGTAGCTGCTGAAGTACAAGCTGGACTGATGGAGGGACAAAAGATGCTAAAATAAGGTACAATTGACTGAGGATAAGGGCAGGAAGAATAATCTTTTCCAGACAGGTCTTAACAAGAGGGATCTGATCTTAACAACAGGTTAGAGGAGAAGGCAGCAGGATTTTTCTAGACTGGTCGTAACAAGGATGGAACAGACCTCAAGAACTGGTTTAAATTGGCTGTGGAAAGGAGAAGAAAGTAGGATTTTTTCACAACACTGACATTTTTCAGTGTATGATTGGAAAAAGCAAAACCAACCACTGGTTGTGGCAGCGGGCAGTGTAGTCAGAGCATAATACTTTCCACTTTTAGGAGTGCAGTGGAGGAAGATGCTTGAGGAGGCAACAAATAGAATAATTGACCAGGCTGATGGTCAGACATCAGCAGATCAGAGACAGCAGCTGATAAGTACAAGCTGGGCTGATGGAGGGACACAAAATGCTACAATAAGGTACAAATGACTGAGGAAAGGGGCAGGCAGAAGAGTCTTTTCCAGACAGGTCTTAACAAGAGGGATCTGATCTTAACAACAGGTTTAAATTGACTGAGTAGAGGAGAAGGCAGCAGGATTTTTCACTGGACAAAGCAGGACCAAATGCTGGTTCTGGCAATGGTGGGTGTAGTTTGAGCATAATACTTTACATTTTTAAAAACTGAGAGGAGGAAGATGTTTAAGGAAACAACATTTAGAATTTTTGACCAGGCTAATGGTCAGGCATTAGCAGATCAGAGGGACAGCGGCTGTTGAGGGACACAAGATGCTACAAAAATGTGCAATTGACTGAGGAGAAGGGCATGCAGCAGAGATTGGGGAACTGACCTCAACAACAGGTTTAACTTGGCAGCAGAAAGGACATTTCGAACACTGACATTTTCTTGTGTATCAGTGGATAGAGCAGAACCAAATGATGGTTCTGGTAGCAGTCAGTGTAGTCAGAGCATAATAATTTACAATTTTAGGAATGGAGAGGAAGAAGATGTTTGAGGAGGCTAATTGACCAGGCTGATGGTCAGACATCAGCAGATCAGAGAGACATCGGCTGTGGCTGCTGAAACACTAGCTGGGCAGATGGAGGAATACGAGATGCTACAAACAGGAACAATTGACTGAGGAGAGGAGAAGGCAGCAGGGTAATTTCCAGACTGATCTTAAGGAGGGAACTGACCTCAGCAACATGTTTAACAGGGCACTAGAACAGACATTTCAAACACTGACAATTTTCAGTTTATCTGTGGACAAAGCAGAACCAAACGCTGGTCCTGGCAGTGGTCAGTGTAGTCAGTGCATAATACTTTACATTTTTAGGACTGGAGATGTTTAAGGAGGCAATAATTAGAATAATTGACCAGGCTGATGGTAAGGCATCAGCAGATCAGAGGAACAGCAGCTGTGGCTGCAGAAACACTAGCTGTGATATTGAAAGAACACAAAATGTTAGAAAAACTACAACTGACTGAGGAGAGGTACAGGCAGCAGGGTCTTTTCCAGACGGATCTTAACAAGGAGGGAACTGACTTTAACAACAGGTTTAAAATGACTGAGGAGAGGAGAAGGCAGCAGGTTTGTTCTGGCAGCAATCGGTGTAGTCAGAGCATAATGTTTTACATTTTTAGGAGTGCAGTGGAGGAAGATGTTTAAGGAGGCTATGATTAGTCACAATAATTAACCAGGCTAATGGTCAGACATCAGCAGATCAGAGGGACATACTGTAGGCTGTGGCTGCAGAACCACTTGCTCAGTGGCTGTGGCTCCAGAAGCACTAGCTGGGCTGATGGGGGACACAAGATGCAACAAAAACGTACAATTGACTGAGGAGAGGGGCAGGCAACAGAGTTTTTTTCAGACTGATGTTATAAAGAAGGGAACTGACCTCAACAACAGCTTTAACTGGGCAGTAGAAGGGACATTTCAAACACTGACATTTTCTTGTGTATCAGTGGATAGAGAGGAACCAAATGATGGCTCTGGCATCAATCAGTGTAGTAGAGGAGCAGACAGCAGGGTTTGTTCCAGCCTGGCCTTAACAAGGAGGCAACTGACCTCAACAACAGCTTTAACAGGGCAGTAGAAGGGAAAATTCACTCAGTGACATTTTTCAGAGTATCAGTGGACAAAGCAGAAACTAACGCTGGTTCTGGCACTGGTAAGTTTAGTCAAAGCATAATACTTTACTGGAGACTGGAGATGTTTGAGGAGGCAACAATTAGAATAATTGACCAGGCTGATGGTCAGACATCAGCAGATCAGAGGGAAAGCAGCTGTGGCTGCAGAAACACTAGCTGGGATATTGAAAGAACACAAGATGTTAGAAAAAGATTCAACTGACTGAGGAGCAGGCAGCAGGGTTTGTTCCAGCCTGGCCTTAACAAGGAGGCAACTGACCTCAAAACAGGTTTAACTGGGCAGTAGAAGGCACATTTCAAACACTGACATTTATCACTGGACAAGGCAGAACCAAATGCTGGTTTTGGCAGTGGTCAGTGTGGTTAGTGCATGATATATTAGATTTATGGAGGCAGAGGTAGAGCCATAGACAGCCCATATACTTCCTGACCTAAATCAACAGTGGTTCCTTATGATGAAGGAGTGCAGAGGAGGAAGATGTTTGAGGAGGCAACAATAGGGCTGAATAAAGTTTGTCATGAAATTTAGAACAAATTAAATTGAATCTTGTTATATACTATCGAGACACAAATGTCATTCAAATGTATTGAAGAGAGCAGCCCTGTAATTTCTTAATATTGCCAATTTAAATGTACATGAAAACCACCTAACAACACTGTAACCATCTGATAACACCCTAGAAAATTAAAACTGACAATTAAAACCATAACCAAGTCTATTTTTCTGTGATGTTCTTTAAAGCAGTCCCTTAAAGTCAGCCACATGTCAACCATTAAAGTCACTTCTAATTCAACTTAGAAGTGATCATCTGAACAACTGATGGTACAGACTGAAGCGGAGTTTGCATTTGATTTTTTTCATTTGTCTTTGTGCCACTTTACTAAAACAAACAAGAGGTTATGTTTAATAGTGGCATATTCGCATTTCTTAATAATCATACATAAATGACACGATTCTCAGGCCTGTCCTTTTTTCTTTTGTATTTTACTTTTAGGGGGACTTCAGACCCTGATGCTTTATTAGAGCTCAGTTATATGGTTTCTCTCTCAGTCCCAGATATCATTCCCATTCAATGCAAAGGTCAAAGCACACTATAGCCTCCCAAGTAATCGTGGCTGTGCCTGCCTTAGGTCGTCCCGATGGTTTTACCGGTGGGCTCTTACCCGTCATAGGCGAACCAGTTTTCCATATTTGACCATATTCGACTCAGCTGAGATAAAACTACTTCAGCTTTGAAGATCTGCTTGTGGCTGACCTCTTTATGGGACTGAGGACCTTTTAAATTGGCCACCCCTAAACTGAACTGTAAAAACTGAACAGTGGCTTTAGGCCAATAGGACAATAATGAGGAAAGAGCTGTTAAAAAAATATGCAACTCCCTAACAACAGTGGGACTTACTGTCCTAGAATAAGTTCCAGGTTAGGCCTGGTCAAGTAGGTTATGTAGTGCACGATGCAATTCAGTTATTCAATTTGTTAACACAAGTTTAACACAGATTTCCATTGTCTATTAAAATGGTGGCCCATGGGCCACATTGACAAGAATCAACCCATAATGCAGCGTGTTGTTGTGTGGTGGTTAGCGGTGCTAGTGCTAAACATGTCAACATATCAACTCACAAGACATTGACAGTTCTTATTTTATTCTCTGCCTGTCAATGAAATGTGACCAGAATATTTATTTTATTTCCAAAACTAAATATTTTATTGCTGATACTGTGCACTATTTTGTTTGGTTTGGATTCAGAGACATTCATTCGTGTTGATTTTGTAATTAAGTTGCTGCTTATCAGGCACTGAAAATGTGCAGCCCAGCTAACTTTCTTAATTTGAAAATCTGGGCCAACTTAATAGGTAATTGGATAGCCCTGATTCAGGGTGTTATCAGGTGGTTGTCACAGTGTTGTTAGATGGTTTCCAGAAACGTTTTATAAATTTGATTGAATTTTATATTAATTTGAATTTTGACCCCTAATTTAGATCTGGTCTCTTTTTTCCAAATTTAAATTAGTTTCCAATTATACCCTATATCTTTTAAATTTAATGTTTAGGCATGGTGCCCAAAAGGCACAAAAGCACCCTACCTTTAATGTGTGACCTGCCTTGTCAGCTGAAAGAAAGGTTCAGATACAGGCCTGAAACTTCAGCGTTAATGTACAACAAAACCTGACAAGCAAAAATACACGTTTATCCACACCCTCATGCAAATTAAGTGAATTAATTATTTTTTTTTAGATTAACCTAGCAGATGTAATAGTTTACAATTAAACGTGACCATGTAAGGTTTTTTAATATTGTACAAAGCAAAAAATGCATTTTTGTGGCCAGTTCACAGCAAAACATGCACATCTCAATTTAATGTTAATTGCAATGTAACAGATAAAAAAATATTTCACTTAAAAGAAACATGCAGGTAAAGTGAATTCACTTCTATCCCAACACAGTGTGGTTCTACTGAACAGAAAAAGACAAGTAAAAAGCAGTTTTATCTCAGCTGTAAAGTGGTCTTACTTCTCTGGTGGTCGATTTGGAAATGATATGAGAAAGAATTCTGTTCTTCCATAAAACAATTAATGTTCCATTTTATGCAAATGTTCAGCTATGATGTTAGCTCTGACCCACAGAACTGAACACCAGCGTTCTAATCCTATCATGTCAGTTCCAGCAACAGAAGCAAAATGTTTCCTCCAACAACACAATGTATGGTCAGATTATTTCAATGCCAATCATTACACAATGGACAACATAATAAATTAATACACTCTTTCTGTACAACCTTGTGTGTGCCCCTGTGGCAATTATTGATCCTTTATTCAAGCTAGATATATGTTATGTTATAAGTTATATGAGGCACAAAACACAACTGGCACATCGCAGCATAATTTGCATAATTTTTTCCCCAATGTGATTTTACAAGCTTTTTAAAGATTTCCTGTTTGATCCATATTTGCAAAACGCAACACTGAGGTGTCATCTTTTTTAGATGGACAGAGACTGATTGCTGATAGAACAATTGTTGCATTTAGATGCATTAGAGGTTCATCATTATCTAAGTACTTTTTATCAACTGTGAACTTTTTTACTAACTATTTTGAAAAACTGTGTAAAAAATGTGTAACATCAATAGAAAAGTTTTCACACATTTGCAAAATAAAATGTCTGTTAAGAAGATGATGATGAAGACAAAGTTTCATCAAATGTGACTTTTGAAATAAAAAACATCTAAAGCTATTATAGTCATTAACATAATATTGTTAATACAACAAATGATACTGGGCTTCCATTGCTGGTTACAGAAGTAGTAATTAGTATAGTAACCAGAAGAAACTAAACAATTTTCTGATCAGCAAACTGAAAATAGATTTTCTTTCTTTTAGGAATGGATAGGTTAGGCTATATTTAGTAAAATACACATTAAATAATGTTTACTTTTCATGGGAGCTGTAAAAGTTAGTGCAGAAGTTCACTACTGCAAGAAATTTAAACTCTGCAGATTTGCAAATAAAAACAAAACAAAAAAATTTCAGATTAAAATCTGATTTGTGCAAAGCAAAATATGCATTTTCATCTCCAGTTCACAGCTAAACATGTACATTTTAGTGTAATGTTAATTGTAATGTAACTAATAAAAACGGTGGTGTAGTGGTTAGCACTGTCGTCTTTCTGTGTGGAGTTTGCATGTTCTGCGTGGGTTCTCTCCAGGTACTCTGGCTTCTTCCCACCATCCAAAGACATGCATGTTAGGTTAATTATTATAATTAACTAAGATTGTCCGTAGGTGTGAGTGTGCATGGTTGTTTGTCTTTATGTGTCGGCCCTGCGATGGATTGGCGACATGTCCAGGGTGTACCCCGCCTCTCGCTGATGACAGCTGGGACCCTCCGTGACCCCACGAGGACAAGCGGTTAAAATGGATGGATCTCAAAAATAAACATAGGATTAAATCAATATTTCTGTGACAGTATGAGTCAAAGCTGAACATTATTATCTTTTTAACACAAGAATTTGTGGCTGAGCTGTTTTATTCAATTGCATTAGGTTTTACAGGTGTACCTAGTAAAGTGACCACTGAGTATATATTCCTGTGTTTGGGATTGTACATGCAGGGCTCAGGTCATGGGCAATTAAAAGAGAAGTAACAGAACTGAGTCTGTTTATTAATTTACAGCTGACTTGGATGTAGAAAATCACAATTCTTCTGTTCTGCTGTAAGATAGAAAACTGAAGATGTTTGTTAACTGCTTGACTCACTGTTTGAAGCAGAGGCCTTTGGGCATCCCTAGAGCCAATTGTCTCACTTTGCTCTACAGCTCCTCCTGCTGGGAGAGCAGAGATTTAAAATGAATGTTTTTTTACTGGACATTTTTACATTTACAGTGATTACATCATTTAAAATCTAATGAAAAGCTAACAAAAGATGCTTAAAAGTTAAATTTTAAGAAGTGTGCGGTTATGATTTTAAGTGAATTTAAAGCCTGGTTCATATCAAAGACAAAAGAATATCTTGCTCAGGTTTCTTAAACAGCTAAAAGTCCAACTTAATGGAAGTACAAGACTGAATCACTGGAGATCCCATTTAAATGTTCAATTATATTTTATTTTAATATAAACTTACTTAATGATTTATGTGCTACAATGCAGCATCACTTCATACATTCAACACATATTTTTAAATACTGCAATACATTATGATACTTTCTAAAATAGAAACTAGTAAAGATATAACTTGAGTCAAAAGCAACAAAAATAATTAAATGTGCATCATTTACTTGTATTTCATAGTTATTGTGTTGCTGAATAGGCCACTGGATGTACTGTAACATATTTTGCAGGCTTGGAAGGGAAAATAATTGTAAAAATGATACAAGGCAGCTTTAATTCAGTCAGACATTTGGATCTTTTATCTCACCACTGAATTGTTTAAATGATGAAAAACTACAAGACACAAACTATAAGGCACAATATCCTCCTTGAAAAGCCTCATAATAAAACATTACCCAAAAAAACACATATCAGCAAACACGTATTTTCAATGTTTATTTCATGGGTAAATGAATGGTGTACAATTTTAGCTAAAAAAGGTAAAATATTCCTCAGTTTTAGGTGTTTGTTTAGATGGGAAATTAAATTAATAATACAGACTGTACTGTATAACATGTCCAGCATGTACACTTTGTGTTTAAATTATCATAGTATACTACACAATAAGACATTAGGGCATTTCTGTGTTTACAGTGCATCTTGCCTTGGGAAGATGATCTTAACCTTAAACGTTCCTTCTCTGTCTCTTACTCATAATGTTAGCCTCAGTAAACAACACATCACTAATAAAGTCCTGTCTACTGGTTTGTATCTGTAGTGGACTTTTGCGGGGATTGTTCTGACAGTTCCTCTTGTCTGGATCTCTGTTCTTGTGTCACAGTGGGGTCTGAAAATCCTGGAGGATAGAGAAGATTGGAAAATACATTGGAAAATGTTGTTAAGCTGAACGGGAAACAATATCTCTCTTAAAATTAATGTCCTGTAGATAACAAATCAAATCAAGGAGACTGAGCACATTTATGGAGCAAAGAGGCTTTGTCACTGCCAAATCAGTCAGATATCTTAAAAAAAGATCTTTTATTCTGGGTTACCATAGGCTGCCAAGATTTTCATAGGTTTCATTTTAGAAATGTTAAAACAGTGCAACAGATGACAGTAGAAAAGACTGTTAACTAGTAAGAATAGCTGTGAGTTTCTAAATATTGTACAGTAGATTACAGCAACAACATGAGTGTGGGTCTTAAATTCCATTTTTCTATATTCTGTGGAAATGTATATGATCCTATGAATATTCATATATTTAACAGAGGGCACGTACAGTAGATAAATTAATGTATTACGAACCATTGGAGCCACTTTCCTTCCATTTGATCTTGTTGTCTTCAGTATGTCGTGTCCACATGGAGCGAAAACTCACCAGCTCAGCTGTGATGTGAGCGAGGCTCCACTGCAGACCTCTGGAGCTCTCCTTCCAAAGATTACTATTGGAAAATAACAAGTTACTGTCATAACAATATTTTTTTCATTTTCTCTTACTTGTTCATTTGAACACAGTGAGATTTAGATAATTAGAAGTTTATCTTAAACAATGTATATTTGAAGTTCTAAATGTATCCTAAAGAAATGGTTTGACATTTTGGGAAATACGATTATCTGCTTGGATGAGAAGATTGATTTCATCCAGGAAATAGTCCCCTACACTGCCCCAGTAAAACTACAAATTACTAAATTATTTTTTCAGATTAAACAAAGGTTTCATATGTGCTGTCATAGGTGGCATAGGTGCTCTTTACTATGTTGCAAATATAGGCTAACAGTCCCCAATTCCACTTTTAAGCAAAGCTTAGCTACCCAAATGATGACTGTAGCCTCTCATCTAACTACTGGCAAAAAAATGAATAGGTGTATTTCCTGAAATGTAATCTATTTATTTTAGCATTCTTGTATCAGCCTTGATTTGACTGTATGTAACTCTTTATTCGATACCACAAGCAGTCTGTGTGTTACCTGTGTCTGTTACAAGGATCCGGTGGACCTGGATTCTCTTCCACCAATGGAATAACAATCTTTTCAGCCATGTCCGTCAGTAGAGAGAAAGTTGGATACACAATAAAGTCAATGAAACCTGCAAGAGCAGATGTCATATTATTAGCTTGTGAAAATACAGATGTTTAAAAATATGAATGTCTTCACGTTTTAAAACATCAGAGAATAAATTTGAATGATTTATTGATATAAGCAAAAAGGTGTAAAAAAGGCACTTCATACAACTCTGCATTGTTTAAAGAAATTGCCCTTGACTGGGTTGTTATGATTGAAAAAACAAGGGAGAGAGTCTAAATTGCAAATATGGAAGATGAGTTTTAGCTACAAGAATAAGTATAAATGCTTCTGAGGTATTTTGTACCATAAAATGAATATTATTGGGAGCTTAAAGCAATTTCACAACTGTAGTTTGACAGCACTCAAAAGTGTTTTAAAAAGTCAGCACTGACAAGAAAAGAAGCACATGAAGGAAGCACATTTTGGAAAGTGTTCAGTGAGACATACCAATCTGGGACTCAGCTACCAGAGTGCTTTTTCGATCACACAGAGGAGAGAAGGGCAGGCCGAGCTCCGCCTCTCTATCACCCTCACAAAGATAGAAAGAGAGAGAAGATATCTTAAAGGGCATCCTACACACTGCCAGAAAATAACTTTTTAAAGGTTGTTTGACTCAACACTCACCATCTGACACTTTTAGATTGTTCAAAGAAAACCTTCTAAATGATTTTATGGTTTTAAGTAACACAGCAAACATTAAAGAGTGCAGGGTGCTCCACTACCTCCTCTATTCTATTTCTTCTTCAAATCCATGCAGTGAAAATAGAGGAGAGTGGATGACAGCATAAAATAACTTAGTGTTGCATCTACTGGAAACACACTCAGTTAAAGCACCGTCATCAAAACACCGGCCAATTTTTTCATTGCCTATTGGCAACGCTCAGTAGACTTTTTCTTGGAAATTATTACACTTTAAGCAGGTTGTAAAAATGAGTATTGACAGTTTTCTTCATACTGTAACTCAGACATCAAAATAAAAACATTTGGATTATTGAATCTCTTGCTGAGCTGTCACTGTTCCAAAAAACATGCCAACACTTCTGAAAATGTTGTCAAATTTATCCTTAGGAATAAGCTGAAACGATTTTTAATGTGACAGGCAGTTGAGAGAAACATGTTCATTTGAACTTTATAATGACCATTAAAATAGCTTTCTATAAAATGACAAAAATCTCACCTTTAGGTCCAATTAGTGGCTGTTCTGGAGCTTTCAGTCCTACTACATGAGCTTCATAAGCAGGTGGAGTTTTGCTTAGTTATAAATAGGATTGTAGATGTTTTAATGTTAATTTTCCTTAGCACTGAACATTTCCTGCTCCAGCTCAGCACCCTGATACATGGGTGAGTATACAGTTGCGCATGGGATTATATTCACTCTAAGGTCTTTTATGAATGTTGAACTAAAAGTATGTATAATGTAGCATCTACAGGATAAGATTTAAAGCTCCACAACATCTACTGAATAGACTCTGAGTTGCCTGTAAGGACCAAATCAAAGTTACATAATATGCAGGTGCAGTTTTTATGTGGTTTGTGAATCTTTTAAGGCAACATCATACATTACTTTTACCATCATTAGATGGTTTGTTTTTTTTTCTCCAGAATTGAATCCTGAATAAAATTTAAAATTTTTAAATTTAGCCTGGCTTCAGCAACCAAAAAATATGTTTCTAACCAAAGAGAATTTCCTCTTTCTGACTGTCATATCTAAGGTTATTTATGTCGTTCACTTTGGCTCTGACATAATAAAAGCTCTTTGAAGGTTTTCCACCCCCTCTTTAAGAGTCTGATGAGTAATTTACAAAACTGTTTGACGTCCAGTGTTTTCAAATATCAGTCACACTAAGATAATAAGAGATCAAACCACTCAGTTAACAATAGGATATGAAAGAACAGCAGTGAGAAAAGTATAAATGATCCAAATATACTGTATCTGAACAGGAGGGAACTTTACAATACCACAGTGAGAATGTTAAAATTAGACATCCATACTCACAATACTGATGAAAACAATAATAGAAAACAACACAGAAACTCAAAAGCCTATCCAATAGAGAAGATACAGCACTACATATTATCCCCTCTTTTTTGTCGCTTTTCTATTTTTCTAAATTTTTCTAAATTTTTCTTCAGTAGAAATACTAATCAGTTCATTAGTTGTTTGAGAGAAAATTGCAAACAAACATGATAACTGTTTATTTAATTAACTGTAATTAAATAACATTTTTTTAAAGGTTATTTAAAAAAACAACAAAAAAAACTTGTCTCGCTTCTAAAAAGTGTATATGCTTTATGGCAGTAAACTGAATTTCTTTATTTCTGTGGCACTGAAACTCTCAGATTGACTCTGACTATGACTGCCTTGCAAATGAATTATGTGTCTGAAAAGAACAACAGGTTTTTTATAAGGATCTCTGAAAACCAGCTTCCCAGATGTTTTGACTGAAGCACATGTGGTACACCCTAAGTCAAAGAAAATCAAAGAAGAGCCTTTTAAAATAACTGCCTCAACATGCAGTTCCACCTTTCACAAGGTTGCAGGTGCATGGGATAATATGTAAGTGCCTAGCAAATGGGTTTTTGGAGCAAGATTCATAGAGAAGGAGGGAGAAATAGAGAGAGCAATAAAGAGCATATTAAGTGATCTCAAAAGAAGTGGGTCTTCCAGTGAATTTGGAAAAAGGAAAGCGATTTTGATGTAGTGAATAAGGAGGCTTACAATCTAGAATGAGGAAGCTCAGGTAGGTGGGTGCTATGCCGGTGACATTTGTGACTTGAATTTAATGCGAGCAACAACAACATCCAATGGAGAGCAATAAAAAGTGAGAGGAAATTGCTAGCTTATCCAGTGAATGGTGCAGAACATTTACACTTTTATTTTTGAATGTGAATTAAAGAAACAAGATACAATATGTTAGTCAGTCAGCTTTCAAGATGCTGGCAAGTGAATTTAGTTATTGTTAGACAGAACCAGACTAGTTGATCCCATCAGTTTCCAATATTAATGCTAATGTTAATAAAGCGAAGTTGCTGCTGGCTCCAGCTACATACTGTACATATTTACTGTACTAACATGAGACTAGCATCAGTCTTCTCATCTAATTCTCAGAAATCTAATAAGCCTATTTCTCAAAACAAACTATTGAACAATCAACTACACACCGACACACCGAGTTGGACTATGTTGTTGTGAGTTTTGTAATGAAGAGAAGAGAAGAGAAGAGAAGAGAAGAGAAGAGAAGAGAAGAGAAGAGAAGAGAAGAGAAGAGAAGAGAAGAGAAGAGTCACAATAATAGTTCAGGTTTATAAAGTAGTTCTTACCTGCCTGAAAAACTCTTCCATCAGGGCTTTAGTCCAGCGAGAGTGCAGTGCCCAGGGCTTAGATGGATGGCTTATGTCAGCCGTGTGCAGTAACAGAGACAGTGCTTTGGACTTTTCAATCCTGTTGGAGACAGCATAGTACACTTCATGTTTTTTGTTGCTGTGTTGTGTCAGACTTGTATTGACATCAGTGTGACGGTAATTTGCCGTAGTCTGCCCCTTTGTGCAGAGCATTTCAATCAGCTGAATCTGCTTTGAACATTCACTCTTTGACCTCTTTATTATGCACCACAGCAGGAACAACAGCGCAGTCCATTACCGTTCTTGTTGTTCTAGACAGGATTTCATCGCTTTGACATGCAGTAGGTGGGAGGACATGTCTGTGGACAGCACCATCTCTATAACCAGAGATCGCAGCTCCCTATCAACAAACACACAAACAAAGACACACAGTTCAGTAGTTGACCTTACACAATGGGGAGTGACTGTATAGTGCAAAAGAAAATGTAAGGTAGGAAGACTGAATGGGGGTGTAACCTTTACAGATTTCATTATGGATTTTGCTGTTCCCATGGTAACACTGGCTGATAGAAAAGGCTGTTAGAGTATGCTGCCGACGTTTATGTTTGGTGATATCTGGAGAGCTTGTCCATGACTAACACAGTCACATACACTACCAGTCAAAAGTTTGGACACACATAGAAATGACCATGTTTGTGAATGAATGTGTAGACATTGTTCATACTGTAAATGACTATTGTAGCTGAAAACAACAGTTTTTTTAAAAGGAATATTTACATAAACATACAGAGGCCTAAATTCTGCAAACATTAGTACTGTCTT
>JAUMHL010000025.1:17336323-17351564 GCA_032362345.1 Sandelia bainsii
AAAAGGATAACTGATCATTAGAAAACCATGTGCAATGATGGTAACACAACTGAAGACATGTATCTTTTCGTGAAAAATATGGTAATTCCTATGTGTGTCCAAACTTTTGACTGGTAGTGTACTCTACGTATCTGTGATATCCGAAGCAAACCTCCTGCTAAATATACATAAACTGTGTTTACAGTATAAATATTTTCTTACATTGCAAACCATACCAAGCGGAGACAATGGCTTATGCTCACAAAATTATATAGAAACTAACTGTAAATTAATTAATTAACAGTAACACAATTCTTTATTGATGCATAAAAAATAAATTTTATCTCAGAAGGTCAAAGATTAGGGTTGGCAAGAGTAGTAGTAGTAGTAGGGCTAGTAGTAGTACCAGTGGCATTGGAAAGTCTCAGGACAATTCATGCCAGACAGATAATAAAAAAAATACAGTAACCATTGTATGTGCACTAACACAACTACATCATTCAAAAGTGTTTATTTGAACAGTGGTGTTAATCTACAGTGTATGGTTCTTATTGCTAGCTGTCTTGGTGTATGAAAAGACCAAACCAACAGTGACTTTCTACTACTAGTAAGTAGTGGTTGACTTAGGCGACCTCCTGATTCACACCAGCCGCAATAACGAGGGTCACTTTCACAGAGTGTCTGTTAGGCAGAGGCACATGCAATTTGTGCATTCACATGCACAAATTCAAATTGTAAGCAATTCCCTATTTTTTCAAAAATCGCTAAAAATTCTACACTATATCCTTATAAAATATCTAAGTTGTGGTCACTGCAGATAAATTGTCATCACTGTTGTACTCTTGTTCACACTTTGAAATTTCTCACCTCTTTCTATTTCAGTAAGTGGCTTCTCAGAACTGTGTGACCTTTATGTATGTCGAGTTTAGTAGGTGGAGAAGGCAGTAGGGTTTTTCCAACATAAAAGCTCACCTTAGTCATATTGGTGTAACATAACACATAAAAGTTACACATATCACATCACTGGCGAAAAATATAGAACTTGTTATTATCATTTGACCATATAGATATTTATTTTTTATGTTTTAAATGGCTAATAAACCATTGTAAGTTAAGGTCTGTTGTTGCTGCATTAGAAATTACTGTGGGGCATTTGCCTTTTAAATTTGTATTAGTTTGAATGTAGAAGAATTTTAAAAATGAACATTGAACGGCTAAATTTATACTGTCGAAATATCGGTCTTACATCCATTCTTCTCGTGTCAAATTGATGAAAATGTTCATTTGCTCGTCCTGCAGTAATCGAAACGCTGCACTCAGATGATGGCTTTCCTGTACCGACCGGTCATTGTAGATCAGTGCAAACTCTGACCTGGAACACAGACAGAGAGTGAGGAAGCCAGAAATGGAGGGACATGATTGGGACAGAGAAGTGATGGAGTAGGTGTGTACAGTGAGTGAGTGTTATACATTGTAGTTGTACAGGTAAATATGAGATAAAAGGAGAAGTAAGTAAGTAATTTAAACACAATGACTACACATCTATAATGATAAATTTAAAGGTGCTGAATGGGATGTAATAAAAACAGGCACCATGTGGGTATTAATGACTGAGTATAGCAAGTTAAATAACTAACTTCTCAGTCAGGCATCCTGTAATCACTCATTCATATAATTTACTTTATTAGGCTGTTAAAATGGTTAACAAAGTGTACTTTGGAAAGTTTTCCAATTAGTAATTATTTTGAAGCTTCCATCCATCCCACACAGTTAAACCAAACACTGAATAAAGCAGCTGTGCAAATAGCTTAACATAACATTGTGTGTTAAAGTGGTCTTTTGTGGGCTGTAAAAACATCAGTGACCACATTCAGCTTGAATTCATGCTGGTTACAATAATAGTGACAATAAAGGAAAGCTAAAAGTTGAACTTATGGGCCCATAATTTCCTAATAATTTCATAGGACGGACATGTTCCAGTTAAAAGTATGTAATTTGGTACTAATTATGGTGAAAAGAAACAATTCTCTTAAAGTGATATTTTGGTCTAACTGTAGTGAGTAGTGAATACGGAGATTTCTCCAACTCCCTGTGGAGGGGAATCATATGAACTAGAAGAACAAATTAATGGAGCTCGTTTTCTATATTTTTCTATGATGTATACTTATATGTGCAGTGGCAATGTCCTGAACAATTACCTTGAAAAAATGCTCTATTTAAATCACAATAAATATTTTTTTACTGATCTGTTACTGGAAACTATACTTCTGTTTTTGAGGTGCATGCTTGCAGTAAGCGAATTTAAGTTTTTTGTTAGTGCAGATAAGCTCTACACTAATTAAAAGGTTTGTACACAAAGTTAATTGTAATTAATCAGGTAATTGTAAATATACCAGTAGTCTCTTTTTTTCTATATTTACAACCATATCTCACAGTAATTTAAGAAATGTTACCATGAATTTAGAGTCACTTGTCAATAACTGTTTTTTTAGAAAATTATAAGACAGTAGAAGTGCCTATTAAGTAAACATGCACAAAGTGTTCAGAGATGATGTTTTATTCCCTTGGGCAGCAGTAACTCAGCTGGTATAGGAGTCACCCTGGGGTCAGTGGTTCGATTCCCGGTTCCTCCAGGATACACGACGAGGTGTCCTTGTACAAGACACCGAAACCCTGTAGTAGCATCGACATGTACTGTCTGGCAGCAGTCCAGCAACAATTTCCCCATTTATTAATATAGCATGAGTATGATGGGTGCCAAGAGACTGCGTTCTTCAGCCCTCCTATGTGGAAAATCAACATCTAAAAATACTGTGTTCCCTCCATGAAGATGTGTTTGCTTTAGAGTGCTTGCTATCTCAGTTTCTCTTTCTAAAACAGCACAAAGGCATTTAAAAATCACTACCTTACTATTTCTACATTCCCTTACATCTCTTACTCTTACAGTTTCACAGCAGGATGTGGCATATATATAGCTGGTGCTTTTTCAATCAGAGCTATAAAATTTGTTTGAGAAAAAGAGCTTACTTTGTGTGGATGTGAAAGTTGTTTGTGGTTCCCGTATGTTCATAATCATGGATGGCTGCAGCAAATAGCGACGCCATCACCTCAAGCTCTGTCAGCCAGTGCTGCATAAAAACAAGAGACATAATAAATAAATATAAAATATACTACAGCAGGTTGCACATACTGTAATGTGAGAGGAACACATCAGTTATATTTATATATGAAATGAAGTTAATATGAATACACATGAATAGAAGATTTACTGATAAATACATGATTTAGTCTGAGATGTTCAAACAAGGAACAAATGACTGACTGCAGTGAATAATTTTAATTTAAAGCATAAGTATTGCTCATATTATGTATTTTTCGTCAACAAATTATACTAACAAGTATTGATTAACTGATTATGGTGCTATGATTTAGCAGTTTGACAGACTGAGGAA
This sequence comes from Sandelia bainsii, assembly GCA_032362345.1. NCBI lineage: Eukaryota > Metazoa > Chordata > Actinopteri > Anabantiformes > Anabantidae > Sandelia > Sandelia bainsii. Next base: position 17,339,755 of record JAUMHL010000025.1, read on the forward strand.
CAAACAACTTCTTTCATGATTTATGTATTAGCCTTATTTATTCATCTGTTCTGTGAACTTGCATTGTTTTCTAAAAGAGCAAGCTGCTAAAATGCTTGACAATGCTAACGTGCTAATGTTTGGCAGGTATAATATTTATCCTCAACACCATCTCAGTTTAGCGTTTTAGCATGCTAAAATTCAGATCTAATGGTAATGCCATTAGATCTGATGTTATTTAGAAATAAACAAGAATACTGGACAAAGCAAAATTACCTGATGATGAATTAATCTTGAATGTCTATACCAAATTTTATGGCAGTCAATCCAGTAGGTCAAAGCATTTAACTAAAACCCAAAATGCCAATGTCATGGTGGCCAACAGGATTCATCCTCTATGAGACCAGTCGTTGACATATTACAGTCTGGACCATTGGTTGGTAGTACCATTCATAGACCTTGTTCCTTCTGTTCCTTAAATACATGTGTACACATAAATGTTGGCAATATATTCTGAAACACCAAAAGCTGAGCAATGCTTGATAAAAACTACAGTGCCACAAATCCATTTAAAAAAAAGTTTTGCATCATGAGAAGGGACAATGGACAGTGGGCCTGAGTTCCACAGACAGGTTAGGGAGGAAGCATGAAGAGAATACTGAACAGGCACAAGCCCAGGTACCCAAAAGGTCCAGGGGCCCTGGGTCAGAGCGACTGTTCATACTTCTTGTTTGAAAGTTATGGAGCTCATTTAAAAAACAAAACAATACAAAATTATACACTAAATGGCAAAAAAAGACACAAAACATGCAAAACAGCCAAAAAGACCAAAAAGAAACTGCCTCAGTTTGGCGATCCTATATACTTAAGAAGGATGGGAGACCATTCTCCTGTCTGTGCCCAGCGGCCTATTTTTGCATATTGTTGGATCTGATCTGTTACAGGATTTGTTGATATTAAGAAAAATATGGGATGAAGCAGTGGATCAACAATAAAACTAAGTAATTATTCACTGTACCACGAGTCCAGAGCGCAGCAGCAGGCAGTGCAGTGTCTGTGTGACATCAGCCGCATGAACATGGTTGTGGTAGGGATTATTACATTGGCAGTATCCTCTCTCCAGTGCAGATAGGAACTCTGTCAGGCATGAGATGGGAATCTGAAAAAAGCATTATATAATGATCACAACTTTGTTTCAAAATCCAAGGATCAAGAGTTTGTATCAACAATTAAAGTTAGAGCAAGCAGAGTGTGGTAATAACGTTGTGGTAAGGATTGACTATGGTATGATGCAGAACATTTGCACACATAATTTGGCAATGCACCATTCCTTCAAAAACCACAAAATGATAAGAAAACACACATGCTTGATTAAATCTGCAAATTACAACACAAGTTTTCCACAAAGAAAGAGTCTACAAGGGCTGTAATGATCATATAACTGTAAGCACAGATATATTTGCATTTTTATAATATCATATTGTCTGGAAAGCATACTGTACTTTATGTAGTGTACAATTAAATCTAAAGTTAAATCACCTTAAAACGGCTGTTGAGTTCATATCTGATGATCAGCTCAAAGAACAGAGTTCGTAATGCGTGATCAGAGCTGGCTGAGTTCACAGCAAACACGTCAAAGTTCCAGCGGTCAACATCCTGAAGAGAACGTAAGTTACTGCATTACTGATGCTGTGTATACATTAAGATTGCTTTTGTGATGTCCAATTTATTGTGCAAACACACAACATACAGTGAGGTTTACGATAAGTAGAAGCTTACCCTGAGGTAGTTTACAACCGCCGCAGGTTGGTCTGGCATAGCTGCCGTGTAGGCCCTCTTGAACATCCTGGAATAATGTAATGTTTATGTTGAGTTCAGTCAAAGTTCAGATGTTGACACTGTGCAGTGAAATTGACTCAGGAGGTGTTTATATAAATCCTCCAAAGTTTCTGTCCCCTTTGGAAGGATGTTTTAAAGAGAAAAAGAGGCTAATATTTCACAGTGCAGTGTGGCTGTCTGTGTTGTCTGTGACTGTAACAGTAAAAACACTGTATGAGCTTACAATAGAGTTATAAGGCTGACATGGAGATCTGTCATTTACAGTGAAAGTGTTATGTTTTATGATGCTATTGTATTTAGGTGTCATTAATAAAACCTGAATGACTATACCTGATTATAGTTATACACTCACTGGCCAGTTTATTAGGTACACATTTACAATCTAATGCAATCCAAAACAGTAGCTCTGTAATAAGTTCTACTTTTACAAGATTACATTTTATTAAATAGGTATTTTTAGTGTTTTGCCCCCCTAATTTATGTAAACAGTGTGGCCAAAACATTAGAAACACCTCTTACTATCATGCACTCCATTACGAATCCACCACCCACTACGGCACCAATAAATAAAATGATCACTTTTCTAACAGTTACAACAGAAACTGAGAAATTATGACTTTGTAAAGTAGATTTCATGGCAGAGCTGCTGTATTGGATTGCATTAGATTATACAGATGTATTTGGTGTAAGTGGCCAGTGACTGTAAATATACCTGACTGAATAGTTCTGCTTCTTTTCTGCAGCAGCTGCATTTTTGGTGAAAATTATTAAACATCCTAACAAAATTACACTGGATTCTGGATAGATAACACAACATTAACCTCTTTATGATCCTGAAATATAATAAAATGAACACCTCTCCACAAATATCCCAGCTTGCACTGCATGGACGATGCTGCGGAACTTGGGCTTCTCATCTGAACGCCGAACAGGTCGTCGAATCCTCTGGGTGAAGGTGGATGCCAGCCAGTCTGTGACCTCTGAGGGCACCCCGTCTGACTGAAGCTGTTGAAGATCGTCTTCAGACTCCAGACATTGCCTGAGAGATACAACAGGCACAACGGACACACTGATGGTAGGAAGACACATAGTCATAGACAAATATGAATGAAAGTCATGAAAAATCAGTAAGTTTTTTAGACTTCTTCAGTGGAACATAACCTTAAATAGTGTAATGGCAGACTATTGCTTAACTTGCAGACTCCAGAAAGTTGCTGCTCTCAGCTAATAAATAGTCGAGAACATATCACAGTGTAAAAGCTGTTACACTTCTTGCTGGACAGAGCCAGGTTAGCAGCCTTTATCCTTTTTGTAGTTAACCACCTCCTGGCTGTGGCTTCATAGAGTCATCCTTATTATAATTGGGTTTACTGGCCTGTTGTCAAATAATCTAGTTTTATTTACATTTACACAGCATCCCAAATATTTTTGGGAAATGGGGGTTGTACTTTACATACAGGAACAGTAATATTTAAAGTTGCAGCAATTTAAAGGTCTCAGGAAAATGGAAGCTGTCAATAATTGCATTTATTGTTCAACAAATACATTTCTTTCAATAAAAAGTCCTAATAAAGTCTTTGTGCAGCCTTTCAGGATGGGACCATATATAGTCATTGTCCTGCAGAAGCTGCTGTCAGTGGGGAATGTTTTTAGTGTCAAATATTAAAACCATGAAGCATGTTATGCTACTATGTACTACCTTGTTCCATCAAGGTAAACTGCCTCTAGCAATGATGCTGTGAAATCCAGATTATTTTTGATTTCTTCAAAGTCGACATCTTTCTCCTCCAGCTGCTTCAGCATGCTTCTCAGCCTGACAGTGAACAAAATCTGTTATTTGAATGTGATCAAAACAAAATAAAATAGCAGATATGCTTTTCCTTTTTGAAGGTACTTGTTTCACCTCACTGAGATCACAGCACTTGAGCATCAAATTCTTCACATTAAACCACAGTGAGAACAGCAATAAAAGTTATAGCAACAGAAGAAAGGTCAATTTGAACAAAATGCGGTATTTGCGTGATACATGCTTTTATATACACAGCTCTGTTAACTGACAGCACTTGTTGTCTTGAGTGAGTAAAACAAGGTCAGAGAAGTGTTTCACTAACAGGTCAAAAAATCCTTGTGAATGGAAAGAGTTTATTTGGAAGCGATTTAAATGCCAAGCCAGAAAGCCATTGGTGAAAGGGTATCATTAGAGCCAAAATTTCCATGAGAGGAAACCTTCTCATCGCTAGGGACTTATGTAACTCACGTTTTGTCACAGTCCTTTGTGAAAAATAACGTTCTTGAGTTTTGTTTTGTGTTGGCCACAGTCTGATCTTGTGTGAGAACATGTTGCTCATTTGTGGTTTTGAAACTTTTAATGAAATTACTAAAGAAAACTGGTGGAAATGCATGAATCCCCTGCAGTATAATAAAAAGCAAATGCTTGGCACACATGTCACCTACAGTGTAACCCACCTGCAGTGTGTTACTGTAATATCATATCAATAATAAGTCCACGCTTTAATAGCTTATTAGTGCTCCGATGAAAAATCTCATGTTCAGGTTTTCACTCTTCTAGATGTTGGAAAGAGAGGTTTATGTGATATGATAACACATGTGACACAAATTATTCTTCTAAAATATTTTGGGAAGCTGCATGTATGGTGTCGTGATCAGAACGAATGTGTTCAAACTGCCCCAGGTCTCGCCATGGAGCCAGCTCCTGGGGATGAGACCCTCACAACTTTTCAAGTGTTTATCACGCTGGCAAGGGCTTTCAAAAGCTGTTGAGTCATAAAAATAGCATCTGAATGCTGCTGCTCACTTTCAATCTCAAGTAATCTTTAATGATAACAATGTCTTTTTTGGTTCAACTGTTCACAGTAGAAGAGCATTTGACAGGACGTTTACAGGAAATTACTCGTCAAGTGCACTTGAGAAAATTTGTTTATAGAGACAAATGATAAATCTTCTTCTGGCTCAGACTTTGGTGAATCTATATGCTGCATAGTGTCATCCTTTGAGAGTTTTAATGGCTTTGTCAGAACAAGACTTTTGACATATTTTTTTATTTTATTACATAAAAAGGAGAAAACAATAGCTTAAATCAACATCTATCTCAGTTCACCATAAAGTGTTGTGAATTGTCAATTGTAAATATTTACTATATTGGAATGAGAAATATTCAGTAAAAAAAAAAAATCTTCAGAATCTAAACACTCAAGGTTTAGAGCTCTGAACACTGCAGACACTGCATCAGAGTGTTAACCAAGATAAACCACATGACCCACCACCTCTGATGCACATTTCACTCCCACAGCAAATGCATGAGTAAGACTGCTTACACAGCTACTTGGAGTGACAAGTATTTACTTACATGCTGTCAGAGAAAATCTTGAAGAACGCAAAAAATGTTAAAATGAAGGATAGATGCTGTAAGGTAAGGATAAACTTCTCACTTGTTGCTTTGCATCATCTTAAGATGTGTAAATATAAATATGCATCAAATAATCCTCTGAGGGTTGATGGATTGTCACTCATCAGTGTTCACTGCAGGATGTATTTTTGAGTCATATATTTCCATTGCTGCAAAACAAGAAAATAACTCCTACTGCACAAGATGATCCAGACAGCCTTACTACACCGCAAATTATCTGTGTTGATTTAAAAGAACTAGCATGCTGGTAAAGACCTGCAGCCTAGTTTATACAATCACAGAGAGGAGAACATGTAGGTAAATAACTATGATATAATCTGTTCTAATGCCCTGTCTTACCTAGAGATGGGGATCTGCAGTCGTTTCTTACGAATGCGCACCAGTTCAGCCATTCCACAATCAAGTTGTGCCCTAATGGACTCCAGAGTTCAATAAAAAAACAATAGCAGGTTGAAAAAGGAAAAAATGTTGCAGAGAAGTAGTAAGCAGAAAAGTTCTCCAAACCACCAACGCAAACTTTGTGTGTCCTGAGACAGACTTCTGTTTCAACAGCTCTCCCACCCACTTCTGGGGGGACCTACTCCACTTCACTCTGATTGGTTAGGCAGGCCCAAACTGTGTCAGTATGTGTGTGTGTTTGTGTGTGGGTGCATGTGTGTGTGCCTGGTGTGCGTGTCTTTGTCAGTGAGTGAGTGTTTGTGTATATGTGTATAGTCGTTGTGTGAAGTGTGAGTGAGTTTGACCTCACTCACTGATGAAGTGTTGACTGTGAGGCTTTCAAGTCGTGTGTACTCAAATCCCAAATGAGAATTTTCCACCGCCGTCGCAAATCAAGGAACTGCACAGAGAGTCTTTCACTGAAACCCACCAGAGTCGATTGAACCAAAATACATAAACAAAACTTGTCCTTGAAAGTCACCCACAACAGCCCGTTACGGTAACTGCTGTTCTTGATTCTGCTGTGCACAGAAACTTAAGATGAGGGGGGGAAAGGGAGACTCTTACATTTAAAACAATTTTTCTGATTGCTTTAACAGATTGCCTGTATGCTATCCTGTTTGAGCTGAAGCTGATTGTCCAATCTACATGCACTAAACTGACAGAACCAACTTCAATCAACAGCGCAGAGGCTAAAATCATCACTGAGATCATATCAATAATATATTCTAACAGCAGAGCCAAAATATTTTTTACTGAAATGCCACATCAATTGATGTCATCTCCGTGTTTTGTGAGCAGATCACGTGTGGCCAAAACCAGACAGTTTTCTGTCCAATGAGATGCCATAGAAGGACAAGAACACAAACCTACTATACAAGACAATGAAAGTCATACCTAAACACTTTTACAGTTGCAGGTTCCAAATCCATTTCTAGTCTGTATTTATAGAGTATTGTGAGAGCTGTGCACAAACGTGGCTTGGGAAAACCCCTGCCTGCTGTCCGTCTCCCTCCTTGCTTGTCCTGCTTTGGCTGCTGGGTCAGACTGACTCTCAAGCTCCCATGCTCTTTGACATGGCACAACATCTCGCAAAAATGAAGAGCAGTAACATTACGACATGTGATTCATTATCTCATGTGTCAGTCTAGATAGAAATGCCAAAAGATAGACTTAAACACATAGTCATGCTGTGGTATCAATTTCAAATGTTAAAGACTACAAAAGGGTAATTCATGTAATGTCAGTTACTATCAGTTAAGAACTCAAAGGAAAACGAGTTTTGCTTGTTTTATGGTTTATATGTTTGGCTTTTTAATGGGTTTGATTTATGGCTGCAGCATCAAGATCACAAAACCCATATTTTGTCACTGTATATACAGTATCACACATATATATGTGTGTGTGTGTGTGTGTGTGTGAGTTTTATGCCTCCACTCGATTCCAAAGGAAGTGATGGCACTATATTGATGTTGCTCACAGCAAAGAAAACCTACCTTTTAAATCTCAGTAGTCCCTGGTACTCTGTGTAATTCACAGACCTAATTTGGAATATTCTTACTTTTTGCAATGTCTTGTGAGGAGAATTTGTAGTAAGAAGAATGTTTTTTAAAAGGCTGTTTAATATTGACTCTAGGAACAGTAATGTCAGTTTGTTTGTTAGAAGTCAATTACTGGATGAATTGCCATGAACATTCAAGGTAGTCAGACGATAAATTGTAATGAGTTTGGTGATTCCCTGACTTTTCATAGTATACTGATATTGTCTGGGCAACTGATGGACGGATTTTCATTACACTTCATACACACATTCAGCTCCCGCTGGGATGATCCTTTCACTGATCATCAGGTCAATATTTTATAATATTTGTACAATATTTTGTACAAATGTAGACACTTCAAATGTAATTTTTTTCAATGCTTTAAGCACCACAAATAAAATTCTATTAATTTCCATTGTATTTGATGAAGGCAAATGTCTCATAAACTAATATCTCAATTCATAGTTAAACAAAAAACCTGGTCTATTGTACAGTAGATTATCATCCTACTTTAAAACATTTTTTATATAATTTATGAAAAGCATACAGCACCTTTCTATGTAGCTACAAAAAATAACATCTGAAGTGACATCTGAACAAACAAATTGAACCCTGCTGCATTTGTATGGCCAACATGAACCAGGAAATGCGCCTGGCAACTGTATAACTAGCAGAACTACAGAAAGGAACAATGTTTTATGTAAGTAAAGTAGAATTAGAAAACCGGTACAGGCCGTCTTACCGTTCCAGGTTGGTTCTCCATGTCAGCATATCGAGAAGTCTATCAGCCTCTCTGTGTACCTTACAAGTCGGTTTCATGGCTTTTGGCTTCAAATACTGCGGCAAACAATGCATACGTTTGTAAGTGTTAGAGAAACACAGAATAAGCTTTTGCTTCTATGTGTTACAATAAATCCAGGACGTGTGATTGTCTTCTGTTTGAATGTGTGGACACAGCAGCTGAGGTTTATGTTAATCTACGCTGCTCTGTGTGTTTACACTCTCAGATATATCGAGTCCATTCCTTGGTGTATGTATACTGTATTTGCAGTATTTCAGAGAGAGAGAGAAAGGGAGACAGAGAGAATGGTGTGTGTGTGTGTGTGTGTGTGTGTGTGTGTGTGTGTGTGTGCGTGCGTGTGTGTGTGTGTGTAATTCTCAGTGTTCCACAAGTCAGCAGGAGTGGCTCTGCGTCACCAACACAATCAGCAGAGAGTCTTTATATCAGGACCAAAGTTTCCACCATTAACTGTCCTAGGGGTCTCAGGACAGGATCCACTGATGAACTGCAAGAGAGGAGTTCATTTGTGTGGGAAAAAAAACAAAACATATATGACAACTGTGTTACTACTGCGAATCATAACATTAAAACTAGTAATAAGTACATTTAATGTGTAATTATTACATAAATGACAGATCATATTGGTAACACTTTAAGTCCCTTTAGGATGTATAAACATTGTATAAATGTTTTATAAAACACTATAATTAGATGGTAAAAAGTATGTAAAACAAATGATGGGTTTAGAACAAACAATACACTGTTAAAGTGTTTTTGGCTTGTGATCTTACAAATGAAGGAGTATCCAGTTGGGGCTCCTTGACATGTTTCAGATATTTATAGATATTTATGAGTTTGTCAGTAGGATTGCTTAAAAGTGACTCTTCTTATCTTAAAGTCGTAAAATTATCCAATGTAAAGCAAAATAAAGTTTTTCCTTCATTAAAACTCCATTAATCACAAAATCTCACTCTGACAACCAGTCTACACCTGTTAGGAGGAGGAGTTAGTTGATCATAATATATATACAGAAATATTAATCTGATTACAGCTACATTGTAGCCTACTATAAACATTAATATTTATACACTGTTTATAAGTGTTAAAATGGGGGGGTTAAAATAAAGACTTACCATCATACCAAGCATAATGAGGACACTAAACTCCTCTAAAGCAGAGTTCTTCCATCTTTAACAGGAAAGAAACTGACAAAACAGGGATAGGTTACAAAGGTGTCCTACTAGGAAGCATGATGAAATAAAAATAAGCAAAACTCCTCAGCACATAACAGAATGACATAAAAATGTCTTATACAAGCTGAATTTTGTTCTTGTAGATTATTATTGTAATACTGTAATACTGTTCACTCTTCCCACTATAGCACTTATGTTTTTTGGTCACGGAATGCCTTTATATAAACATATTCACTCACCTGTTAAATTCTATACTTGTGATTGTGTGTATTAAGTGTATGGTTTGGTAATATGCTCTTTTAGCACCTGTCATTTGTTTACTCATGAATGTTCATAAGTGTTGCCTGTTTTGGGAATTGAACCTATTATGCTCTTGTGAGAAGGCTGGGTCCCTCACTCTCTGTTGTTAAAACCTCCTAAAGGCAGCTTTCACACAAGCATCCATATCTCCAGTGTGGCAACCAAAGATATAGCTGCACAATAGGGTGTGAAGGGAGAAGGCAGAAAAGAAAAACCCAGGGACTGCACTGCTTGCAAAATAAAAATCACTAAAGGGCCGTCTAAAATTAGCAACAAGCACTTTCAGTTCTGTAAAAGTGGAGTGCATCATTTAAATTGTACATGAAGTATGAAGAGGACAAGACTCTTGTACAGGGAGAAAGGGTGGGAGGGTAGTCAGGGTGCAGAATAGACTGAAAAAACATGTAGACCAAAGAAAACAAACAGCTTATTATTATCATCTTTATTTATGGAAGATTTGCAAGAAATCCACAACAAATATTAATACAATAATCTATTTAAAATCTTAATAAATGTGGTTACATTTCAAAATTAAAAGCATGGTACTGCTGCTGCTGCAGCAGTATATGAAAGGGATGCTAAAGAATCTGATTTACATGTGAATTATTCAGTCGGATATTAGTGACACTACAACAATTAAAACTCTAGTTCAGAACTTGCAGATAAGCACTACAAAAGTCGAATGTTTGTACAATGAGGACGGATCTTTTTTAATGTGGCTGTGACTCACAGGAAACAATATGAGCATTAGCTGTAATCAATGAAGATTCTCAGTCATGCAGGTGAAGTTATCTAGAAGCTGAGTCATGACAACCGGACCTAACAAGAAAGGAGCCCATGACTCAACTTCCATATTAGCTGTGCTTAAAATATCCAAGGCCATGTTTAACCTAGAGTGTATGCGCAGACCTCTATTAATCAGAGAATAACTAACAATGAAAACAAAACATACACAGTAATGCATAGTAAAATACTCTTTTGGCTATTTGAAGGTAAGTTTGAAGTATTTAATAAAGTTTCAGCCCAGGGTGAACACGCAGGACCTGTACACCTCTCTGTAGGCATTTCGGAGCAGAACATACGGGAAGCAGCTTTCCAGCATGTCTTGGCTCAAGAATGAAGACTCCTCCACAATCTAAACAAATCAATAATACAAATGTAAAAATATTAACACTGGAGTTAATTTACATCTTCACATTGCCAACAAATTGCATTAAAAGACCCAAACCTGTGGCCCAAACCCCTTTGCTCCTGTTGAAGAATAAACTTATGAATGATTTACCACATAATTACTGTGTGTGTAGAATATTTATAAAATTGTTGATGAATACCCTTTATTCCTGCTATAATTTTGTTTGTTTATTTAGTTTATTCTTTCAGAATACTAATAAAACATTTTCTTATTTGTATTTGTGAAATAAAATCAACCTCTTCATCTATTTTAAATTATAGTAACACTTCATGCCTACTTAGTATAAGTAGGTGTAATCCTTTCTATGTTACATATACATGTTCTTTAAAGGTTGTTAATCATTAATTTATTAGTGCTTAAATGATAAGAAACAAGCAATTATAAGAGACATTGCAGGCTTGCTGGATTATTGCAAAGAGAAAAACCTGTATTTTTACAGTCATATTGTAGGATTGTCCATTAATATAAATCAAATTATGCCTTATACTGGCAAACCTACCACGTGCAGGAGCAGGTAGATGGATTCTCTGTTTTTGACCTCCACCTTTTCTATGTTTTGTCCCAGTTGAAGCAGAGTGGAGGAGGCCATCTGTGGAATGGCACGTAGTTAAAAAGAGACAGATCAAACGACTGGAACGTTTTTACGCTGCTGGATTTGACCTCAACTGGGGCAAAAGGTTGGCAGTGTCTTGAGAAAGCTTTTTTACTGAAAACTGTCGGAGTACTGTGCCCAAGAAACCATTTATCAATCATAATATGTCTTATTCAGTGACACTACTACAATTTTTTTTTGTTTCATGACAGGATCAACAAAAACTGAAACTCCTTGTTAATTTAGAGCTGCAAAATACGTTAAGTGTTAGTTTAGACTCGTTATTCAAGGTTGCAAGTCTATGAGCATTTTACCTGATTGAGCTAATTCCTTTATGAGACTTTTTAATGACATGATAAGCTAAGACTATGCAGTGATTAGAGAGAGTAAATATAAAACACAATGCTCATAAGAAAAACATATTTTCTTAGAGTACATCCATAATGATCAGGTTGACTGTTGGGTTTTCTATATAGTTCTGTATATATACTTATATTTTGCAAGGTTCTTAACCTTGCTATGTAAAGT
>JAUMHL010000025.1:17351664-17378615 GCA_032362345.1 Sandelia bainsii
TGTAAAGTGCCTTGAGATGATCTTTGTTATGATTTGGCGCTATACAAATAAAGATGAATTGAATTGAATTGAACTTTTGACCACTTTTTGGGAACCACTTTATTGAATTTGTGATTTATAAAGCCAAAGTTTTTTAATATTTAATCTGACACATTTTGTTTTTATTAAAATAACTGTTAAATAAGATTTTTACCACTCACCAGGAGAAAATCTTTGAGTTCATGCTCTATATTCTTTTTCTGAACAGTGAACATAGCAGCAGCCAGCTGGTTGATAGCTGTAGCTAAACAATGGATGTTGTTGTTGTGGCCTGAGAAAAAAAAAGAAAGAAAAAAGATCACTGATAAATGGAGAGAACAGAAAAGCTTTAGCCCTAGAGAGGATGTTTTTGTGGCCCGACAATTACAGAAATTATCTAAATGATCCATAACACTTAAGACGAAGCATGCTGAGCATTTTTCCTTAGACTCACGGGGTAAATGTATTTGTAACATGCCAATGGAAAATAGAGACAAAGAAAATAATCTGAGACAAACGCCACCCTGTGCTTTGATAGAAATCTTGGCTATTTACTGCTCTTAATGTTGCAGTCCAGGATCAGGGCCAAGCAGTTAGGGTCAGCAGGGCTACATGCCAACATTAACTGTATCGATGCACGTCAGCTGAAGTTATCTGTAAACAAAAGTCTCTCAACAGAAACGTGTTTCTCGTTAACCGACATACTTTGCTTCTGACAACGTCAGTCAGACTGGAAAGTATGATACACAGAGACGTTAATAAGCCCCGTGATTCAGGGTGGAGTACTTTTTTTATCTACTATCAGCAGTTGGTACAGTACGTAATGGCTGGAAGAAGTAGTGATTAGTATTTGTTTGAAGGCTGTCTGGAGACTAATTACTGTCAAGCAGTTTGTAGCAGATGAAAATAAATGAATGAACATGCACCTCCATGTTCTCGGCTGTAAGATGAGTTGTTGTCCAGGGCCAAGGTGGGCAGGGACACAGCGATGTAGACTAGCAGCAAATTGGACAGTTTGTACTCCTCATCGATGGATGTGTTATCTGCAGGTTTTACACAGAAACATTCAAACTCAAACAATCTCTATTCATGCCATTAGATCACAGAATGCTATATACAGAAAAGGTAGTTTTAGTGTTACCTGTTTGCATACTGCTTATAGCTGCGACGAGGGCAGGATCAATATTACATGCCAACCCCGCAGCAGATGCCAACTCATAAACACTTAGAGTCACCTGTAAAGTCATTAAGCATTAGGGATAAAGGTAAAAGAAGAGGCTGTTCAAAGCTTAACACTTCTGCAGCAAAGATGTGCATGATTCTGACATCAAGTGCAATAGAACCCCTTTCATGTAGTTTTCTTTTAAGATTGAAAAATATATTGTCTTACACTATTTCACATATGTTGCCTGTTGTTGTCTAAAGTCCTCGTGAAGTTCTATGATATTTAAACAGTGAAATATTAAAACTTAAGGCATCATTTTAACTATTATCTGACATTTTTCTATATATATCCATTAGATAGAAAAATGTTCGACAACTTATATCAGTTGTAGAAGAAGCCTTACTATCATCTATTTAATACAAAAATATTCATGTATGTACAGTAATTAACTTTTCAAAGTTTGAGCTTTGAGTTTGAGCTCATTTTAACTATGTAACATATTATTAGGTAGCTTAAAAAAAAGTAAAAAATATTATAAGCTTATCACATTAAGTAACTAAGTCTATAGCTGTGAATAAATAAAGTGTATTAAAGTAAAAACCACATTTTTCTTCTGAAATGTAGTTCAAGTACCAGTATGTTAATGCAAGTTAACTCAACAACTGTAGTCAGTTACGCAAATTTTGACAAAAAAATAAAAGCCTGCATATTTGCTATCTTTTTACAGTGTTTTTACAATATGAGCTTCTAATGACAGACTCATCGATATTTAAGCAATCACAATTTAATGTACTATTACTTACTAAAGTTTCATCATTTTATTGCACCACCACAAAAATACAGCCAGTAGGATGTTAATCTGGGATTTGTGTTTTACAAGACAAAATTGTAACACACTTGCTTGTGGGTGTCTTTGTATTGACACACAGGTTTTGATCTTGCACTATTCTTGGTTGCATGCATTGTTGGCCTGTCTGGGCAAATTGTTTCCAGTGATGTGGTTTTGAGTGCAGAGCTGCAGCAGTGATCAGTCTCTCTCACGGACGCATGAGGAGGCTGCTGACGTCTTTGGGGTTATCCTGGCCCAGGCTGTGGCATGGCCGTCATGCTTCACTCAGAGGCCAGACACAAGTAAAGGGAGCAGGAGTTCATGAGGCACAGTCTCACAGATTGCTCCATAGGGAGATAAGGAATTTAATTTGGTGGGTACTAATGGATGCAAAAAAATGTCTCCAACTCAGATGTGCTGTTGCTCACTGTTTATTATTTAAATAACACACTCACTTTTTCAGCCCCACATTTTGCTATATTGTGCTGTCTTAACCTCTGATAGCAATGAGTAAATTCCCAAAAGTCTCAAAGGCAAAATATACATTTGGATAATTGTCAGTACAAAAATATGCCTTCAACTTAAATTCTCCCACAATAAGCTGGACCTATGAAAATAAACTGTGAGTATACTGTTGATAAACTGTGATGTGATGATTCATGCACAGTGACAACCTGATTATAGCACTTTATTTCTCCGTGGGAGCGCAACATATGGATGGCATTTAAAAATTTACCTCTCTTGAAGTGGTATGAAAACTGTTTTACCTTAATCTCAGCTTCAAGGGAGATGAAGTCTCTGAGGTTCTTGATGGGAGCCATCAGGAACGGGCAATGCTTATGCAGGATCTAGATTGTAGGATCAAATGACAAAATATCACTGAGATCATACACAATAAAATAAAGATTTGTTTATATAAAGCTGTCAAGAATAGTTTTCTTTTTTTAGTTTCTAGTTTTAGTTTTAGTTTTACACACTGAGGCATGAGGCTAACAATGAACCATAATTCACCTTTTAATTTTTTATTAAGAATATAAGAAAACAGAATTAGATTTATTTTTTTTTAAATTGAGGTATTGGGGCTTATAGCTGCATATGTAAAAAAAAATCTAATAAATTAGAATTGCTGCCTTGTGGTTGTATGCCTCGACCAACCAATCAGGTCACAGTTTACATCCGTGTCTCTGCAGACTCATATTCTAATGAATTCATCCATTACTAAGTGGAGTTTGTGCCAGATGTAATGAAATTCCCTCCAGGCATTCCTGTGCTATTGTGTTCGTAAGAATGAGAAAGACGTGAAGTCATAGTGACCTTGATCTTGACCTCTGACCATGAAAATCTAACCAGTTTATCCTTTAGTCCAACTTGACGTTGGTGCCAGAAATTCCCTTTGCTGTTCCTGCGATATAGTCATAAGAATGGGATGGATGGACAACTAGAGAACCATTAGATAAAGTTGAAAGCCCCAAAAAAGTAACTGAACCCTGAATAACTTATTGTTTTTGTCAAACTACTATTTCCTAGAATGAGCTTTTTTCCACTTATGAATGTCACATTCCCTGTTGTACCTATGCTGTTACAAACACCTGTCTGAGAATACCTGAGAAATACATTATCATAAAATACTGCTGCACATTACATCTTTTAGACAGTCCTGTGCCATTGCCCTGAAGGACAAGATCACCCCGATGATGGTCATCCTCTTCAGCACGTTCTCTCCACCTAGAAGTGCATAAGAAACAAGGCTCATGGTTGTGTTCTTTAGGTGTTTATTAAGCATAACCCTGGACCCCTAGCAGTGCCCTCTAGTAGTGGTGGGCGGATCGATCCAAAGTATCGATAGTATCGATACCAGGTTCGTATCGGTATCGAATCGATACTAGCACAATGGTATCGATACTTTCTCTCTTCTACTTTCAGTGCGACCAATCCATCAGAAAGTAAACGTCCCGGCACAAACACCGCTCCTCTCACATCAGCGTGACTCAGCAGCACTGAGCGGATGCCTGCAGGCTGTAGTGTCATCTACCGTATTTTACGGTGATAGAAAAATGATGATAAAATGTTGCAGATTGTATTAGATACTGTGGCAGCACTAGTGATTTATTTAAACTCGTGAAAAAAACAGCCCTGTCTCCTAAAAATTACGTTAGTATACAGCTAAACGTCAATCCCGATTACGTTTTTGTAGAAAACATAATTGTGACCAGATTACATTTTCTCTTAACATAATGATCATATATTCACAATCAATGTAAATGACAGGTCGCCACAAATATGTTGATACCGAACATATCAATGAAATGTCCACAGGCAACGTATTTTGTCGCCAAAATAACCGATCTACAACATCCGGTTTTCTGTCAGGAATAATATCCGAAGTTACAGTTCAGCATCAAATATGGGAGTGTAGAGATATGAAAGTGTTTTATGTTTGGGATCAGACATCACAGCAGTGGGTTAGGGTCAGGGAAAGACTGTGGCTGGGTTAAGACAAAAATGTCACTTCACACAGTCGCTTCACACACACAACATCTGCATTAAAAATGAAACCAAAACACGATCTTTTCTATAATCCTAACCTCAGTATTTTTCTTGCCTAAACCAGACCTCACGGGGGACTTTGATGTGGGACTCTGGTCTCCTGCATCTCCGTCCTGCACAGTAAGAGTAAATCGCTTCGCGTTAATAATAGTAGTGCGTCCTTCATTCACAAAATAAGTCAGTACAACGTAACAATTACGTTCTGTTCAAAAACGTGATCGGGATTGCAGTTTAGTTGTATGTGAACGTAATCTTTAGGAGACATGGTTGGAAAAAGCATGAACAAGAGAACAGCAAATAAACGGACAGAAGAAGGGAAATCCCTCAGCGAGACCCCGTTTTACAGAGACAAAGCACCCCTGCCGGAAAATGCACCCCCTCTTATCTCCCACTAGGAAAGTGTCACATCCATGAAACTTACACCACTAACCAGCATCAGTCCTACAACCTCACTGTCAAAATTATTAAATTCTGGGACAAAAAGAAACTATTTTCAGGGTGAAATGCATTCTCCTACAGAAATAATACATTAGTAGCATCAATTGTGATTGTCTGTAGGTTCAAGAGACGTATCCTGGATCTGGATGTTAATGTAACACCGGCGTTTTTGTATGTTCATGTTTTGTGCGTTTGATTGTGTTTTTAAAGCGATTATAACGTTTTTAAAAGCGATTTAAACATTTTTAAAGTGCTTTAATGCGACGGGGGTGCATTTTCTGGCAGGCTGCCCTTATAAGGTAATAGTATCGGATCGGTATCGTTATCGGCGATACTGGCCCTG
Source organism: Sandelia bainsii (assembly GCA_032362345.1). NCBI lineage: Eukaryota > Metazoa > Chordata > Actinopteri > Anabantiformes > Anabantidae > Sandelia > Sandelia bainsii. The sequence goes on from JAUMHL010000025.1 coordinate 17,357,005, forward strand.
TATTTACTTGGTATCGGATTGATACCAAAGCTTGCAGTATCGCACACCACTACCCTCTAGTGTGGGTGAATATGTGGGGGTCTATATGAATATTTATAATGAGTAGTAAGTAATAAGATCTTTTTTTTTGCATTCTAAACTAAGAAGTTGAGAATAAAACTAAGCAATAATTTACTGCTGAATGTTGTGATTGCAGACTCAGGAGGAAAACACAGAAATAGATACATCCATTTGGGTACCTTCAGATTTTCTTCTTCCATGTTTCTTTCATTCAATCTTTAGCAACACTCACTATTGTGAATGATTTAATAAAAGCAAAATGTAAGAAGAAAATTTGTGAGCACTCACCCTATATGTTCTTATTCGTAGGACTACAAGGGATTTGAAGTGACTAAATACAGCATGTTCTTTTCTTTGTTTAAACATTTTCTATGCAGTTATTCTGCATGTTTGTTTGCACTTGACTGTGCTCCCTGCAGCTGATAATGTTAGTTCCCTGTGCTGCTTAAAATTGTCTTGGAAACATCTTAAACTAAATATGTTAGGTCAGTTTTGTGCTCATCTCTACATTAAAAACCTCACAGAACTGTTACCCCAGGCCCTGTTCTTAATATACAGTAATTGTGCTCAGAGTATATCCAGGAACTTCATCCAAGAATAACAAATCTATCTTCATAAGTGTTAAAAATAAATAACTATGTTAGATGTGTGTAAGTCATTATATAAATGGTGATAGCTACTGTTTAGAGTTATCCATCTATATTAATCCTTCTTCACTTCTTTTTATTGTTCTTCTTCTGTTGTTACTATACAATCATTCTCCTGCACTTTGTACTATATCCACCACCTGCTCTCCTCCAGTCTCACTGTCGCCACCTAAATGTTTTACCTTTTCTTTTCTTACGTCCCCTACTTTTTTTCCTGGTGTCTTCCCCAAGATTCCTCTCTCAAGTTCTCACCTGTCAGCCTCTTTTTAAGATTGACCATTTCCTCTGGCTTATCAAAGTTGCTCCTCATCTGAATCAGGACATCCATATTTTCAATCACCAGTTTCTGATAGAAGAAAAATAAGTGAGATGAGTGATAAAAATCTCCTTCAGGTGGGAGCAATAATGGAGAAAGAGGTAATAGCTGTGACAGATCTGTCTGTCAGTAATTTCAGGGCTGCAGCGGTACGACTCCTCACTTCAATCATAGGTGTTAAATTGGGTGGCCTGACAGTGACAAGTGATTTTTTGTATGTGATAATCGATTGTTTTAAAAAGAGAAACACAAGCTTGCCCAGATAAAAAGTGGATCTGAAGCACAAAACTGCTCCTAGACGCACACATTTCCTAACAGAATGATGACTTCTGTGTATTCATTACAGTTTATTTTCTTAGAATGTATTTTGAAGTTTATGCACTTCACTAGTGTGCTAATAGATTTGACTGTACCTTGGTAAAGGTAGTGGCTATATTTTCTACATTACAAAACAGTGCTAACCAACACACAGTGCAGTAACTGCACTTTGGTTTGGTAATTTGTGAGCTCTGCACTCTGACAGAGAGACAGTCTGCCACAGTGAGACAGCCAACCAGACAGCTACTATAATTCAGGCCAGCTTGCTGCGCTGAGTAAAGACTACAGGTGCAGCTGGTAAAGACAAACTGATGAGACAGATGGGGCTAGCCTCAGCTAAAACAAAATGAGTAACACTTTGTTTTGATTATGACTGTAAATATTATCAAGCTAGTTAACTGGGTAACTTTGATGACTAAAACCTGGAGTATTTTTCAATGTCTGTGCATGTTTCAGATTTAGGGAGGCTCTCAGTTTTACTCAGCATAATTCGGCAGGTTACTCATAACTCATAATCCAGATAATTTAACAGGCCACTCCTCTACAATTCCTGAAATCAACCCTTTACATCATTCCGTACCTTCAGCTCGCTCACTTGAGAGGTGATATGCCACATCAGGTTCTCGCTCAGAAACTTCATGCCATATGGCCCAATTAGCTCAGCCAGGGCCTGCAACTCTATTCAGAGGATGATATGATCAATTGGAAGATGAGAAATCAACAGAAGCTCAGGCAGATATCATGCAACCCAAAATGTTGACAAAAATTCACAAAACAGAATGAGGCTCATTTGAAGTATTTTCCTTCCTAGAATTGCATTTCTACAGGAATTCAATACAAAGCCTGACACTATCCATGACACAGATAAGAAAGGACACTACTGTATTAAATCTGAACTGTGAGTGTAGCTCAATCATTGAGAGAGAGAGAGACCTGCAGCTCCAACTCAGCTAGACATCTCTGCCTGGATATGGATGGATAAGGATGTGTGTGGTTAAAATTGGAGGTGGTTAATGGACGGGTGAGTGAGTCACCATGAGGCAGGCAGATACCTTATTAAATACAGACAACGATGATGACATTGTAAGGGGGTGCTGTGCGTGTACATGTCTTATGAATGCATCTCTGAGTGTAGGTGTGTATCGTTTTCATGTTTGCTTGTGTGTATGTGCCAAGGTCTGTCGTGGAGTGAGTCCATCCTTAATACAGTCACAGGGAGGTTCACTGCTCCTACAAGATAATATGGAGGCAGAACAGGAGACTGTGTGGAGGAGAAACAAGTGATGCTGGAACAGCTTTGAAGCAGGGACGGAAGAGCAGGGGAGATGATGAGCAATACTGAAGTTCACTTTAGCCAGGCAGTGTCAGAATTAACTGCATGACAGGCAGTGTGAAAGAAAAGACTGCAATCCACCACAATAACAAGCTCTGCATCCTCTTGAGCAATAATGTTCCCTCCGCATGTGGTGTCAGAGGAGTGAATGTGATCTGCAAGTTGTGCATGTTGAAAAGATTGAGTCATCTCTTGGATCTGTGGTCCCGTAAACATTAAGAATTAAAAGTACAGGGGAATTTTTGAACCTGTGAAGTGTAAAAACGTGTAAAAAAAGAAAGTGCAAATGGAGGGAAAAAATCTTTCTCATTAACTCTTAACGCTTTCTACACCCACAACAAATATTTTGCATAATTTGCAGGAATTATGGTAGCTTATGAACTTAGTGTACAGCATGTTCATAGCAAAACCCCTGAAAAGTTAGAGATGTTGCTATGGATACTAACTTCTACAAGAGACTGATGAACGTTTTATGAATCTCCTGTTCTTGCAGTGCCACTATACAATAAATAAGTACACTTCATCATTACTGTAACTCTAAACATGTCCTTTTTATTATTTAGCTCTTATTTATTTCACTTCATTCTTCCAACTTTCTTCCCACTTTCTTAAGTGTGTATTCATCCATATTGTGTATGGTGATATTCATACTGACATTTACCTGTTGCAGATTGAATTACTGTGATTAAGTTCTATCACCAACCTGATACATCTGAGAACTCCTCTGCTCTGAAACTTGGCTCGTTGTCAGTAGTCTGGTTGACAAAGCAGTGCATTGTAGGACAGTGGACAATGAGGGAGTTGCTGGCTTGACGCAAGAGACTCTCCAGGTACCTGAGGTGCAGAACAAACAAACGAAAAAAACGTCCTTAGCTTTATACAACGGATGTTTGAGTTAAAGAGAGTGAAAGTAAGAAACTAGGGACAAGAAAGACAGGAAATGACAGACAAAGAGAGAACCCAATAGGATGTACTTGCGTGGGCTACTATGTTTTGTGCATATCCTTCCTGTAAGTTTCTATGTATCACGGTTATGCTCTAGGTGTCAGTGATTCAAAATACCAAATATTTAGATACATGTGGTTTAAATGGATGCTTTCATGCAGTATAACACACCAATTTGTGTAGAGCGTTGTAATGGTCTGCCCTCCATGTGAGTCCAGCGGCTGTGTTTGCTGCAGCAGGACGCTCTTGACCAGCCGGGTGACGTCCACATTGATGTAGCAGGAGAGGCTGTGCAGGCCGGCTACATAGGCTCTTACCCCTGCCAGAAGGTCAGAGGGTCGTGCTATCTCTTGGGTGGTCTGGTTGTAATTGGCCATTCTCACAATGATCCTGGAGAAACATGTTTAATCAAAGTCACTGATCACCCAACTGGAGTGGACTCATACCTGGACAGATGGGACACTGAAACAGGTCAAATGAGCCATGATGGCAGCTTTCATTAGGTCGGCACATCCAGGGCTTCACTGTTATTTTATTTATTTTCTGTTACTCATTCTCTCTCTTTCTCTTCCTGACTAGACTGTATTTCAGATTTTGAAAGGACCAATCACCATGTGTACACTAATGTGCAAGGGCACTAATTGTAGGGTGACAGGATAGATAATCATCAGCTAAGACTAAGCAGAGCATATACCCAGAAACATTAGGTTGCCCTGCTACCAGGTCCTAATCTAAATAACTGTGAGTACTGAACTGACACAGAGAAAGAGAATGACACAATGGATCTCTCAGATTTTTTAAATGGGTGCAACACAGCCTGACATGGAGGGATCAGATTGTAAAGCAGCGTTAATTGTAGTGATGGAGGAGACATTTCACAGGACACAAGCTTCAAAGAATTTCCAGTCTGTCAGGAGGACAAAAAACTGTGTGCAAAACTGTGAATGACTGACAATTTGAAGAATATGCAGCTTGAGATGCTTTTGCATTTTCCCTGTTCGCTGTCACATCATGTTCAGAGTGATTTGTCTTTTTGTGTTTAATATTTCTGCAGTCTCTGCTCAGCATGCTGGTCAAGCTACTGGACAGGATGTATGCGAGCATTCAAGCAATGAGTTCTGATATACAGCAAAATGATGGCATTATACTGTAGTAGTACAGTGAGTGCAATGGTACAGCACATTTATGCACTGGCAGACAAAACAATATTACTCAGACAGCATGATGTTTTCACAGCAGGCAATCATGTCAGTAATTTGCATATTGTTGACAGTAAGTGTTTAGCTTTTTAGAGTGAAATTTCTAGTAAGTACAGGAACGTTTGAATGAAGAATATTTGTCAAATGTCACTTCAGGACCATCCACATTTATTTAGACAAATATATCCCGACTTAGCATACTCAGAGAGGCGTGTCTCCAGATGAGAAAGGAGGAACTCTGTGGGAACAACAATGTGATCACAGACAATGAAGTCACTGGTGAGACTGTAGCAGCAGCAGAGCTCTGTCAGCGTCAGATGCATCTTGTCAAAACTAAGAGAAAAAGAGAGAGAGAAGAGAGGAGGAGAGAAGTCTTTAGGACAAATATTTTGACAATGACTATGGTATGGATGTGCTTTTCGCACACAAATAAGGTAATAAACATGTTAGAGAGTTGTAAAACACTCCAAACTGAGACAGTGGGGATGAAAACTGAGAGGGGAGAGAAGGACAGAATAACAATACTTTAGATTTAATTAGACCTTTCTAACTGTAACTATACACCGAATATAACCAAAACAATGAATACACCAACATAAAATGTGCTGCCAGTAAACGTGTTTCTCTAACAGGCTGAGGAATTTTGTTTTTTGAGCTTGATTCAGTATGTCAGCCCTGATTGATTCAATTTGAAAGGTAATAAAGTTCAAAACCAATTCAAAAACCAAGCCAGTTTAAATTTAGGGTCAGAAATGTGTCAGGGGTTAAAAGAAATTAATTGAAACTGTACGCAAACATCAGAACATTTCTACCAACTATGAACTGCATTAACCCAACCCTAACCTGCTGAGTGTTTATTTAACTGCTCTTTGACAGTTGATAATGTTGCATGTTTCCAAAAATCAGGGATGTAGTAATTAAACTTCCTCTGCCGATTTAGTATAAATGAAGGACAAGGCAGAGTGAAACCAGAAGAATAAAAGATTGAGATAAAAGAAAAAAGCTTACTTGGTGAGGACGGTTCGATCTTTCCTCAGGCTTTCAGCCCCTGGTTTCTCTTTCTGGACCTCTGCCTTCTTTGGCACCGGCTTCTTTTGCTTTCTATGCCGAGCAGCGCTGATGGTCTCGGCACAGTGCTTGGGCAGCAACTAAGAGGTTGCCAAGTGGGTGCAGAGAAACAGAGAAGATGGAGGATAGAAAAAGAGACACAGGGAAGAAGGAATCAGCTAAACAATAATTGGATAACCTCCCCGAAGACAAACATGTGAGTTTTGCACTCACATTGCAAGAATTCAGACAAAATGTAAACACTTTTGTCATATTTTTCTCAAGGGATTAGAGAAACAACACCACATAAATGAACTCCAGAATTTTGGAACGATCAAGTCTGTCCACTGCTTCCAGCTAAATCCACCGATGCCAAGCTGTGACTAGTATGATTACATTTGGATATGGAGTTTGGCAGAATCAATCTTGCTAGATAATATTTGAGATATTCTTTAAAAGCTGAAAAAGACTCAGACTTCACCTGATCATTGAGGTTGCATTGCTCAGCACATATCTCTAACACAACATTGCTGGTCTGCTTGGCTATCTGTTCCAGGAAGGTTACACACAGGCGCAGACTCTTTTTCTCCACTATCTCCATCTAGACACAGACAAATTGCAGGACGTACCAAATGTGAGTGTGCATTTGTGTACAAAGAGCAGAAGAAAGACAAATGTAAGCATATAGAACAGTTTAAAACAAAATAAAGGCAAAAAAGTTGTCATGAATGAGCAATGGACTGTAGTTTTTGTGATGCAGCTGATGACATGAGTGTACACTGTTGCCCAGATGAGGATTTATAGCTTAGTCAGCAGATAACTGAACACTGACCTCTTCTGGGCAGAGAGGGTGTCCACACTGGCTGAAGTGGGAACAGACAGAGGGGAAGGACATGAGGTAACGCTTCATGGTGACCTCCTCACTGCTCTGGTTAAACATCTTCTCAAAGACACGTGGATAGAAGCTGGAAGAATAAAACAGTTTAGAGATCAAGTCAGCTACATAATACTTGATGCAGTCAAAAGAGAAGAGAAGAGAGCACTGACCAGAAGATGGTTACTTCAGATGTCTCCTGCAGCAGTTCTTCCACACTATCTACCATCCTGGTGTGAAACTGGATCAAGTTCATCACCTTTGCTAAATCTGGGTACTCCTTTATTGGAAGAGGAGCCTTGTTCACACTTGTGTAGGCCTAAATGAAAAATCAGAAAAGTTTTACGGTGATATCTTCCACACTCTTGACTGGTAAGACAAAACACTAACATTATTAATTTAATTCTATGCATAATATGATATTATACAGTGAATATGCGTACCTGTAATCTCAGCCAATCCAGTCTAACTGGTCTGAAATCAAACTCCTCTTTGTTGTCCACTGTAAAGCAAAGTGCCTATATGTTATTTTCTGTTTTAAGTGTAGGTAGTTCTCAGTATTCTGTTGTGATTACCTTGTTTGACTGACAGAGCAGACAGGGTTGATACAAATGAACTCATCAGGACAGACTCTTCTTCTGGACACACAAACATGTTCTGCCAAAAAAAAAAGAGTTTGGTGCTGTTAGTTCATAAAGCTGATATAAAATAGCTACATAATACTCGATGCAGTCTGTTATACTGTTTTTGTTGGCTTAAAATGCAAGAATGTTATAGATGTATACTCCCATACATGCAAACTCTATCTGTCAGTACCTGTATAGTGTCATTGAGAACCAAGGCATCAAACTGTGCCAGGTACTGAACATGGTAGCGCTGTAGTACACTGTTGTATTTTCTCATCAGACCTCTAAACTTCTCCATGTAGAACAGCAACTCTGCCATCTGACTGGAAGAACAGAGAAAGCAAATTAACACTAAATTCGGCACTTTATATTACTCTTTCCTTTAGAGACATCTTAATAGAGGAGCAGCGCATTCTCTTCAGTGCTCATGGTCTCTAAAACCATCAGCAGCCCATGCTTCACTGATTCTGTACCTATGACCTACTTGTCGATGTAGTCCTCAGGCGTCTTTATCTTTGGCATGTTCTCAGAGTGTCTGACGAGCCACAGGACTTCGTCACGGGAAAATGACAGAGCCATGAAGACAAACAGGGCCTTAGAGATTTGATTGGCACACAGATGAAAGAAAAAAAGATTAATGTTAGGAAAGTATATTGCTAAGACTGGTAAAAGTGATGATTACTATGAAATACAGGGTTATTCAAAAGAATGTCCTCCTGTCCAAATACTTTAAGATGTGTGTAGGATGGAAGCTGGATCAAAGACATCCATGTGACCAGAATTTCATTTTTGGAGTAACGTGTAGTAATAAAATGATTGGAATTCCTCAACTACCACTGTTATGATCATTATTGGACCTCTACCTTTGGTCCCAGAAGCCCAGGGTTATCATCCAGAACTTTAAATAATTCCTTCATAGCGCCTCTCAGAAAATGTCTCCTGTCTCTGTGCATAGCCCCACTGTTAAAAACACAGGAAACGGACATAGACACTTATTCTCACAGCCTACTTCAAAGTAAATATGAATATTTATGAGACTGTTTTCAGAAATAATCTTCATGCAAGACTCACCTGTTGACTATAACATACTCACGACATTCCTTAATGTCTGCAACTCGCTTGCTGTATCTGTAAAAAAAGAAGAAATAAAAGTATGATAAGAGCCTAAGTAACAATCTTTTAGTCTATAATATAAATTTTCATCTTCCTCATATATAAACATTCTATCTCGACCCCTGTTCCTATTATTAGTTAGCTTAAGGACGATTTCAGATTATTTTCTTGCCATATTCATTTTAGGTTGGTCTAGGATCTGCTGCATATTCTACAGTTTTATGGAAACGTCAATCAGAAAAGCAGATTTTGTAACATCAAACTGATCAGAAACACTGCATAGACATTGTTAATGCTGTAACAATTGTAGCTGGAAACTGTTTTTTAATTGAATATCTACATAGATGTAAAGAGTGCAATTATCAGCCAACATTAGTCTTGTGTTCGCTGTGTTTGTGGATGCATGTTTGTGAATTTAAAAGGCCAACTGATCATTAGAAAACCCTTTAATAATTATATTATTATTATAATTATAGTAGCACAGTTGAAAACATGTATGTTTTTCTGGGTAACAAGGAAACTTTTGAGCGAAATGGTACCTTAAACTACCTTAAATTATATATGAAATATATTCTCCACAAAATTTTATTTTGTATTACCTACTTTAAAAACAGTGCTTAGCAATATACTGAAGGTTGTCAGCCATCATACTTAAAGTTTTTGTCTGTTTCCTCTCTGTTTTTCTTGCAGTAACCTTGCTTAAAAACTTGTTTGGTAAACTACATACATTAAACTTCTATGTTGCTTCCCTTGAGCTGGGGTTGTAACATTTCTGCTGCTAATTATGGCATGTTGTCCAATCAAAAGTCAAAGTCAAAGTAAACTTTATTGTCAGTGAGAGAAGACAACGTGGCTCCAGATTTTACAGAGTATAAAAAGAATATAAAAAGGCACATAGAATAAACATATATATGCAGGTAGAAACTATAAATATGAACTAAACTATGAACTATAAAAGTAGAAATGTGCAATTTAGCTTACTTGAGGTAGACTGAATATGTGCAAATTTTGCATCAGCGAGGTGGGAGAAATAACACTGTCAATCATTGATTTAAAAACACAATTTTGCTACTGACACATTTTTTTTAATTACAAACATCCATATATAGAATTCATATAGCATTAATTTTAACTAGATTGATATTTTTGACTTTAGCTACCCAAAACCTGGAATCTGTGCTGTAATCAGATTTTCCCCATAAAACTTACACCTAAATTGCAACCTGTGAAGTATCAGGCAGTTAAGACTTCTGATACAGCCTCAGTCCAGGTCCTTATATTCAGAATTAATGAGCAATCACCAAGACCAGACATTAAGTCCTCAACAGTGGAGGACTCTTTAATCCAGAGAAAGTGATATGAGAACAGCACTTAAGACAACATTTTTAAATCAGTTCTCTTTTGTTAAGTGTCTGAAAAATGAGGGTGCAGTATCTGGCACTTATAGCCTATCATCATCTTGCATTTAAAATTTTTATTAATCAGTTATTTCTCATAGTCCACAGTGTGGAGAAAGTACATTATGGCTCTGCAACTTACATACCCTTTGATGCTGTCAAATAGGTCCTCGGAGACCTTGTGTATGTTGAGAACTTCATCTCTGGTGAGGGTGAGGTAGAGGCCACTCCGCAGAGCCAACTTCCACAAGTCCTGGGAGCTCTGGTTAGAATTCAGGCTGCTGTGGCACAACAGGAAACCAACTACAAAAAAATAAAACAACAGTCAACAACACACACAATCTGAAGGTGTGTTTCTATTGGTGCCTGCTGCGACTACATCATTAAGATTATTTTCAAACAAAAATTAATTGCCTAAGTGACCTTTTGATTAAAAGAGAGGCCAAAACTGGGTTTAATACTGCTAAAACTATATCTGAGAGTGGGTGGTTTGAAAAATCCAGAATTAAAAGTTGTTTTCTTTTTCTTTTTTTTTATCTTTATGTTGGAGTTTTCAGTGAATTTTATGAAAACTAATACAAAAGCTGATGCAAAGGCTGTAAGTTTAACTGGTATCCAAACACAGTGTTTCAGTGTGTATAAAATATGTTCTAGCTGAAACAAATGTGCACATCTTAAAATGCTACTGGTGCTGGAATTTAAATAATTCACAAAAATGTTATTATCTTTTGATAAACTGTTTTGATCAAGGAAGTTATCAATCACAATGAGCAACACTTACTAATGATCCATCGCTCCATCACCTCCGTTGACAGGTATTCACAGGCCATCTGTGGTGAAGATCAAGCTTTTTAACTACCAGTACAAACAGTTTACAATAGCTTCTCATGTACTAAGCTTATGATGAAGTAAAATCTTGTCTGTCAGTTAAACAATATGGGGGCCATCATAAAATGTATTTTTGCATTGTATCTTTAGATCTACACGTATACTAAAAAAACCTCAGTATGTGAGGCACTTAGGTAGTATTTGTTTATCTGACTATTCTCTCCAGTTGTGTTAAATGTGCATGTTTTATGATATCGCTTAACAGACTTGTCAGTTTTTCCTATATATGTCTGCTTTCAAATATATTTTATCTTTTTATAAGAAAAATAGCTGCCTGTGGGGCCCTTTCTTGGCTGAGTTAAAGGTTGTCATATGAGGAGGCCACCAGCAACAGGGATCATAATTTTAGGTCACAGAGATCACAGTGGCCATGTTCAAAGACAACAGAGAAGATGGACATGACCTTTCAGGGAGGAGCAAGAGAAGTTCTAAATGATAGCTCTATATGGGAGGAGAAAGAACATGGGAACATGTCTGCATTTGACCTTACAAAACATATACTGCTGCTACATCTATAAACTGTGACACTTTCTCTCATTTCTGCGCCTATTTCAGCACTGTAAAGACACTATCATACTCATCCTCTTTCTTTCTCCTGCTGTCAGAAACAAATACAGAGTGAAAGGTGATGGCATGGCAGACTCACTGTGTCGCAGCTGGCCGGGTCCAGCATGTTAGCTGGAGCACTGAGAAGGCTGAGAAGCTGGGAGCTCCGCCACTGCTCTGCTGGCAGGTTCCTGCGTGGGTAGATCATCTTCAGAGACAGCAACGCTGTTGTCACAGACTTAAGAGATGGACAGAGAAAGAAAGGCTAACAGTGAGTGACAAAGACGATGAGAGTCAGAAATAGAAGAAGAGACAAACTAGATAGACACAGAGAAATATCATCTCTTCAAATCAGGAATCAAACCAGCAGTGGAAAGTTATAACAAAAATAAGCTGCACACCTAGATACAGTGGCTTGATATTTTGCAAATACAGTAGGCATATTTTATGATCCGTTAGGCACACTGGTGTTAACTACCACTGTGTTAAAGCAAATCAATTTACTAGTACTAGTACTAGTCTGAGTCTGAGTCACGTGTAAAACAAAAAAGATTGAAGAAATATAATACAGCAGCTACACCACCGGTTTTCAGACTTGGTCTGGTATGGAGAAGTGTTGGTCTGTCTATAATTTAGTGTCGATATTACCTGGTTTAAAAAGGTAAAATAATCCAAATCTGTGGTAGAGCTGGTGGTAAACTTAATATTTACACTCACTGGGTACTAAATTGGCTAAAATGGCTACACGTGTACAATCTAATGCAATCCAATACAGCTGCTCTGTCATAAATAGACAGAGAAATATACCAGATTCTAATTTCTTAGTTTTTCTTGAAACTGTCAGAAAGGTGATAATTCTACTATATGTTTACTATTGAGGTCATAGTGGGTGAAGGAGTTGTACTGGGGTGCATGACCGTATATTAAAGAGGTGTTTCTAATCTTTTGGCCACCCTGTTTACAAAAATGAGTAGAATCATCACCTTTCTGACAATTTCAGCAAAAACTGAGAAATTATAACGTTGTAAAAGCACAATTCATGGCAGAGCTGCTGTATTGAATTGCATTAGATTCTACAGGTGTATCTAACATAGTAGCCAGACAGTGTTGTTTACTTTACCATATTTGCCAGGTGCAAATATAGGAATAATATACTGTATATACTGTGTATAAAATATATAAATGACACACTGAGTTGTACTATTGTACTTAAGTGCAATTTTGAGGCATTTCTACTTTACTTGAGTATGTCCATTCTCTGTTACTTCATACTTTGAGTTTGGTTCATTTCAGATGCAAATATTGTACTTTTACGCCTCCTGATAAAACTAAATTCATTACAGTCATTCACACTTTATTGATCCCCAGGGTGACATTCAAAAGCTACCCAACAGCACATAAAATAACTCAAATTATTGTATTAAAAACATATAATCATCAAAACAGCATATATGGTAATAATATAATAATAATATCTGTTAATAATATCATATCATCATATCATCTGCCTAAAGAGTACTTTCCCGTGTTTTTCTTTTTGGTACTTTTATTTGAGTAACATTTGAATGCATGACTTTTGTTTGTAACTGTGTATTTCTGAACTGTGGAAGTGCTACTTTTATTTAAGTAAATTATCTCAGTACTGTACTTCTGTTACCCCTGCTTACCTTTGTGTGAGGGCCAAACTCCTCAGTGAGTTTCTTCCAAGGATGCTCATACTCCAACAACATCTGGCCGAGCCGTGGGTAGGAGGGGTCGCTGCAGGATTCATTACAACGTGCAATTAATCAATGTAGGGACAAGAAGAAGGAAAAAAAGCAGGCAATCATAATAACACAATATTACAATGCTGTGCCAGTCTAACATTACCTAGAGGGATTTTACTGATGGCTGAAGCTTTTGATTTCATAAATTATATTTAACACAGCTTTGTTTTTGAGGGGGACTGGAATAATGAAGATCTGAGACTACGAGACTGTTTCCACTCAAGGGGCTAGCTATGTGTGGCGTGCAAGTCAAATGTGACATTAAAATGTATGTGTTTGTGTTCCCTGCTCACGTCTCAAACTGAGATAAGCATCCAGCCTTCTACAAATAAATATCATGCAAAGTGGGTGGACTCAAAATGTCAGGATACCACTGGGCACTCTGAAAGGGTTAGTGGTGGGCTGTTTATGTCTATGGCAATTAAAATTCAATGTAATTATGAGGAGCAGAAGAATAGTCTTATATTAATGGATGTGGAAATGTATAATGTAATTAATTATAAAACTTGAATGAAGTGTTTGTTATAGCTAGAAAGCACTTAGCAAATATAGTCCTTTGTTGACTGAATACTGCTTGCTCAGTAAGGGCAATTAAATGGAGAATAAATGTATCCATCCATAAAATACATTTTATTTTGTACAGGATGCTACCTTTGCATTTATTAAGCAGTTATATGTTTTCTCACCTGCAACCATTGGTCATCTCATGAGCACAGTTGAACATGCCGACCAGTGCCTTCTTGTCATCAATGCGAGAGAGTGTTATGATAACAGAGGTGTAGGTTATGATCAGATCCAAGTAGCTCCTGGTGAAGTCAAAGTTGACTGCCTGAAATCAAAATTTCAGTGTAGTCAGTGGCTCTGAAATTACTAGCTTAACTAGTAACTCCCATGTGTAAATTCATAGTGATTATATAGAATAATTTGACTATAAAAAACACAAACATGCAAACTGCCTGTAAAAAAAAAGGGTTATAGCCTGCTTATTGACAAAAAGGAATTACATAATAAAGCAATTAACAAGCATTAAACATGCTCCCCAAAAAAAAAAAACATGTAAGATGCTTAAAAGGCCTTGGATGAGATCACAGGAGGCACAGATTACTGAAATAAATAGTAGGATATACATAATGCGCAAGGCAAGTGATGCCACTTTAATTATGTTGGTAAAAGAAACTGACAAACTAACAGAAGGAGGCTGGGGTGGTGAGGAGATAAAATAACAAAATCTACAGTAAAACAGCAAATATGTAGGATGTAGAAGGAAATAGCATAGTAGCAGCAGCAGCAGCAGCAGAATGATTAAAAAGGGGTCAGAACAGTGAGAGCTTGTCAAGTTATCAGCAGATGTTGCACACAACTTCAATGCTTTCCCTTTTTGAGGCAGACAGTACATACTCACAATATCAAAGAAGCACTGACAGGCATCTATTGTGTTCAGCAACTCATAAACATGGTCCTAGAAGAAAAACAGGGGATTAGATTAGAAGACAAAGACCTGTGCAACAACAAAGCAATTATTTTTGTCCCTAAACATATTATAATTTAATAGATTCTTGTTGTTATAATAATTACACTTTTATATATTCCTATAACTTGATGATTGAGTTCTTCTCAATCTAACAAATACTGATGATGCCTTGGCCTGGCTGTGAGCTCCATCATAGAAATATGCATATTTTAAGGAGGTGTAACAAACTGCAATAAACCACACTGAGCAAACTGTCCTTGATATTTGCAACAGAATCAATTATTTGTCTATATCAGAATAAACCACTCTATATGTAAATCTTCTCTGGGAACCAAAATAAAACAATGGGTATGCAGAAGGGAGCATACAAAGAGAGCTCTGTATTAACTACAACCATTGCACAGTATGTTCAGATTTGTGGTTTCATGTTTTAAGTATAATGTACTGACATTTTTACTGTTATGTTTTGAATGTTTTCCTCTGTTTTGTTAACGCAGACAGCTGGTATCGTAGGTCTTAGCAACATATTGTAGAATCTCTTTGTGTTATATCAAAAAGCATCTGAAATGTAAAAGTTGAGAAGAAAAGAAAGAAACAAAGAAACTCACCCTGAACTCTATGACATCCAGGAAAGAATCATAGTAGCTCGCTGTGGCTGCCAACACTTCAGATTTCTGTCGCTGGATGTTGTTCAAATTTTGCTGAAATAAACAACAATGACAACAGTTCATTAGTAGTCAGTTGTGAGAAGATGACACACGTGGAAAGTGAAGTAGTGCTTTAAATTCATACCTTTCTCTTATGGGTGAGTTAATTTGTTCTAATTAATATTTAATTAAACCAATCAGCCCCATGCTAATAAATTAACTGAAATAAGACAGTATTTGAACATAATGTGGGCAGAAAACAGCCACTTGGTCAATATACAGTAAGACATCCACCATTAATATTTCGTGCTGGGAATGTGTGAAAGAGGATGTGCATGGTAACACTGATCATTTTTCAACACTGTGTCTGCACAAGCCTGTTATTTTATGATCTCAAGACAACAAACTTTCTTTTTCTTGAGATCACAAATGTGTTTCTTGTTGTTTTTACTACATCTCCTTTTGTAATAATCATTTTTTAGTTGGGAAGAAACAAGCATTTATGTATCAAGATGCCAAAACAATACATTTGTGTTGTAAAAACTAAACATGAAAAGTAATAAGTTTATACTTACAATGTTTCCTCTGAAGTCAATGTTTGGAAACTTCTTGTTGATGTACTTAATGGCAGACTCCATGGCTTTTTCTGTCAGGAGAGCTGGCCGCAGCTTAGGATCTGCACAGGTCTGTAAATTAATGTGTTCATTTATTCATCAAATGCACAAACACATCAATTAACATCAAATGATGTAAATGTGTCAAATTTAATCTGATCTAATGACCCAAAGGGATCATTTTCATCTGCAGTCCCTGGGCAATGCCAAACAAAAAACAAACATAAGACAAACAATATTTTAAGGCGCACATAAAAGGGTATAGCATAAGTGAATGACAATCAGATAAAAATATTACAAATCAGATAAAAAACAGTCATATGGAACAGAACAACACCATATATTCCCAATCCAGTACATTCCCAGAAAATAAAGCTGGTGTTTATTACAGCCTGCATAATAAGTCACTTTTAACTCTTGAAACAGTTAAGAACACAACTGAAATATATCAGCTATCTTGTTGACACACCTGTTTCCCCAGCAACCACATTCTCAAAAATACCATGTTTTTAAGTCTTTCAAATCAACCAGAAGTGCGGTCATGCGATGCTCTGATAGAAAAGGCCAAAAGAACAATTCTATCTGCATTTCTGTGTCTGCTTGTAGTTTTCTTCACACGTTCAGTCAACATGGAAGCACCAAGACTACAAAATATTTTAAAAACTAGTATCGCATCTGCATATTTGATCAATTTACACCAATTCAGACATTCATATTTTGATAGCAAGTCGCATTAACTGTACATAGATAAGTGTATCATGCGTATACATTAGGCAAGTAACACAATGAGGACAACCATCAGTAAGATCGCTGGTATACAGACTACACACTAGCAGGCCTAAAGCGGACCCCTGTGGTACTCCAACATGATAATCTAAGTACCTTGATGTTGTGTGTCTTACTTGTACATGCTGTTGTCTCTTTTCTAAATAAGATCTCATCCAATTGATTGTAGTTAATGAGAACAGCTCAGTAATTAAGATATTATGACCTCTGTATCAAATAACATTTCCTGAAGCCAAACTGTATCAAATGAAATAAAATCAAACCATGTTTTATTTACATAGCCCAAAGTCACAAATCACACATTTGATTCAAAGGGCACTGCAATCTGTACACCAGTGACACCCCCTGGACTTAGACCCTCAAACTGGATAAGGAAAAACTCTAACAGGGAAAAAAATGTAAGAAACCTCAGGAAAAGCAACAGAAAAGGGATCCCTATCCCAGGTTAGACAGATGTGCAATAAAGGTTGTGCAAACAGAACCTAGCAAAAAACATAGGTATACAATTATTTACAATCAAAATGACAACATAATAGATAATAAACATAAATGAAGAATATGATCAGAGAGGACACTGAGCAAGATAGAAGTGGGACCACATGACCTCCTCTCCACCATGAAGACAAGGAAAGAGGACAGACTACATGAACATCATTCACACGTCTGCAAAAGGAACAAACACACAGAATGAGATATACCAGACAACTAGTAACAAGAGCGAGAGAAGTAGAGATAGGAAGAAGCTGGGACAATGATGTGATCAGTTTGCACATCATACAGCACATTTTCATATCCTGCAACAATGGTATGTTTGATCTCTTTGAATTAATTGTATTTTTTACATTTTGAGTGGCAGCCAGTGGTTAGAAAGGCAAGTTTGTCAGCAGAAAGTCACTGAATCCTCAGACTGCCTGAGAAAAACCTGGGCAGAGTGAATTATAATGATCTCCCCAGCTCCCTCAGCAACAACCATCAGAGTGACCTTGAGCAGGATAGTTAACACCAAACTGCTCCTGCAGGGCTGTTTAGAGGCTGACAGTACAAGACTACTGTATTTCGCAGCTCCCAAGTGAACTGCAAAAATGAAAAAGTACATGTGTGTTCGACAAAATCGTCACTGAGCAAAAATGGCTAAAAACATAACTGTTTTTCCATTTCTCAAAAATTCTGCACATGGATAGTACATGACAGATTTTCATGATAGAGAGTGTCACTTCCTGCAAGTCACATCCAGAGATGTCTACCGTGTCAAAATAAACCAGTCACTGTGCATTCACAATACACCAAGCTACTATTAAAAAAGTATGAATGTTTCATTAAGCTGTGTCCCCTCATTTTATTTTCTGGTCTGTGTTTGTGTGTTTCACAGTGTTCGGCTCAAAATAACTGAAACTGAAGTGACTGACTGCTCAGGGTGACTTCCTGATTACACTTCCTCTTTGGAGAAATAAGTTCAGTAGCTGTTGGAAGACAGTTGCCTGTACTGTAAAGCCAGAATACACACAAACCACATTTAGAAACAGTACACAGCTGTTAGAATTAGCTTCCATTATCTCATGAGTATGGTTTAAGTTACAACTGGAGAGATTCCTGACTTTGAGAAGCAGTGAATTACTAGTTCATAATTGGTGGTTTGCATCCTTGTAGAACTTTGTACTGTAGACACAAAGATCATTTCTAGGCTCTCAATAACTATGTACTGGTATGTTTGTATCGTGTAATAACACTATGCAGATACAAATTACTGGAAAATATCAGAGACAAAGCATAAGAGAGAGTCAAGTTCCTTATTTCTCGTCCCTGTTGCACCAGTTGCTTCTATAAATGTTTCTATTCGCCCTCACCTTCTTAATGTAGTTCATGCGTATCAGCACACCAGTCCCTCTCTCATTGAGGATGGTGATTTTTTCAGCCAGTTTCTGTTGGTAGTCCATGGCTGCAGACATACTGCACCTCTCCCTCCGTTGGAGCCTTGGCCTCCTGGCCCCGTGTAGCAGTTGAAACCTCGGAAACAAGTGCACCCAGAGCCTCACCCTGACAGTAGGTCACATGGGGCTCATGGGTGGAGGTGGAGCCATGAGTTGAGCTGTGTTGAGCTTTAACTGTAAAACAAATAGATAAAAAATTGATTTAAAAAAGAAGAGAAAGGAAGTAAAGAGTAAGAAAATTTCAGAATTAAAAACTTTTCCAAAAATGTCCTAAAAGTGGTAAACACAGTATTTATAATACATTGTTAAATGCATGAATGGCAAAGTCATGTTCCTCTCTTTTGCCTCTTTTGTTGTGTGAAGTCTGAGCTACTTCCTCTTCCACTGTAAAAATAGTCCTCTGAACACATTTTTCATGTTATTTGAGCCCAGTGTTTTGCATATTATAATGTTATGACTATGTAATAACATATCAGTGATGAAAAGTGGTACCAAGTATGATATTTTACAACAGAAAAAATGCTACTCTCCTTTGAACCAGAAGATGGCATTATTTACCCACTGAAACTCGCTGGTTCAGTGAATGAGGAATCAATTATACAACAGGGTAAGACATAATTCACACAGCAGTTAACTATGTATATTCTCTAACTACATCTGTTGACCCACCTGCACTGAAAATAAATATACTAAACCTGAATGAAACAATACAATGTGATAAGACATGTTTGTGATATAACCTCTGTGCAGCTTTTCATAACACTGCTGATTGTTTTTGGTCCCTTTGTGGAAGCGTGGTTCTCTTCTTATTTGTGCACATCACACACATTTTTTTCACATAACATAAAAACAAGTTAGATGGAAACATTGGCATTTTGTATCCATCCTCAGGTCAGGCTGTGCTAATAAACAAGCAAAAGATTCATTCACACACTCTTCACACACAACATTTCAGACTGTCATGTTAATTGCAGACAACTGCAATTTGTTTGCAATGTTTGCAGGGGGTACTAAAAAGTGATGGACACAGCTTGTTGTTGCCACGGTGACTCTTGAGGCAAAATTTGCTAAATGTCAAGTAATGTGTGCCTGTGTTGTCAAATGACTCCAGTTGTATTCTTAATTTATTTGTATTTTGTCAATTTGCACGTGTTTTCTTAGGTTGCAGTGCGTTGAGGTCTGCTATTCTCTGGTTCACCTAAAGACTTTGTCATGTAAACTAGAAAAGCCCTAAGTTATTCAGCAACCGAGTGTCTTCTTCTTTTCCCTCGAGACTGCTCCTTTTGGAATTTTGTAACAGGTTCAGTAAGGAGTAAATGTCTTAGTGCAGAGTACCGTAGAAAGAGTAATTTTATAAATGAAAGTCACTAAAGCAGCAAACTTAGCGCTAAGCAAAGTGATGACTGATGTTATGTGGACTCAAAGAACTAATCTGTTTATTATTTCCTTACTGGCAGAAGCTCAGAGAGTGGTAGACATGTTAACAACGCTGTCTGGGAAAGCAGACAGGAGTATGTGGATGTGTGAGGAGGAAGAGAAGGAGGAGAAGCAGAGGATGGGGCAGGGAGGGCTGGGGGTACAAAGTTAATAAACTTCTAACCGACTCTGACCCATGTAAAAAATGAGGAATCTTACTTGGTTTAATTATGAAAGAGAAAGTAGCAAGTTTTGCTCATGCTGCATGTTTAGTGAACCCAAAAGCATAAACTGCATATGGTTGCAAAGCAGGAAATGAAACCCACTTATGGACACAAATACAAAAGTACAATCTGATCTATGCAACACATTTATAGAAGAGCTGCTGTAAGACTATGCTGACTGGGCCATCAGCTGACAGAAGCTGGTTTCAGAGGATTTATAGAGCAGAAAGGGACAAAAGTTCAGTTTTAATTATGACTTCTTTTAAACACAGTATACTTTAAGAGCTTTGTTAGAAAATGTATAATATATCTGATATAATCTGAGAAAAAACAAACAATAAATGACAGGACTACAAAATATAATATTTTTTAATGGCTATTATTAAGACTAGTTGTGGAGCAATCAAAACTCTAAAGCAGGAGTGGGCAATTACAATCCTTGAGGGCTTCTGCCCTGCTTGTTATTCAGATATCGTTTTCCTGCAAGACATGTACTTTTGAAAATGTTTAACATGTACATGTTTATGTCTGTGAAGATTCTCAGTCATCCAGGTGAAGTTGTCTGGAAGTTGAGTTATGGCAACTGGACTACAAGAAAGAAGTCCAGTTGCCATGTAAATGTTTAGTATCAAAATACCAAAGCTGGCATGTTAATAGTAACAAAATACACATTATGTACATGCATTTGTATACTGTACTATTGCTTGGATTTTGTGTGTCCAGTTGTAAGAAGTGAAAGTGGACAAATAAGGAGACTAGGATTCCCATACAGTTTGGGAACAGAGCTGCAGGAGGCAGTAATGGTAACGATAAAGGGAAGGTTTTAGGCTCCGGCTGTAGCCCAGATGATGGACGAGATAGCAAAATGCATGGGTATGTCTAATAAATACAATATAATACAGATATAATAATAAGTATTGTTCCCCTCAGCTACTGTTTTGATTCAATCTTTCTACTCTCATAGTGACAATTTTGGACTAAAACAAACAAAAACACTGGAGGCAGATAGACTTCCTAACTATCGGCTTAATATTGTAGAGAAACTCAGCCAGATTGTACTCACCAAAATTGAGCTAAAAGGTGTAAATAGGAGTAGATACTGAACTTAAATACATTCACACCGTTGACCCGAAACATGAGTCTAAATAAATCCTGATGTTGCTCTGTATATGCTGAAAGTATTGAGACAGCTAACAGCTTTGCCATAACAACATAAAAGGTGATAATACACTATGTCAATGTTGCGTTTCACATTAGGCCCCAATGTTGTTGGTGCCCTAGGCATCATTTTGTGTTGAATTAATTCATTAAACACTGAAATGTCTGTCTCTTTGTTAAAACAGACCTAATCCTTGCACTGGAGTATAACAAAGACACTACTCACAAAAAGTTAGGGATATTTGGCTTTCAGGTGAAATTTATGGAAAACGTAAAAAGTTCACACTACAGT
>JAUMHL010000025.1:17378715-17450240 GCA_032362345.1 Sandelia bainsii
AACAGTTGGATATGTGCATTCAAAAGTTTAGGGAAGGTCACATTAAGTTCACCTGTAAAGGTTATAGTGCATTTTAGTCATCTCAGTCATATCAGTGATATGCACCTACTTGTAATGATGTCACAAAACCCACAGTGATGCAATAGCTCTTTTCTCATGGGTCTTTAATGAGATTTGCAGTAACACAGTGTACAGGTGCGGTTAACATCAAGGAACCCCTCATGGACAGGTTTCTCACTTTCTGCTTCTCACTGCAATAACACAGAGTATATATATTGTAAATATAACCACAAATAATAACAGAATTATTTATTAACCTTGGCTTCATTAAGTACAGTTGTGGTAGTGAAATGATGAACATACAGTACCTTGAGTAACACATAGTGTACAGGTGCAGTTAACATCAAAGAATCCCTCATGGACAAGTTTCTAACTGTCTGGGGGGTTTGTGAAAAGAAAACTAATTAACGAATCCTGTTTTACAAGTCTTATATGAGACAAAAGAGAAAGCTAAAGTATATTAAGAACACAGACAAGCAGAAAGAGAGTCCTCACTACAATGGCCATAAATTCGAACTGTGACACTAAACTGTTGAATTGGATTTCCATCTGCAAATTCCAGGTGGCATGAAAGCTTCCTTTCCCATCTCTCTCTGTACACTAGTAACGTACAGCAGGTATGTGTCCTATGATCTGAGATGAAATTTGTAGTAGAGCTTCATGAGGTCAATTTGCAAAGATATGACAGTATGACTTGGCAAATAAAGATATACCAATGACCCGTTGGTAGATGGGCCACCCCACGGTGGAGTATGATGTACAATGAACTTGTATCTGACAGATTTGTAACTAAAATGTAGGTTAAAACGCTGATGTCAGGCTAAAATAAACCTGTCAATTATCATTCATGTATCAGGACATTTGTGTGAAATGGTGGCACACATTGCTTATTTTCTTAATTTTGGAGTCATCCACCACCACATGTAGAATCTATTTCTATTAAAAACACTTGTGTTGATTATGTGATTGCAGCCACATAAAGTAGGTGTTAGAAACCATCTCAGCGTGCACAGGTGTAATACATTGATGCATACTACTGAGATTTTATGTGTGTTTCTGCTTTTATTAATTTTTTATACGAATTTTACTAAAATATCTTGAAAAGTAGAATTAAGTATGCAATTTTCAACAAAGTAAATTCTGCACTCCTCATTTAATTAAAGTGTGCCAACTGTATCTGAAAATGACTTATGTCCTGGTCCTGATCCAGCTAACTGTGAACTGTAAACCTCAAAGAACCAAAACATACTAACTTACTAACCACATCGTCAACAGTCTAATCTAGAGTTAGTAACTCAGGCTTTTTCTTAGCTTTGGTGGAAAAACAAGAGTTGCTTTCGTTTTCGTTTCACGTCACTTTGACGATTAAAAGAGAGACATTAATCTACATCTAATCAGCATACAACACTCACTTCTACACAAATAATACAGCATCTTCGCAATATTTTACATTTTACAATATTCCTGTATGTATACATTAACATCCCAGGACACTTAGAGCATGTAAATTGAGTGACGTTTTTGAACATCGCATCTGCGTACCTGCTTCTCTCAGGTGCATCTCCCACTTCCGTAAAGACACCGCGAACAGAGCCACTTCCGCCATTTACCAAAATAAAATTACAAAGGTAGGCAAACGTCATATTTTCACAATAAACTGCAAATGCGGACAACATAAAGGAAACTAGCTTCATGTTTATAACACTCTCCATTAGATTATCAAGTTTATATCAATTTAAGTGAAAGTGAAAAAGTGCAAATTATGCACTAGCTAAAGTTGCTGAAATTATAATAAATTCACTAGATTACATATTGAAACTGATGCATAATTATGGGAATATGACTGCTATAGAACAGAGAAAACAGAGAATATGAAGTTAAATCATAATGTGTTACATGTTGGGGGATGAGGGCTGGATGGAGGGAGGGTGTTTGTTTTAATAAAAAGTTGCTTAAATCATTCAAATATAATGAAGAAGGGAAAAGATGAGGAAGGTGCAATCATAAAAATGAAACCTACTAACTAAATTGAAAAAACATTTGGACAAACTAATAACATAAATCCATATGATTTATAAAAGTCATAAATATCTTGTTTTTAGGACTGGGTGCATACACTTTGTGTGAGTTTAAATGAGTAGTGTTCGATCTGCTAATTCACAAGCTCATGACCAGCAAACTGCATCAGAAATGCAGCACAATCCTCACAATATGGAACACATAAATAGAAATTGTGATGTTAATGCCCCTTAAGGAATGTTATCCATAACAAAAAAAAAACACTAAGTCACTGCTCCCTATAAAAGAGATACTAAATAGTTTACTCAGTAATGAGCAGTACATTTTGAGTTTAGACACTTATTTACTTATTGATTTCAGTTACATCCATCTCTACCAAAGTTACATCCATCAGTTCAGTTACATCCGTCTCTACTTATTATTCATTGTCATTTTATGTCATCAAATTGTACAGTTGCACAATAGTTATTTTTACATCTCATCATCACTACTTTTTTGTCCTGTTTGTCCTGACCCTGTCATTTTTGAGTGCACTATAGTGCATACATTTACACATAAATTAGGAATTTAAATAAAATGCACAATATACTGTTCATAAAGAAGTGATAACAACAACAACAATAATGATAATAATAATAATAAAGTTAATTATGAGCTTAGTTAGCAGTAAAATCAAAATTCTAAAATTACAAATTAACAAACATTTTAGGAGTAGATAAAAGATTTTTGATAAAAGATCAATATTTGTTTAGTAGAGACGGAAGTAACTGAAATGAACAGCTGGTGGCAGAGTATACATTTTTTTACATGAGAACAAATACTCTATACCCTAACCATCTCTCACTTTTGTCTTTCAATGCATTTGGCCATTTAACAAATCAATTATGTCACATTTGTCTTTCAAGAAATTTTTATTGAATTTGCCCACTGGCTATGACGTCCTGCGCGGTGGGTAATTACATATCAAAATGGCTGAACACATCGAGGAGGTAAAAGAGACAACATTCTTCATTGACACGTTGGGACATGATACAAAGAGAAAAAAAGACACTGAGCATAATATACAGCTCTGATGAAAAGTTAAATAGTTAAATAGCACTGACACAGGCATTTAATCTTTACACTTTTACTGCTTCAAGGCTGCATGAAATGCACAGTATGTGATGAGTGAAGATACCAGTTAAGAAGCGAGCAGCAGCATTTTGTACCAACTGTAAACGATTAACGGAGGACTGACTGACCCCAATAAGGAGAGCATTACAGTAATCAAGACGAGATGTTATAAAAGCATGTATTACTGTCTCAAGGTTGCGTTTTGACAGAAGAGGCTTGACTTTTGATAACTGCCTCAACTGGAAAAAGCAAGACTTCACCAAGGCATTTATGTGGGTGTCAAGTTTTAGGAAGGGATCTACTTTCACCCCTAGATTTGTGATGATAGACTTCTCAAAAGGAGCCAGGGAACAACGGTTAACACAGGGGTGCAGCAGGTGTAATTAGGTGGAAACAACATAACCTCAGTTTTGCTTTCATTAAAATCCAAGAAATTTAGTGCCATCCATTGCCTAATATCACTACGGCAGTCAAGGAGAGGTTGGACAGAGCATGCACTGCTGTGCTTCAATGGAAAATAAACTTGGCAATCATCTGCATAACAGTGAAAGGGAATTCCCTGTTTCCGGAGAATAGTACCGAGAGGCAACAAGTACAATGAAAAAACAGTAATTACTATAATGTCTAATGAGTTAATGATGTTAAACCAAATTTTCAGGTCACACAGACAATGTCTATAACAGTAACATAAAAGACAATAGTCATGAAAATAGTAGACAAGTTATTTTAGGAACAACCAATTTCAAACACTGGATGAGGCCAGAAAGAGTCTAAAATTTAAAGACTACAAATCCCATGAAAAGCAACAAGTAAATATTTGTACTGTCCGTGCAGCCAAAGCCTCATTTAACTTAAAAACACACTGAGCCTGTGCTGCACTATGTGACACATTCTTGCATTGTGACGATCATAGAGTTAATCCACTGTAAATAATATAAAGAAATTGTAAACATATAGGATGTGAGTTAGTGTGAGTGAGTTTGTGATTTTAAATAGCCCCCCAAAAATGTCCTACTTATTCCTGTTTACATTAAGTGATTGTTCATTTTGGTCTTTTCATAGGATTTGCTGACAGGTTGTAGCCTATTTAAATTATTTTCTGGTTTCCTGTGGGTGGTGTCATCACTGTAAATCAGGAAGTGTTTTCTCCCCACAGGTTTTTATGTCAGTCTAACAGTCAAATGCATTAGCTTAAATACTAAAGAAGGTGGATGACAACAGGATTCAAAGTTAGAAACATAGAAGAGAAAAAATGGTCTGGACTTATGTAGAGCTTTTCTACCTTATTGGTGCACGTTTTACACTGCTCCTCATTCATCCATTTGCACATACAAGCACACACAAACTCACAAACAGGGGGCAACTTAGGGTATCACTGTCTTGCCCATGGACACTTCAGCATATGAAAGGGGGAGACAGGAATCGAACTACCAATCCTACAGTTGGTAGATGACCGCTCTACCATCTGTGGTAGGAAAAGTGTGGAAGAACAAGAGGGACAGAAAAAGGACAGTGAGAGACCAAATGACCTGAATCTGTTTTCCTCAGACTAAATTAGTCTGTAGGACACCAGAACCACTTTTCTCCTTTGTCTGATAATTACACAGTAAAATGAGGTAGGGTGGAGGAAGTCCCCCGTCAAATAGTTGTGATGGGAAATGAGGCATATGTGCATGCAAGTGCACATAAACACACACAGACTGGACTTACAGGGTGTGTCAATGGGCAGCTCCAGTAAATGCATGGTAGAGTGACATTCACAGACTTGTTAATCCAATAACTCAACACAGCTTCACAAATACAGCTGAGAGAGAGCAATAGACAGAACCAGACTCACTGACTGAGAGACATCAGACACAGAAGTGGAAATGCAGGTCAGCGGAAATGAAGGGAGGGGTTGCGGAGTTAGCGTCGTTTGAAGAATGGAGTTAGACAGTAATCCCCTAACCTGGCTCAGGGTTCATCTACCAACTTGGTTTCAGAGTCTGTCTCAGAATGTGACCTGTAAAGTCTGGTCAAAAGAGAAAAATAAAGGGATTAATAAAGTGATTAGATATGTTAGTGGAAAAGATGTTCATATATATAGCACCATAAAGTACTGATAAACCAGGATATGATATAATAAAATTTATACTTGGAGCATATTTGTTACAGAAGTTGTTAGTTGCTGCCTAATGGTGCCTGCTACCGTTAAACAGGTGGTAAAGTTTTCAGCTCTTGTACAATTTTCCAAAATACAACACAACTGTGATCCAACAGCTACATCATGCATGAGGAAGAACAACAAAGACCAACACATTTTCTGGCTTCTCCTTGATGAAACAAAAAACTCTTAACTTGGCCCCCATTAAAGTAATTATTCTCAAAGAAGACACATATAAACACTTGATTTAGAAAAAGAAAATCAGTGATAGCACACAAGATGTGTATAAATCTCTGCATTGCTCTGGGTGAAAATTTTCTCGAGGTTTGTTTCCCAATGTATTAATTTTTGTTTCTCACCCTGCTTAGCTCTGGCGTCTCCGAGAGCCTGTCAGGGCTCATTTAGCTAGGGTGTGTCCCTCCCTGCACATTACAGTTTTCAAAGACAAATTGGAACTATATTAATGGACCAGTTTCTATACTCAGAACAATCCCCACCTCTTTTTATATTTTCCACCTACTTTGTTTTGCGAGTTGGAGTATACAGTAACTCCAGTGCAGAGAAAAAAATCAAGAATGTTGTTATTAAGAAAGTGTGCAGCCTTTTGTCACTTTGGTATTGGCTGTGTGTCTAATTTCTTTTATTATTTTAACACTAGGCTAAAAGTGGTCAAATCCTCAGTGAAAACAATGGAAATTGCTCACAGATGGCCTGGCGCAGCATCAGAAACAGGTCAGCTGTCTGCCAGTCTCTCAGCTGGCAGCACAGATTAAATAATTGTTGTTGTTTTATTTGCACATTTTCTTTTTACTTTCATCACTACAGTGACCACAACTCTGAACTGGTGGTGGTTTGAGGCAGATATTTGGATATTATGAGTCAATTAATGTCCTCTACATTGACTCACACTTGACTTTGGAGATCATATATTTAACATTTTTCACTTTTGTTAACTGTTTTTTAACACCAAGCATAAAAAAACTACATTATCAAACTTCTACACAACATTTCTGAATGTTTTCTTCCTGACAGATGCCATGCTTCTTTAAAATGATTAATGTATCACTTAGCATCAGCTGATAACATCTGGCATGAAAGACAATGACTGAGCTGGGAGGAGCTGACAAAATGTAAAAAAAAAAGAGAGAGTTTTGCCCTGGGAGAGTGAGAAAGGAGAAAAAGAGAATGTGAAGAGAGAGAGAAGGAGGAGGAGGCAAATGTTGAAAAGAGGAGGTGAAGAGCATGGGCAAGAAATTCATTCACTTACAAAGTGCTCTAAACATAACTGAGGGAGTACGGTACTTACAATGTAATGTGCATGTGTAAGACTTCTTATATCTTTTGCAACACCTGGCATCGGTTCATTTAGAAAAAAAGCTAAATGTTCCATTCTGCCCCCATCTCTCTTCTCATCTTCCCTACTGCATGCCAGAACGTCTCGTCATGAGAAGAGAGTTAAGGTATGCCAAAAGGAAATAGCTCTAGCAGCCATGCATCCAAACCTACCAAGAGCTGCAGCAGTAAGGCTCCATTTCTTCATAGAGAAGAAGAAGAAGATGGTGATGGTGTTATGGAAAATAGCATTTTGATGATCTATAAAAAGACTGTAGTGTATTTTTATGTTGTTTGTTGTTATGTTATTATTATTATTATTGTCATTATGTTGTTACCCATTTTTAGAGTTTTTGTGTCTTCAGTGAAAACAACGGGCTTGGGACTAAGAGCCATTGAAAAAAATTTTTAACAACACATACTGGTGATTCTTGCTTTTTCATTGTCTTTCATGACAGTGAGAAAAAATCTTATAACAAAGTAATGTCTTCTTGTGATTCTCACTGTTATCACTTCCATATTGTGACCAAATGTGAAGTTATACAATAAATGTACAAGAAATAAGTACAAGAAAAAAATAATGTTAACGAAATGTTAGTGAAAAGTAAAGAAACTCCTCAGTTTGACAACCACTCTGGACAATGTATGCACAAAAAAATTTTTTTCATGTACTGTACTTCTTCACATCCTCACTTTCTGTCAACGCCTGTAGGTGGCACACTCCTCCTGGCAGACCAGTGCACCACAGTGGGGAGATGTGTGGCTTTGGCTCACTGTCTGCTGTCTATGAGGCCATTGTATCAATGAGGTAAAGATAGCATCTCTCAGTAGACATCACCTGCATGGACACAAAGTGGCCAGTGTTCACGTCCAACCGCCCATGAATAAGAGCTCAGCATCTGGCTGAAAACTCTGCTCTGCTCCCCCAGACAAGTCTCTGGCTTCTATTTCTGTTCTTACATCTCCCTCTGCTTACCCCAACTCCCTCCTCTCTCCTTCACTGTCTCTCTCTCTGTTTTACTGTTTCTTACACCAAACCACTGACCTCAATACACTGACAGTACATCCTCATCATCAAACTCCCTCAGTGATTTACAGCCACTCATTTGCTTGTAGTGTGCTCAAGTAACATATTGCTGGAAATAGTTAAAGATTGTGACACTGCAAATAATGAAAGGAAAGTCATGGATGCCACATGGTATGAATTATATGAAGATGATATGACCAAATATGAGATAAAGACCTCTTCACATTACAATAATGAACAGCAGACATGGTTCTCCATCTATTTCCATAGTGATGACGTCCTGTGGCAGTCGTCAGGCCACCCACTGAACCGAAGGTCAGGCCAGGTGTGTATTAACCAGTCATCACATGTGGATGGTACCTAATGACGCTGCTGCAGGAGGGAGGTGACGACCAACAAGGTAATTGTGTCTGTCACACTGAGAGATTGATGCTTTCTCAGGCCTTTGCTGTAACGCCCAGTGACGTACAGCACATTAAGCAGGTAGTTATTCAAATGAGCACTGTCATGAAATGGGAAACTAATTAAAATGTAACATCATCACACACTGCTCAATGACACACACTTACCATCAGTTAGTGTTACAGAAAAATCAAGGCCCCAGTCACATAATAAAAATGTCAACACTGACTGAAGCATGAGGCAAAGATGATGATGACTTAAGTATATGCAATATTTCCCTTACAAAGTAATTTTGTTGCCTCAACCAGATAGCCATGCATGAGGCTGAGAATCCCAAAATTCTTGAATGTTGTTTGTGTTGTGTTTGACCATTACCTGTGAATTGTACAGGCAGCAATTCACTTTTCCTACAAAACATATCAGTATATAATTTCTGGTTGATATGGTTGAACTCCTCCCACTGATAAATGTACTGTTAAAACTTTCCATGTCTTAGAAATTCAGTCAGTGATTTCCCTGTACAAATGTTGCTCCTATTTACTGCAGCAGTCTAGAAAAACCTCTAAAAGCACAAGCACCTATAGCTATGTTCTGTCTGTCCTCAGGTAATTTCTAGGACCCAGCCCAGCTGCACTACCCCTCTCCATCCCCACCACCACCAACTCAAATTACATACATTCCTTTCTCCCTAACCTGCTCTTTAGTCTAAAGGTGAAGGGAAAGGATGCCTGAGGAGACATCTTTTAAAGAGGCGCACATACTCTATAGAGGACACAGCATTCACTGTTTTAAAGTATGTTCAATATCATGTAAAGCTGCTGCAGACTCTGAAGCATGTGAGAGAGGTGGTTTACACCAGAGACGTGGTACCAAGGGGGAAGATAAACTTGAGTTAGATTCAAACAGAAGAAAGCCTGTAGGTGTGAAAGCAACCTTAGTCTATTAGTTTACATGTGTACTTTTGATTGCCATTTGTATCAGTGATAATAACACAACACATTCTGATTCCAGAGTGTCATACAATGACACTTCCTGCTCTGCATCAGAATACCGAAGCTAAAAGTTACCTTTCAGCGTCACTTTTTCACGTCATGTGAATGATACCAAACGAACAGTCACAAGACAGCAACATCGTGGTTTGATTGACTTTATGCCAGTGATAAATGATGATGAGAATGGGCTCAATAACACTATACTCATCAATCTCCTCACTGAGACAATGCAGAAACATCATTAAATAAGATGTCTGACAGAGTTAAGAGAAAGAAAAGATTTGGCTGCTTTGGTTAAGACGGAAACTGTGATCAAAATTTGTAAAAACTGGGATTAACCTTTAATTAACCTTTAACTGTCCCGCCTTGATTGTAACCTCTAATTGACTGTTTACAGTAAAAAGGTTAAGAATACTGCTGAACAATGTAAACACAGTGCATTAATATATGATTACTTCATACAGGTAATCATCTTGACCTGTACATGACTAAAATGACTGGATCATTGCTTTCAGATGGTTGTCATTTTACTATTTAAATCTGATGTGTGGGTCAGTATCACACAAGTAAAAAAGCTCAGTTAACTATCTCATCATCTTTATAACCCTAGGATATCACACACTGACAGCCACTCTAAGAGATATTAACCTAATTAGTTCCCCTGTGTGAGGCTCTTTTATCTCACATTCAGTTATAACACACAAATGTTTTAATGAAAACATCAACAGCCATCACCTTCAAGTTTCTCCAGGGCTGCAGGCAGCACCCTAGGACAGAGAAGAAAGAGAGAAACATCTTTCCCTCAGGAAACAGGATGTCCTGACTCAGATTTGTGCCCCCAGAAGATCCAGATCCCCAAACAAAATAAAGTTTTCCATAGCTAAATATGGGGCAATTGGAAGGCCACCCAAAGCTTTTTCACCCATTTGATCATCGTGCCATCTGCCTTTGTATCTTTCTAGAAGCAAATCTGCTTCCAAGTTAAACACGTTTTCTGCAAACTCATTCATAAGATGAAGAGCATCTGTGCTTGACAAAAACATGTAAATTTTAACGTCCCAGTTAGCACACATTGCCTTGATCTGTTTCTTGCTGCTGTCCATCGTGTTTTCTATTTGTTCTGATAAGAAGTGGGATCTCCTGTCATTTTAGCTTAAAGAATTAATTTTAACTTATCTACTTAAGAATAAATCAGAAATTACTGGAGTTCCTAATATTCGTCATGGGCTGTCCCAAGGCTGGTAACCCAAGAAGAATAACAAGTGGCAAGGTCCCTGAAACAAGGCCATGTGATCATCAGGGGCAGGGCCAGATGGGGGACCAGGATGACATGACTTGCACCTGTAAGTACAAGAAGAGCTAATCAGATCAGAGGGAATTTGATCATTATGCAGCATTCTAGAGGACAGAAACAAATTACATTTTTATCATTTGTAGTGCTTCTTGTCACCAGACATCTCAAAATAATATGTCAATAATATATCAGTATAAATCAGTACTATTTTATCATTAGGATCAGTACAGCAATATTCAAACCCATCTCACATGATGCCTGATTCGCATGACTAGGTGTGCACATTTTTTTTATGCAGCTGTTCCAAAAAAGTGCAGATTTAAATATCAAGCCACACCTTAAATTTTGCTGGCGAACGTCTAGATTTTCCAAACCAAAAGAAAAAAACACACAGTCCTCCCACTTTTCTGACAGTTCTCCTAGTCCCAAAGCTAATTCATAAATATCTATAACTAAACAAACAATGGCCCAGTCTCTTCCCTGGTCGCTCATGATTCTATTTTTACTCAGTTCATACCTTGTTCATTAGTTGCTACTCAGGATTTTGTGTTTTGCTACATCAAATAAAATATTTGAGGGTAAATACACCTAATTTTAGGGTAGATTAATGTTAAATTACATGTAGCAGCATCATGATCAACAGTCTGAGCAACCCCAGAATTCACAGCAGGTCCCCCTGGCCTCCAAGTCCATACAATCCCTCTTCCCATGGAGGACTAAGATCTGGCCTTTCATTTCCTCTGTACTCTGTGGTGCAGATGCCTGGTTCCTTTCACCCATGTGGAGATCTGAATGTGGCTCACACAGCAAGCAGATCCTAAACCACATCGGTGGGGACCTCACCCTGACTGTTGTCTTTGCAGATTTGCCCCTTGCTCTGTTTTCAGTGTCATGGGGGAAACGTTTTACATTACTGGGAAAGGAACATGAATGGTAGCTTTGTTGGTTGGTCTTCATTTGGTCAGGTCTTTGAGTTCCCCCACGACCACCACCACTGCATACCCCCCAAAACCACTGCAATTAGCTCTCTCTTACCATTGTTTCTTCAATTGTTCATTCTATTTAATGAATCAATAAAGATTTGTATCTATCTCTTTTTCCTTCTCTTTCTGTAACTGTCTTTTTCATTATTATTATTTTTTTGATCACAGAAATACAGGGCAGCACTGGTGGAGCTTTGATGCAGACGGGGCCATCTGAGAGCATGAGTAAACCCAAGAGCCAAGGTCCAACAAAGGATGCTCAGTCTTCCAGGCCTGACTAACTTTATTTGATTAAAAAAAGGAAAGAGTCTGTGTTTTCATCTTTCATATGTCAACTTCAGCACATTCTTCATGAAGAAACTCCCATGTGATTTTACACAGCTCATGCTTCTCTGTAGTCACAATTTTACAGAGATTAAACATGGATGCAAAGTATATACACAATCTGCTAAACGGTTCCAGTCATCTAAATAGCTAAAGCTTTTTGTTCAGATAGTGCTTAGAGGTGCCTTTTAAACTTGCCCTAAACAATGAATGCATTTTGAACAGTATATCATACCATAATAACCATAAACAACATTTTTTTATATAAATGATATAAATGATTTCTTACTGAACACTTTAAGAGATAAGTAACAAGTGAGTATCCCTTTTCAGGCTTTCATTTTGAAAATGAAGATGTAAAAGTACATGACAGGCAGAAGATGTGTCAGTTGCTATATCTTGGTAGAAAACTATGGCCGCTGCTGAGCATCATTGTCTCAGGATGATTCTCACATCATCATTTTTGTTTTGTTTCGTCCAATTCCAATTTTTACACCAGCCACAGAGGCTAAGTTACTGTTTATAAAGTTTAAAATGCAGATAATACTTGTCAGAATGGACAACTATTGTCAAAAAAGGTACATGTCTAACAAATCATGCAACACTGTCTACAACCAAGTGGCTTCAGTGGTCATTAAGGGTGACCCCTGTTTGCAGGGCACTGGTATCCAAGGATATTGCTTTGAGAAGCACGCAGAATGTGGAGAAAGGTTAGAAACAAACAGAGCCAAGGGTCAGTTTGTTTGGGATTCTTGAGAGGAGATAGCAGTTCACAAAGCCTTTCTAATGGGAACCAGCTGACTGCTAATAAAGCTATAGCCTGTCTAGGGCTATTTGCTTTTGTTGTGGACCTTTAGGCGGGAGGGCTTCTGTTTATTGTGCTTTATTCACCCAAGCTCCTCAAAAGTAGGCAAGAGAAATGTATACTGGGTTGAGTTCACTTTAAGTCCACTAGATTTTATCACGCTTCTCTATCAGTTTTCCCAGAATGAGATATGTGCTGATACACCAAAAAGTGAAAGCAGAAAAATCCTCTTGATTTGCTGACTTGGTTCTTCTTCTTTGGATGAGGTCTTTCAAAATGTAGTTTTACAGCAAAGGTGGAGTAACTTTTGCATTAAATTAGGACTTTTGATTTTATATTTGATGATCATCTGGTGGTACAGTGGAGTAGTGGTTAATACTGTCACCTCACAGCAGGAAGGTTTTAGGTTTCAGAGGTCTCTGGATTCCACAGGTTCTCCTCATGGCTGTGTGGGTTTCTTAAAGTGACTAAGGACCTGTCCTGGACATATCTTGCCTCTTGCTGCATGTTTTTACTCCAGTCTCCTCACATCTCTCTAAAGAATAAGTGGATATGGCTAATGGGTCTGTAGGCTTTATCCTCTGGTGACCGTGAATTTCAGTCCATCCAGAAGAAAGGAAAACAGTAGACCAACAGACTTATCCATAGAACCATGTCAGTAGCATGACAAAGAAAGATAAACAATAACATGAAAGTACTTATATAAGTGCAAAATTTTGCTGTCTGCATCACAAGAAATATGAAGAGGTGACTTGTGAAACGACTGATATAGTAATATTGGGAAGGACAAAATCTCCCCTTCTGAATAATTGGAAATGTCTGGTTCCCTTGGTAAACAGTTTTTCTGCTGTTCATCCAAAATCAACATGGAGATCATGCTCAGTTTATGCACAGAGGCAACACATAAAGGAGAATTTGTTTCCCCTCTCATGCTCCATGTCTTTCATTTTTGCTCCCAAGAAAAATAACTGTTTTGTTTTGTCTGAACTGTGCTGCAGAGCTGAGCCATATTCCTCTCAGGAGATGCTTGATTAACTTTGGACATGATCCCAGATGCTGTAGGTGTTAAACTAGAATAAAAATGATCTCTAAACAAAACACATAACATGTACTGCTTTGTAAAGGCTCCCAATCATTGATCAGCAACACAAACTCTAACTCACAGAGAGATTAATAGAAAATTTCCTCTGAATGTCTCAGAGGAATCACAGCACAAATAAAGTTGAAGTCAAATTTGAGTCAGGCTCAGTTCCATTTGATCACCTACACTGTGCTAAAACCTACAGTGGACATGTATATTTACACACAAAAAATGTATTATGAAAAAGCTTCTTAGTACACGTACAAGAATTTAAATAAAGACTGTGTTGTGATTTTAATGGTCACTATTAAACTGTACATGTCTGATTTTCTAGTCTGTCTTGTGGCAAAATCAAAATGTTATGTTGAGGACATGATGGTGTATGGAGACAAATTACTTTTAACATAGACGAGAAAAGCATGTTTTTTGATCTACATATCAAATGTGTATGTTTGGTTTGGTTAGTGGATTGAATAATGCATTTGTGAAGTCTTTTTCTTATTTATTTGATCATCAGTATTGAGCAGCAACTTGTTATATTAAACTAAGAAGCATGGTATTGTTTTGACAGCAAGAACACTAAATGTATTGCATAACATTCAGTTTTATTTTTCTGTAGAGGGCAGACGTCCAGTACAGGGAATACTTTCTTTAATCCCTTTACTACATCACCCCTTCACCATCCAGTGTTTCCACTCTAAAAAAGCTTAGTGTCTCACTATACTTGCTGCAGAGGATAATTCAACTGTATAGTGTTCAAATAAGTGGAAGTCACACACGTGCTACTGTGCTGGTTGTGGACTGTGAGAGTTGGCAGATGGGCTGAATTCTAACTGGATGCCAGGGAACTTGATCA
This sequence comes from Sandelia bainsii, assembly GCA_032362345.1. Lineage (NCBI taxonomy): Eukaryota > Metazoa > Chordata > Actinopteri > Anabantiformes > Anabantidae > Sandelia > Sandelia bainsii. The sequence continues at coordinate 17,393,147 of JAUMHL010000025.1, forward strand.
TGCAAAAGCTACTCTCAAACAATGTTTAATGGGCAACAAAACACTGTCCTCCAATCAGACAATAGTTTGGAGGGACACACTGAAGGGAATTATTCCTGGCATTTACTTACAACTGAATCTCATCATTTTTTCTGTGCTTTAAAATACAGCCAATCTGTAGATATTCTGATGATTAAATTACCAAGCCAAGAACTCCAGGTTTGAAAAGAAAAAACAAGGATTGGAATTAAACAACAAGCAACTTAATCTACTCATTCCTGAAAATGTGCATAAAGGTTTGTAGAATAATGCTGTATTGGTGTACTGGCAACACAAAGACTCAATCAGTACAGTAAACTATCTTTTTTTAGCTACTCTCCTCAGTGCTGGAAAATAAAATCAGAGTCACTGCTTCACATACTTTGGACTGATTAATGTTGCAGCTATCATGAAAGGAGCCCCCTGAGAAACATAGACCTCTATTATTCATTATACCTGAGTGCTAAGCTTTAACCCTCTCTCCTCTCTCAATCTTGTTCACACATTAAACCCAAGGAAATTTTATGTAGTAACTAGCTTCTCTTTCATTTCACTGTAGATGCATTTCAGATAGACCTGGAAACTAGTAATTCAGCTAATTCTAGTGCGTCAGACTCTTGGATAAATCGGGACCTTGTCTTGCCCAGTATTGACATAAGCCTGTTCTCCACTGCTTGAAAAGCTGCCTCTATGAGTCCAGACTTTTACCTACCTGGGCACAGCGTAGTTCCACCTCAACAACCAAAGGATTCCACAGGCAGGATGTATAGAGGGCTCTATGTAAAAGAGTGGCAAAAAAATGTGCATAAAGGTTGTTTTCATAACGAAGGATGTATATTAAACACTGGATAAGCCAAACCCATTTGACGAAGGCACAGGAAGGTATAAGCTCAGTATGAAGTCAGAATTTTAGCAAAAATACCATATTCATTTAGACTGTTTGTTAATAGTACTTCCCAATCTAAAATAAAAGCTGTAATGTGATAATGACAACGACACACTGCCAGAGCTTTTTGTTCAGTAATTCTATTCTCAGACTTTTATTCACACAAGATCCCATTAAATGTGTCATTATGAAACCCCACAATGTAGTCAGCAGACAGTAAAAGCCCAGACATGGAGAGGTCAGAAGGACAGAGAGAACCAATGTCTAATTGGTAAGAAAACCCTGTGCCAGTCTGGAATACACTCAGAGAAATGTAATTTTCATTCTGAGTAGACTTGTATGTATTTTTCTGATTGTTTGGCAGTCAGACTGTTCATATAATTAAAATGTTGCTCTTAGCTCACATATATAAATACATAATAAGGAATGTTTTGTTCACATATTGAAGTGTAAGTGCAAGGAAGCTATTCACTGAGACAGTAATATGTACCAATCCTTTTACATTCTGTGAGAGAAAAGCATAAAAAGAAACAAAAGAAGATCATGGAGGGTCAAAAAAGGAAAAAGTGGATAAAAAGATTTTGTAATTATTTTTTTTGCTAAACCCCTCTTCCAAGCAGTGGTTGTCCAATCATAGCTTATTAACCATAACTAGGAACAGCAGGCCTGTCAAGTTTCAGATTTCTCCACATTAAGCCCAAAGCACCGCGCTTATTGCTGCAGTCAGCACAAGCCTTTCTTAGCTTTTTCAAAACCTAACACACAAAAGCAAATTTCTAAGGTAATGTAGGCTGCAAACATTTAGCATGTCCAGCTTACAAGTTTACCACTCATAGTAGCTAACACAGCTTTCAGTCCAAGTCCAACAATACAAACAGCAAAGTGTAAATTTGACCTATTTCTTACTTGTTATGTTAGAACACAATAACAGCTTGATGGTTAACAAGCAATATGAGAAATGTGCTGTTCCTCTATTTACTGTAGCTTGAATCATCCGCTGGTGAAGGTGCTGAAGCGATATAAGTTTGGCCTCAATCTTTCACCATGGTGTCACATGTAGCCATCAATCTAAAATACCTTAGTATACTGGCCAGTGGTGATGATATAATAAACAGAATATAATGTCCAAACCCATTAAGATCATGTCACTGCAATTCTTAAACTCGAGTGAGTGTGTTTTCCTCCTGTGAAGAAAAGCAAGCTATCTGTTCATGGCTTGTAGGCATACAGCAGGTCTGGGTCATTCCTGCGCTTTCATTCATACCTAATATAATAATCTAAGTATGAAAATGGTGAATGAAACCAATACTCTTAAATCACGTGAATGAACCACTTAAGAACAAATCTGTTCATACAACTTGTTGTTTCAATAGTCTTGATGTTTCAGAAATGATAACTCTAAGTGGTAAATCTGCCACTGTGTGAGGCAGGTGAGTCTTAGTAAACAGAATAAAATATATATTTTTGGTATCACAATTATTTCAGCAGTTGTACACATCACTACACAGCTAATACAGTTTCTGTTTCTGGCTGTTGCTTTGACAAAAGTACCTTCAATGTGCTGCCTGTTATTTCAAATGTCAAGTAAAATAAACAGGGTATAATGGGTTTGCTAATGGAGCAAAACTCCTAATAATCATACTTTTATACGAGAGAAGGCACTACTGTGATTACAGCAAAGGATGGTTTATTTCCCTGGCTGGCAGTGAGGCTCAAACATTTGCTGTACTGAACTCTTCCGTTTGGTGGAGCAGGGCAGGCTGCATTTCATCCCAGCCATCAGAGTTTGTGCAGTGTCCGAAAATACATCTGCTCCAGAAATGAATTTACCTGTGGAAACAGAATAAACAGAGAGAGGTTTTAAAATTCTGGCATGCTCAGAGAAATAGAGAGTGGGAATTTGACTTTCTACTCCCACAATAAACAAAAACCCTGCAGTTGGATAAAGTCTCCATAGTGGGGGGTTGAATCATCACAACTGGCCCCCTGGCAGGCTTCATCAGCGCCTTTACCTTCCAAAACATGGGGAAGATATGTATGTCATCCTCCGCTACTCCAATATTCCCAGCCCTAATGACCCAAGTGAATCCAACAATGGTTTAAGCAGCACTGAGATGACAATTATATGTAGAAAATGTCTGAAAAACTTCAAATGTCCACATTTGAGGTGGACATAACCACACTTGTCTGTTGAAACTAGATTATTATGATTAATCAATTACACAAATTCTAATTAATCTGCTAATCCTGCTACATGAGTGGCTTTGTCTACAGCCAGGAAGCACTTCATTATTGGTTATTTGTATAACTGTCAAAACTGAGGATTTTCCTTTAATCACTGGAAGCTCGTCTCTGTGCTCTCTTCTGCCTGTTTTCATGTGACTTACTTGAAAAGGCCCCCATCTGACTCACCACAGGTAAACTCAGCCATTCAACTGATTTCTCAAGTCCTGGACTTCTGCCATGTGTCTACCAATCCAGCTGCAGCCATGAACAAAAAGTGACAATTATATTACGTTTTATACCTGCTTAAAAAATCCAATAACAACTAATATAGTGGACTTATGAACAGTGGTGCAGTTAATGACATATGCAGTTGCCAGGGGACATGTATGCTGTGGCTGCATTATTCCTGTTCTTGACACTTGGTATCATATTCTATAGTGACCATAGCTGTATTTTCAGACCGTGGTACAGTGCTGTCAGAAACATTTCTTCAGGTTGTCAAAGAGAAAAAGGCATCTAAAAAGCAGCAGATTTCTCTATTAAGACTCAACCCCATGTGTGACCAACTCCATTATTGTGGAATAAGCCCATTACAATGATAATGCCAGCAGAGCTATTCTAGATACCTCTAAGTTGTTTGGCAAGAAGGTTTAATTCCTGATTTATTTTGTTTAATGGTGCACTATAATCAGCTTAGAGGGTTACTGCTCTTTTGCTGATGAGGTTGACATGCATTTCTTCCAGAAAGGGGCCTTTTAATCTGAGAGTCTGTGGTGGTGTGTGGTTACTCTGTACTGTACTGTATGTTGAATATTTATCTTGTTTATAAATGTCTATTCACTGGTTAAACACACACACAGTGTTCACCGCGATGTACACAACCTCTCCTCAGATGGCATAGTCATTCCCTGCTGGATACCAAAATATAACACTATGTTCCCCTATTTTCAGCCCTCACACACACACACACCTCTGTGTAAAAGATTCATATTCATGGAAACACATCATGAATAACTCCAGCCACAAGACAAATATGCCACGGTGCGTATGGTTTTCTTTTGATCTATTTAAGAGTGAGCACCACCATATGCACAGCACATTACAATAGTAACTTTGGCCTGTCTAGAGTACTATTGTTTTTGTCTGTTCATGAAGGTAGGTCTGTTGGCCCAGTGACTTGCTTGCTCCCTTTAAAGGTCCCCCAATAATTACAGATACCTGCAGAGATGTATTAAAGTGGCCTTCATCTTTTTCTGATCCCCGATTTTTTTTTTGTCCTAACTGATGGAGTGGCAGATAAAAAAAAAACTGACGTGTTTAACATTGGTTTCTTTGTTTACATGAAAACGCCACAGTGTCCCATTGAAAATGTAAAGCTACATTAAATTGTTTTCATGTACACATGAAACAACAAGTGTGGTGGATGTATGTCACATAGTTGCCCAACCAGGTGTTGAGTAAAACCAAAGTTTATATATGAAATCTCAGAATAACATAACATCTTCAAACTCCTCCTGATTCTAATAAGACAGGCCTACTTATTTTTTTATTTATATTTTTTTGTTGGCAGCTACTTTTGCTCCCATATCCAGGGAGTGAGATATCCAAGAGATATCCAAGATCCCATATCCAGAAAAGGCAACCCAGTCAAAACTCACCAGAAAGGTGATCTCAGGTGATCTCAGCAGGTCAACCAATTGCAGAGTCCCAGTCTCCTTTTAGACCTCTGGAGCCTGCCCTGTGTGGGGGAGTCATTAAACAAATCTGCCATGATCTCTCTCATCTCTCTACCTCTTCTCTCTCCACCATCACTTACTTGACTTTCATTCTCTCTCTCTCTCTCGCCTTCATCCTGCTTTTATCCATTACTTGTGCTAGCATCAATTATTGTGTTTTGCTCCCTTTACTTACCTTTGAAATAACACATTTCCTCTAAATTTTATCATTCCACACTTGTTCCTTCACTTTTCTTCACCTCTCCTCTTTCCCTTGTTATCATCCTATGATCAAAACATACTCTCCACCACTTTTTGTCTTTCAATCCTATTTCTCCTTTATCTCATCTTCTTTTTTATACCTGGCTTAATTTCTGCCTAAATATGCTTCCTGTCTTAAAATCAGCCTCCATCTGTCTCTTATATTCAGTCTAATTAAAGTAGCACCATACAAGACGTTCAAGAACATAACTCATGGTAAAAGTAAGTAAAGTAAGCAAAAGTAATCATTTATCCAAAAGGGACAAAACAAGATGGATTATTTGTATATTTTTTGTCAATGAAGAGCAAAATACACCTATCTGTAAAATGACGTTACTGGCTTTATTAGCCAAGTGTGTTAGGACATACATGGGGTTTGACTCAGGTTTCCAGTAATTATTGATGTGCTTGCATAAAAGTGTAAAGAAAACACAGACAACAGACATGTAACTAGAGCAAGAATAGGAAGCAAAGCAATGCCAAGCAGACATAAACATACATCACAGTTATTATGTGCATGCAAGTAGGTGAAAAAACAGATGCATTTAAATATATAAACTAATTAAATAATATAACAATGGACAAAAACGTACAATGTCTTCAAATAGTCCAAACAGATCAAACTGGTTACTGTATAGTCTGTATCAGGGCTGTATGTGAGTGCAAATGTGCTGCAATAAATACAGGATGGGTAATGTAATACTGTTACTATCAGTTATGGTTTATGTTGATAGCCTATAGCTATCCTTGTCTGATACGTACATTCTGACTTGTTATATATTTTAATGGATAGCAGGCACGTTAACGCGCAATTTGCTTATTAAACCAATATTCTTAATTTGTAACCACAGTAGATGATTTGATTTGACAGATGGATGGACATATAATTTCTGCGTATCTCATTTCTTATACTTCAGTATAATGAATTTTAAAAAAACTTGTTGTTAGGGGGAACTTTAAGGCGTGCAGGTACGCAAACAATCTAAAATAAAGAAACATAGTGTAAAGACTGAAAGAAAGAGAAAGTTGAAGAACACAAAGGTTATTGGAAGTGGAAGCGGTAGTGGCCAGCAGCATCCAACACCATGAAGGCATGTTAAGTCAAGATGTTCTTCTTGATTGTCATGTTTCTCTTTCTCTACTCCCTATGCATGCACAACCCTTCCCTCTTCTCTCTATCCCCAAAACCCCCTCTTTCCTCCTCTTCTCCACTGCCCAGCCATCTCTCAGCATTCCTCAGGTCTGCCACACAGAGCCCCATTGTGTCAGTGGGTTAGGGAGGGAGCAGGCAGTCCAACCTCTCACCATGTGTTGCCACTGGACTCACCTTAGGAGACCACAAGCTACTGTACACCCTTTTCACACACCACCTTGCCTCTTTCTGTCTCCATTTCCTGCCTCCCCTCATTCCATCACTCTCCTCCATCTCCCATGCCTTCATTCCGCCCTTCATTCCCTTTTCTTCTGCTTGTACTGCTTTTGGAAATAGGCCACTATTAACACACTTCACCCTGTATTTTTTTTTAAACCAATGTTTATAACCAAACAGCCAGCCTCAAAAAGGCTATTGATGAAAAAATTCGAGCAAGAGAGCAAGCAAAAACCGTGGAGGAGAAATGGAAGGAAGAAGAGGTGGAGGGGTGTATAATTTGAGCAATATAAAACCTGAGATGCCACGGTGGTGCAAGCTGTCCTGCCACTGGGTTTGGGTTGGTAGTTCTTTCAGCAGCATAAAAGAGAATAGCAAAGAGGCTAAAAAAGGCTGATCCACAAAAGGCTTGTATTGTAGAGAATCACTGATGCCGTGCCTTACAGCCCTGGTATTAGAAATTTAAACAAAAGAGCAGCTTTACTGTAAAACTCTTCATTATTCCTCTTTTTTGGCCATTTGGAGGCAGCAGAAACAAGCTATATACACTTTTTATGTGCAAAATAAGCAGGCATTCAGCAGCATTATCATTCATTTGGAAACATGTTTGGATTCTATGTCTAATTTTCACTCAGCTTTTAGCTCTATTTTGGTCTACACCATCTTCAGGGGAAAACCAGCTGTTTCCTAGTTTGTGTGTGTAATTTGGTGCTGGGCAGGTAGTGTACACCAAGTTTTTTATTTGTTTGTTTGTTGCTAAAATCAGCTGAACTGTGACTGGAAACTTTTTTTTTTTCCTTTAACAGCAACAGAAGAAGGATCCCTCTTCAAGGACAGACAATGTGCAAAAGTTGTCATGTGTGCAGAACAAAGCAACACTGTACATTTACTTTATGGACAATCAGCGTTAAAACTATATTGGTTATGCATGTTGGCGTTTATAAATATAGTATGACTAAACATGTACTTTTAAGCAGGAGGTGCAAGTATTTTTGTAATTTTATTTAAAGAATATAAGGCATATTCAAACCACTTTAGGCTGACAGCAAGGGAAAGTCTGTGCAAACATTTGCGGTGCTAGAATTGACCCATTTCATCAGCCTCAAGGTTAATGAGTTCAATTTGACCCATTTGAGAGATTATCACGTGTGACTCAGAAACATAATTCTGTAAGACTCTAAAGGTCCAGAGGGGCTAGCAGTCTGAACAATACCGCTGTTTTCTTTTTGTGAAAACGCTTTTTTATGATATAGACCCTTAGCCTCTTCTTTTTGTGAATAATAAAATAAGACCCAGGCCCTATTTTCGTGCTATTACAGTAGTCAGTTTCATGAAAAACTCTAAGTATTAAAATCTTATTGAATTGCTCATGGACATCATACACATACAGATGAATGTTGCTGACACACACACACACACACACACAAGCTAAAGCACAAAGTCTAACTCCACACACATGCACACTTTGCACACTCAGTCTGAGTCTGAGAGTTCAGCATTCCTGAGAGGCTTAGATGCCGGTTGAAAAGAATGAGCAGCCACACAGAGGGATCTCCTCACGAGATAGAGAACCATGTGGCCTGCTTTCAGCCAGATTACAGAGTCGGCCAGAGCACTCAGCGTGACTGGAAGGACACAGCTGAGAGAAAAATACAGTAGTATCACTTTTCAAAACAGGCAGATTAGTATGTGTTGTTACAGTGCATTGTAACAACACATACTAATCATTTACTTCTATAAAACCTACTGTATTTTGTGACTAAAGGAGGGATTTATTAATATTGACTAAGGGGAAAGAAATACATGAGTCTTTCAAGTGATTTTACGAAGCACCTGCATGGTGTTTTGCTTTAGGCTCATGTTCCCACCAAGTCCAAAACAATCATCCATTGTAGCTCATAGTAGTTGTAGTGCTATGAAACAACCAGCAGTCAGTAAAAACAATATTCAACATGACAACATTACAATGAAAAGTAATCTTGATTTTATTGAACATAAAACAAGATTTAAATTTAAATCTAAATCTGTGTTATTCAAAGTAAAATTTTCAGAGTGAAAATGTAAATTATATTAATGGCAAAATTTCAGATAACTTCATCCATTGCTTGTCATTTGAAATAGTTTCTTTGTGATTCTGTTTTTATCAATTGATCATTTTTTATAGTTTTTTCGCATCTTGCACCATTTTGCATCCTTTTTTGTTCCTACAGGATACAGGGTAAAATTGTCAAAATGTTGAGAAAGATTTAACCAGGTCAGTAAAAACTCTTAAATTACATATAACAATAATCCTGCTGGTAATCCCAGAGTAAGGTCTCTCAGTTAGCTTGACTGTCCCATTTGACCTATAATAAAATGTATAAATATGCTCACAGTATAAAGTGTACTTCAATGTGTGCACAAATGTGAGACAATCTACATTATTACATTATTATCCATGTCAGTAGAGGAAGGTTGACATTTGACCCCGTGGTGACTCTATTTTTAACAGCCTCCACCAATAAAGTCTGACTGATGACTGTTGGTCTCCTGTCACTGCAGACAATTAGTAACCATGGACAAAGTGATACACAAATCTATTTGAGATATAAAATCAGTAGAAAAATTACAACCATGCATCTCTCAACAGAGCTGACAATATATTTGCACTTCTGCTCTGCAGAAACAGAGTTTATAAGAGAAGTGGACGGCTGAACCCAAGTAACAAAACTCCTTGTACAAAAGGACACGGAGCTGAGGAAACAGTCGAGGATCTCATTCAAGTGTGAGGAATGTACGTATTTAGGAAGGGTCTGCTGTCTTGTATGTGTGAGTGTGAGTCTCTGTGCCAATGCCTTCCTGTATGAGTAAGCACATGTTTGTGTATGTGAACGTGCACATGGATGTGTGTAAGTGGGTGGGGGTCAGGAATGCACCACTGTGACAGTGCTGGCTTTTATTGATTCAGCTGGGGCAAGAGAACTGCAAATGTCAGAACTGCAACAGGCCAGTGTCCAGAGGACTTCCACCACAAGACTCGATCCTGAGCAAACACCCTCTGTAGTAGAACTGAACATCGGTGTGATGTTCTCCTGAACTTTACCAATATCATACTCAAGTGTGAACCCCAGCTAGGACAAGGACGAGGACAAGAAGTAAGGTATAAAAAGCAGATTTCCGTTTCCTGGAGGATGTTCTTACCTGCAACAGAATCTGAAAGACAGAATTTATGAGACAGATACACAGAAATAAAAAACAGGTGGAAGAAAAAAGTCACAGGCTTATACAGTGGATTCAATAAACGTATATATAAAAATGTATATCAAACTCATACTAGATACTAAACTACAAAAAAATCCCCAAAACACAATGATTTATGGTAATATTTTGTATGTGGTTAGTTCAAGGTTTATAAACTGTACTGGTACGGCAAGGTACCACATTAGAGAATAACTACAAAGTGAGTATATAGTTACTGATTGCTAACTAGTGTGAAAAGGCATGTAGCATACAGATAAGTACACTGCAGAGATCATCAGGAAGATATTACATAATAATTGCCATTTATGGTCCATCTTGGACACTTGCTTTGACCTACAAGCTCTGAAAATGTTGGGGATGTGAAATGAGGAATTGTTTGAGGTCACTGAGCTGATCTGGTACAGCTTTGGGGAACCTTTCATAATTTTTTCACTCACTGATCAGTTTCTTTTTTTTTCTTTGTCTTTTCTTTTTAAGCTGGAGGGGCACAGCAGCTGTGCTATCAACAGCCAGCTGTGGAGTGCTTTGAGTTTTTAAAGAGAGTGATTCCAGATGGAAGTCAAGATGAGCTGAGGTAGGGAAATGCTTCATAGCTTTTCAAGGGACATGACAGCTTAGACTTGGAGAGCTGTGACACTCTGTAGGTGTGGGTGTGTGTCTAGAAAGTGTGCAAGGCGGAAGAAAGACATAAAAAAAATGGAAAGACAAACAGAGACGAAGGGGGTAAGAGAAATCCCCTGGGAATTAAATGAGTTTTTTTACTGATTACAAACCAGCCAATCCAGTGTAGCGACACTAAAGATGTCCCACAAAAGGACAGAACAAACCCACAGCTCCTCTGGTTTTCATTAACACTCGAGGTTACCTTTTTTCTGTCTCTAACATATTCCAGCTTGAGGCACCGGGAACCAGTTCATCTTTCCAGCACAAAGGCACAGTGCTAAATGCGTCTTTGTTTTCCAGAACAGAACTGTCCCTCTTTTTGTGAGATGGTTTTATTTTTCTGACTAACTCGCTATCAAATCCAACTCAAATTCAAATCTGCTATGGACTTAACAGTACTAAGAGTTTATCTACTTTCCATAACACCTCAGACAGTTTATTCCCTCCTCTCTCTTTCTCTTCTTCCCTTTTTCTCTCCCTCTCTTTCCACCTGGATGTATGTTGATCTGATGATTCATGGCCTGGAGCAACAGGCATGCAGTTATATGTGGAACATCCCATTTGCAGCAGCAAACACTATTTGCCTGCAATTATGCTACTCTGTTGTATCCCACTACATAGCTGATGGTTAAAATGATCAATATTCTTAATGTGTGTCAGCAGCATTTCTGAAGAATTTGTAATGTAGATTAATATGAACATTTATAAAATTATGTTTAATACATGCAAATAAATATGAACATATTTCTACCTTTTAAAAAAACTTCTTTGGTTATATTATTAGCTTAGCATAAACAAACAAGCGGCAACAGGTAGCCTGGCCCAAAGGAAACAAACAACCAAAATCTACCAGCACCTTTAAAGCGCAAAAATTATAGTAACACATTAATCACATCAGGAGGTTGCCAGGCAAACAGCAGAGCACAAAATCCCATCCCTGAAACTGCCTGTAGCTTTTACACTTTTTGTACACTTTTTTTTTTAATTTAAGTCTGCTTACAAATTTGTAGGATACTACTGCATACATGAAATAAAAATTAAAAAAAACTTTTGTGGCGCCAGAGGAAGCAGCACAAAGTCTGACAAATTGCCTAAAGTCATGTTACTTGAGTCAGTGTTGGTTGGAGCTGAAAACTACAAGTTTGAAAATGAAAAAACCCTGGGGGTGTGGGGTCAGAAAAAGAGTAGAGTTCACAGAAAAAGGTGCTGCTGTTACTAGTATGCAGTCAGCAGTCAAATTGCATTGTGGGTTCTGCAGGCACCAGCAAGAAGAATATGTGGAACATGAAAGCCAATATATCTGTTTGTGTTGCATCGATGTTTAAATTATAATGGCCCACAGTTATGTTTCTTTAATGGAGTGAAATTGTTTATTTCTTGCTAAAACTGAGTTTTTCACATACTGTAAAACTGGTCAGTAGCCTACGTGATTGTACTGTGAGTCTGAAACAAAACTGTCTTCACAACTGCCCCATTTAACAGGGCACAGAATGACTGGCATCAGCTGCATACATAACAGGCAGTCTTTGACTTAATGGCATGTTCTCAGTCAAATGTCTGCCATTTGAAGCACTGGTGTACTTTAACCCCACTATTACCCTACTAGAAAGGAGACTGTGATTGGTGGATTACTCAGCCTACTGTAGGCTCTGCTGCATGGCCCTATTATTAAAATATATAAGAATACTTGTGTGATTCAGAGGCTGGTGTAGCAGAAGAGTGTGGAGCTTTTTATAGGTCCCTCAGTTCAAATGAAGTTTGGTTCACTTGGTTCGCCAACACTGAAAAAAAGGTTGCATATACTATGTTGACAGTATACAGGGTGTGTGTGCGTGTGTGTGTAACAGAGATAGAGACCGATGAAGAGTGTGTTTATGCTTGTATACTGTATGTTCCCTGCAACTTGACACCAATTAATCTGATTGACGACCTTGTAATTATTACCAAATGTAGGTGTGGTAAGTTAAAGCTCGGGTTGCTGCGGGTTCCTGTCATTTCACGGGTAATTGGGTTCATGGGTTAAAGAGGTGGTGGTCTCACTTTGATCTTGTTCTTTTTCATTACTATAACTGATAGCTTCAGCAACATGTACAGCACTGAGATTAATCTGAAGTCTGGGGTTAAAATATGCCACAGAAGAAGCAGCTACATATGGAAGATTATTCTTACAGGATTATTCTAAGGAGATATAGGATACGGAGACATTTATCTTCAGAACACTGTCATCAGCTTCTTCTGAGTGACCCTGTGCAAAGTTTACCACTGTAACCTGTGAACATCCGCCCTCAGTCAGGAGAACCCAGCTTACTCAGGTCTACTTATGCAGCTCTTGCTCTAAAAAGAAAGGGAGGGACCAGGACAGGTTTTTCTCGGGGGTTCCTGAGGGCAAGAATGTGGACAGGAGAATGAGAGCACAGCTTTTGTGCTGAGTTCAGCAGAAAAGTGGAGCATCTGCTTTCTCTGATCACACCTGGACCTTTTAGACATTGACCTTAATAATGCTTAAAATAAAATGCTGAAAGCACCATAAACTCTTCTCAGGTGACAGAATTTGGAGGAGTAATATCTGACAAGTTTTGTGTTTTTCATAAGTGAAAATACTATATTCACAAACGCTTAAAGCAGCTGTTGGCCAGATATGAAACGGCATGAAAACTGGGCAGGTTTTATTTTTTATTTACACAACTACTTCCATAACTGTATGTGTTTATCATCCAATGAGAGACTATGAGAAAGTCCTCATTTATAAGATTCTCTGTGTTGGTGGCAAACACACGCTAAAAACACATCATACAACCAAGTTAATTTCAAGCATACTGCACTGAACCATTAAAGTCACAGTCAAACAAAAGTTAAAGAGTCTTTTTTTAATCATACATATTTCTGAGTGAAATTGATGATGCAGGTATAATTACAAGTGGAATTTAAATCAGATTCTGCTAGATTTGATTGGATTTAGTATAGGTGGGCATGACCTACCAAATGCTGCCTGATAGAAAAGCTTCACCCACACCTTGCTCAGCCATATTGTTAGATTAGCAAGCAAAACAAAGGCTTTGCTTCCAACATCCTAACACAAACCTAAAGTCACTCAACATCCCTAACATTCAAGTGCAGTTTTATATAGCAGGGATTACCTAGTCAGAGAGAAAGAGAAGAGATCTCTGGAGTCATCCAGGTCATGCTTTCCCAAAAGTTTTTTGTGTTGGTAACTTGTTTGAGGTTGATTGAGATGGTTCATCTCTCATTTGAAATGTCTCTACAGTTTTAACTGACTTGTGGGGATTCCCAGGTATTTTACCTCTGTGGAATCAATATGGCTTGGTGGGTTTCTGAGGTCACATGTGGGTTATTGTGCTACCTGGCCGTGGTGTGTCATTAAGGTCACATGAGTCAAGATGTTTATGAAGCAAAAATTATGAGAGGCCTAAGTGAAGGGGGTTCAAATAAAAAAAAAACACTAAATCTCTTGATATAGAAATCATAATCAGCTTCCAAAGTGTTGCAAACCTTGACTGTGTGTCCTTGCTCTGTACAATGAATAACACAAACTACTTTTACTTGAGTCAAATATCTCCCTTCAAGATTTTACCACCTGGTTTCATCTACAGGGCCACTCAGCTCCCATAAATAGGCCTATTCATGCGGCAAACCTACACTGATGTATTTCAGGAAATGAGCTCCATACGTACAGGGCACTGAGACTCCACAATACAGTACCCCCTCACAAATATGGCCTCCAGTGTTTTTACTGTGTCACAACCATCAAGTCTGAGATGCATATCAACCAGAGCATGTTTCAGATGTGTTCAGCTGTGCTTCTTGTTAAACTGGCATGGTGAAACAATGCACAACTGGACTAGAAGGCTGAAATATTCCTTTTTTAATATAATTTCATAATCTAATTTTAGGTGTAAGACACTAAGTGACACATCTGGAATTCATTCAGTCAGTTGGTGTGTTTCTCTCAGAACAACATTCATCAACTTGTCTGAGTCTTAATACTGTAAAACTAGCTTGCACTGTTTGGACAATACTTAAGGAAAGTTTGCCTCATGTATCATGATGCTACATTAGATAACAATATTTAATGACAGTGGCTGAGATTTTCTGAGTGAAGAGTGAAAACTATTTGTTCCAAGAAAAAAAAAAACATCCATGAGGACAATTAATACGCTGCCTGAATCTCTTTAAATCAGTATAAGTGAATCGAAGCCAGATGCATCTGCATGGATCACACTGAAGCAGTTACTCACTGTCACTCACTTCTCCTTATTGTCTTTGTTATGACTGTTAGTTTGGCCTGTCATCTTGGGAATTGTGTATCTTAGCACAGATGTCATTGATTAGACTATAAACATATATGTTCAAGGCGCAGTCAGTGAACGTGCCCTATGAACTTAAGTGAGAGCTGGAGTTTACAGGAACATCAGACTAAGTTTTCTGCAAATTCTCTTTACATGGCAAAAATTCAAAATGTCTTTATTTTTCTCTTCATTTCAATTTTAGTTCATTCCTCCCAATTAGCGTGGGCATTACTCTACAGAGTGAATCAAATCAAAAACACTTCAAGAACATCACTTTTGAAAGCAATGCTACACAGGTAACTAATATTAGTCTTGGTTGTATGAGTATTCCCTTATTTGTTATTATATAGTCTTTACTGGTTCACCTGAGTTGATTGCCAGACCTGTTTCATTGCTAATACATACTGATTTGCTTTGTGGTGTTAATACATGATCCACATTTTTAGTGATTCTACCTGTGGTTATGTTTGTTTGTTTATAGTGATGGTCAGGTCTCTTTCCTTTATGTGTTGAATATCAGTGGATCTCCGGGATGTACAAAGACAAAATTTACATTTACATTTAGTTATTTGGTAGTGACGTACAAAACAAGCAACAAACCTAAGACATTTGTTTCATGAGACATAAGAACAAGAATAGGGAGAAAGATGTTTGGTCTTTGCAATAGAATAGCAGCCAAGAAACCACTTCTTGTGTTGTAGTTGTTCTAATGTAAAAACTTAGAAATAAATATATGGACATCATAGCATTGCTGAAAAACTAATACAATAGTGGCCAAAGACTTTTGCACAGTACTGTAGGTGATAGGCAGTGTACTTTTAGACAACCTGTTTGATCAACTGTGTTTAAAGTATATCCAGGATAAAACACAAGCAGAAATTGGACTGTGTTGGGCAGACTGCAGCATACAGTTGAGCTAAATGCCAGATCTTCAGATGGATTCTGCTGGAAATCTCAAGCAGCCATGGATAACAGATGTTAGTGATCCATGTGTGAGTCCCTGGGTTTCCATGGACACTTTAACTGTCAAGTGGTCTTTCAGCAAGCAACATAAATACTATTCATGGTTCCTAAACACTGCCTCACACAAAAGCTAAAAAAAACTATGCAACTTTAGAATGATGCATATCTTCCCATTATTTTATTTGATTGATTTCCAACATAATAACCTAAATAAACCATTAAAGTTATTTTAAAAGAACTCTCCCATTTATATTTTTTTTAATTTTCTAAGCATTACATTTATCTTAAGCCCATGTTATCAGTGTTGCAACAGGATACAATGTTCAGAGAACTTGCAGATAAAATAGTGGAATTTCTGGATGTGTATGGTGCATTGAAAACAGCTAGCAGGAAACCTGACAGCCCTGCTGAAAGAAAAACCCTCCCAAATCCCAAAACTGGGCCCTTTAGAGAGGTGGGAACACTGATCACTCTGATAGACAAACCAGACACGTTCAGAGAAAAGGAGACAGAGAACCAGGAAACAGAAAAATGAGTAGAGTTGAAGAAAAACACATATAGTTAAAAAAAGATTAATGTTTATGTTGCTGTTAAAACTATTATTCTCATACCTAAAGTATTTCAGGTATAACCAGACAATGCTATATTCAAAGACAAATCTGGACATAAGTAATATACATAGTTCACATAAAATATACAGGATATCAATTTATTGAGGTTATTTAATAGGAAGTCCCACTCTGAGATACTTCAAAAATACTTTTCTTTTAAAAATATGTGAAGCAGTTCAATAATGTGTACGTCAGCATTCACAAATGCTCATGAAGTTTCCACTTCTCCCCCCCCACCACCCTCTTCCTTGATCATCATCATCACTCCTCTCTAACTCTCACACTAGAGGAGTCTCAAAAACACATGCCCAGACCTCTGAAACCAATCTGAGATTTGGACCATTTCAAAGAACTCCCCACCCCCGACTCCTTGAAGAGATTTCCATAGATGCTGCCACATTCTACTGCTTTCCTGTATTTTCGTCTTTATTTTCTGTCTTTCTAAGTCATCTCCATTTTAAATGCTGTCAGTATATGTCTTTAAACGCAAAAATATATGTTTAATCAACATTGGTGTTATGTTTTATGTATTGTTTTGGCTCTCATAATGAGTGTAAGTCTTCATTTCTTTTACTTGGTCTCACAAGTTGGTGTCAACTACTGCTAATTCAAATAGTGAGAGTTTTGTGAGAGACAGTCATTGACTTATGTAAACATAATTGGGCTGTGTTGTTGACTGATGTGCTCCAAGCCAGACAGAGGGTTGTCTGAGTCTGAATCATTAGGTACACAGAGGTAGCCACTCAAAACACACAGACATGCACAAATCTCTATATTCTCATTCATACATTCAGATAATATGATGAAAAACAGCTAAAAATAGAACAGCAAAGGTGCTGCAACTTAGGTAAGTCTTATTTGAAGGTTCAGTCCAAGGGGCTTTAGTGGTGATACCCCTCTTAAATCTAAGTGTTGCTTAGTTATACTACTTCTGGTGCATTGGTGCAAGTTAAAAACGAAATTCTTCACATTTTCCTTATTGCCTGGGTCATTAGCACAGTGCAGTAATAGTGAAATTGTTCCTATCCTGAAGCCAGAGTGGAACTTTTTTATTAGCTGCATGATAGTTTTAATTTGGAAAAAAATACTTGATTCTTAGCCACATGGTAATATCTATATCGAAGAAGAAGGAGTTGTAACTGTGCCAAAATGGGAACACACTAAGAGCGCATAGCAAAAATATCTGCTTGCAAACATAATTAACCTATTTGCTTTTAAGTTCTAACTCTCATGGTGATGCATGAAATCAATACACCAGAGTTTCTTTTGTGGCTACTGTTTATTTGTCCAAGCTGGAAACACATAAGACTGCTAGTTCCCAGCCTTTTTTCATGCTCCATCAATAAACATCCAAGTTCAATAGACCAGACTGCAGATTTATTGTTGCTAATTAAGGTCCACTGAATGATTTAGACTTAATGTAATTTGTGGCGTAAAAAACCAAAAGTTCATTAGTTGTCATTTTAAGTCTAAAATGACTTAAATAATAAGTCTAGTGATATTATACTCAGTGTCAACAGATTTCATTTAGAGAGTGAAACTAGTAATAAATTGATTAAGCATTCTCTGTGTAGCCAAAGCCTGATGTAGTTTATTTCTCTGTGCCATTGAGCTCAGTGAGTCACATCACTACACTGGTTGATATATTCCTTTGAACATGGGCACTGTATCTTATTTTGATTCAGTCCCCCATAAATCTCCCTGCTGCTGTACATACTCACTCTGAACTAAATGCTTATTAATCCGTGGCTGAGAATAGTCATGGAGAAATCCATAATTTACTCCTGATGGAGTAACACTAAGAAAAAGATCCAGTACCCAGCTGTTTTATGAAAGTTTTTTAAACTTTTTCTAAACTTAAAATTAGGTCTGCACCAAACAAGTGTTTTATTATGAATTAATGTACCACTGTTCATCAAAATTAATCTATTAATCATCTGAACCGTAACAATAAGACAGTATTTAAAAATATCACTAAGCACCCTGGTAGCCAAATTATGAAATTATATGCCACATAAATGCAACATCCCCTGGTTCAAGTCTGACCAACCCAGATATTTCCCTCAGGAGTTAGTGGAGACCAAAACCAGAGGTAAAAGAGAGTGAATACATTCATCTAGTGGTCAAATAAAATATAATTGCAGATACAGATAACTGCTTCATAACTGCTGAATGTGTTAATAAGCAACTGCTAACGTGTTTCCTATACATGATGAGGATGTGTCAATGTTCTGCTGTAGTGAACAAACCTAATTGTAGGTTTAACAAGAGAAATAGTGTGAAATGTGGAAAACCGAGTTAAATTTGTGGGATATTTAAAATAATGTGAGTAACTAGTGGGTGATAAATTCTTGCTATCCACATTTGGCGCCATAGTAGAAACCAGTTTACTGCTAGTAATGTTGGCTACACACATTCTTTCACAGCCAACCCAGCTGGTGATGTCACGTCTTATGTTATTTCAGTGGTGATCTCTCATGGTTAAAGCTCTCCCTCCTGTGTGCACCTCTCTCTCTCTCTCTCTCTCCGTCATCCAGCTCCTTCTCATTGTCAGCATCCCACTGTCTCCTCCTCCTTCAGCTGCTCCCTCCTTTTCTCCTTCAGTCTTCCCCACCCACCTTACCTCTCCTCATTCTCTCCCTTATTTTCTATTTTTCTGCAAATCTTTTCTCTCTGTGTCCTCTCTTTTCCACCATAGTCTCTGATTATCCTTCCAGACAGACTTCATTCCTAAACAACTACAGATGCATACTTGCAGACTTTTCCCACAATTTTCTGCCTCTTTAAAGCCCAGGTTTTTTAACTAAACTTCCTGCAACTGTAATTTTTCACCACGTCATAAATTCACAGAAAAATATTTCACAGTCTATATATAGCTAATTCTTGGACCACAATCAATGGTTATTAAAAGGAAACTTTCTAAATGTATGCAGTGTGTTCTTGCTAAAAAAAAAAATATTGAACTGAATTTGTAGTTTCTGTGGCTTGGGAGTTGATTTTCTGTGTCTTCCAGCAGTACTGATGACTCTGTCACCCTCAACCCGTCACCCTGTTGGAGGGAGACAAATCTGTCAGTTCTGTCAGAAGCTTTGAGAAGTAATCAAAATCCAGCCACAGGATACTGCAGCCCATCTCTTTACCAGGCGTAATAGAGCTATGCACATATGAAACAAAGCAATGTGTTTTCTGGACTCATGGACATTGACTCTTAAGACTTACACCATGTATGCACACTCACAGGAAATGAGAATCAAGAAATAAAACTTCTCATAGACAGAGGGTGTACCTTGTGTGGGAGTCATCTTCAAAGAGCTTTCTTCAAAGACACCTGTGGGTTTCTTACTGAAAGAGATCATAACACATACGGATCAACACTTCTGTTCAACAATATCCCACATATTCATGCAGCAGCTTATGCAGTCTTTCCAGTCAGCACTGGCTGATGTAGCCAGACTGCCAGTTACGACCAGCAATAAGAAAATAAGAAGCTACAGTTGATTTTATGTCTCCAGACTTTGAATAGACGATTGGTAGTTTAGTGATCCACAGTCTTTGATTCATAGCTTGTTCAAGGTTTATGGGCAAGCCACAACATCACAAAAAGAAAACCATTATAATTTGCTTGGAATTTTGCTATACATAGTCAGATATAAGCTTTTTGTGCATTACAAACCACCAACAATGTCTGAACCTAAGTAAAATTACAAGTTGTTCAATTATGATGAAAGATTATGGAGTAGGGATGAGAGCACATTAGAACCAGAACACTGAATAATGCAAAGCAAACACATTTACATTTTGTTAATACGTAAATGAAAACTAAAAGTACTGTACTGTACTTCACTTCTGAGAATGCAGTGCATCAAGCATGCAGTTGAATTGGTAGTGCATTTAAGTATATTTTTTTGGTACAATTTTTCAGTGTTTATTGTTATGTTGAAACCTGCAGGTGTTTAAGATAGTTCACTGATCACCTGCACGTTGAACCTTGGCTCAATAAATGATTCATTTGTCCCACTGGACACCGATAGGTCTCCATAGTCAAAGCGGTGGAGAATAACACCAATGCTGCACACTCAGGATGCACCAGCTGCTCCTGATTCCAGAAAAGTGTGAGGGGATCAAAGGTCAGAGCTCACAGGTCACAACATGGAGAGGGGAGTGAACCCTGCATAAATGCAACCAAAATTGTCCCTCACCATATACAGTATGTATAGCTCAAGCAGTAGCTACAGACAGCAAGCTCTTCATGGTATTTCTATAAGCACTCAAGTAGCTACTGTGACATAATCTTATCTATATGTGACAGGGTTTGACTGAGGACAAGAGCATCATTCTAACATAAACTATGGGTTCTGTCCAGAGGTCTGATGAGAAAATGTAACATTGGATATTTTAGCTTAAATTTAGAGGAAAGGCTATTTTGTCAGGGGGAATAGTTATCAGTGAAAGATAACATATATTCAAACAATAGAATACAAGTTTATGGTAACTATGCTAAGTCTTTACCTTTTCTGCATATTTTTACTTCTACTTGTGGCCTTTAAAAAGTCTTGTTTTAATGTTTGACTGCACTGTGTAAGATACTTAAATATAAAAATTTTGAAGCTCACTCTGTAGTAGCTAGTCCTGCAGTCCTTTAAAGTGTAACCTCATAGACCTAAGTGTGAAACTGACAAATTTTTTAATAGAAAAATTCCTTCAATTGCTCACTGTCTTTTATTACAAAGGGTGTATCACACAGGATTATTAAACGTTTGACACACCAAACAATATTAAACTGCATATAACCTCTGTAATACTTGACTTTGGTGACTAGATTATATCGCACAGTGGTTAAATTAATTTTCTACACATTCATTAAATGTTCATTCATTAAATAAGTTAAAATAATAAATAATAACTTAAATAATAAAAATCAGTGAGTGAGCAACAGAGTTGACTGCATTTTAAACGACATATCCAACCTCACACCAGAGCCACAACAGAACCAGGTTGCCATGGTAATGAGTGAAATACAGAATATGTCCAGGTCCAAATGTCTACATGGGTAAAACTGACGCTAAAGCTGTGAATGTAATTAAGTACATGCACTTCCCTTGATGTTTCTCCAGCTATCACACGTCTATTTCAGTGTATCAGGTTAATGTAATGATCTAGTCAGTTTTGTGTGACCATCTCTAGCTACAAGCATGAATTATTCCAGCATACCCTATCCCCTTAACTCTATAATAATTCTATTTCTATATTTTATATAAGGAGCTGCAGCTTATTACAGCTGAGAAATTACAGTCAAGCAACTAAACCAGGTAGAACAGCAACCCCTGCCTGCTCAGACATAAAGATCTTCATGCTTCTTCAGCTTTCAAACTATAATGTACAAAGAAAAAAAAATTCTATTTAGTAAAATACTTTTGGAATGATTGTTTGCCTCATATATTGAATTACACAGGGGTGATAGGTTTGAAACCAATAATCTGCAATAATGCTGAAAATTCAAAATGAACATATAAAGACAACTCATGCTTATCTATTTACAAACAAGTCAATTAAGGCTGCAAATAACAGTTGTATTTGTTTTGCAAAATCTACTATTTACTTTCAATAAAATATTTTGTCCAGACTAAAAGACTGAAAAAAAATCCAAACATAGAATATTAGCATGACAAAAATCAACAAATAGGCACGTTTTGAAGTTGAAACCAGCAAATTTGTGGAAGCATAAAGAGCTAAACTCCAAATACGACTTGACCAATGATGCAGAACATCATGAATTTAATATATAATAAAGTATAAAACTTGAAATGTTTACACGTACCTGGTCATGTTTGAGTCTTGCATTGCTTTTGTATTATGGTATTTTTCTTCATTTATTGTAGAGTGACCACAAAATGTTTGAAAACTTTTTCAAAATTTTTCAAAATGGCACTATATAAAACCATCTCTCTTACATTTGCATATTATGGGGACTTTAAGTGGCAGTGATGTGGCTAGTGACTTTTATTTTTATTTATTTATTTGGGATGTTTTTGTATCCCGTGTGTTTCAGTGTAGGACATGTAACTTAACTTATAACTTATCCCAATTATGACTTTGGGTGTCACACTCTGACTAAAACTTTCCAAATGTTTTAGTCTAATTTGTGTTTTTGTTCATTACATTGCACATGCCAATCTAAAAAAAGAAGCATTTTTAATTAGTGTAACTAAACGATTCTGACATCGCTATGCTTTCGATGAACAAGGCAGGGGAGGAGAGGGGAGGGCACCAAACTTTGGGGAGAAGAAGTTTCATTTTTTTTGGGTTCAGTAGCTGCACGTGGAGAAAGGAGTGGCCTGGGACTGGAATAATTAGGGACAGAATGGGAGGGAAAAGGGGCTCCGATTTCAGCCTGACAGGGGGTAGGGGGGCGGACTGATATTTGGGAATATACGAAGATTCATTGAAGGCAACGGGGACATAAAACTACAGCGTCTGGCCCTGAAGCGGTCGGTGCTGAGTTTCTGCTGCAGGTCCGGGTCCTGCCGCTGGATTTCCCCATCGGTGTTTTGGGAAGGGTGAATGTCGAATGGTTCTGCTTTTGTCACTGGGGACACACACTAAATACTGAGAGAAGCCTCTGCTCCCCTCGCACCCTTCTTTCTCCCTCAAGGGCCCTGCATGTCTAATATTTAGACATGTTCAGATTTATGGATTCCTGGACTGTACTGCTACTTGTAGCAACTCAAGTCTGTCTATTAGCCGTTGTGAGATGTCAAGAGGAGGATGAACGTAAGTGACAGATTTCTTTTTCTCAGAGCTATACCGAGGAAAAGCTAAAATTGTCATAAAGTGTATGTGGAGAGCAAAGGTTCATCAGCATGTCAGATCACTGGGATTGCATTTATCTTTAAGCACATCACATTTGAATAGTATGAGGTGATCTGGTTATTCCCTCGCACATTTTACGCACAGAAAGTTCGAGACTGTTTAGATGCTGTCAGTTGCAGGTAAATATATATGATTAATGATAGTTATAGATGTTATCACTACTACAAATACTGATTTTACTGCACTTGGAAAGGGTGTAAAAACACAGTATATCAGAGTTGTGGACGTGCGTAAAAGCGATGGAACTGGTGGAGAGATAATCGACGTTGACGCGAAATAACGTGCACTAAGCTGGATTTTTGTTCAAGTTGCTTTTTATTCAGGTACTTTTATTCATTCTCATGGAAGTTTGCATCATCAGCTTTTGTTTGGAAGGTGAAAACCATAAGATGTAGGTTTTGATCTACTAGTGGGACTCAATGTCTACCTCCTCCTTCCCAGGGTTGAGCTGCCAGACACCTGTGGGTCCTTTAGAGGCCTTGACAGGCTCTCCTTTTAGCTGCAGATTCACTTAATACAGAGGGGGGGAGGATGGGCAAAAAGTGAAAGGTGGTCAGGCTCAAGGGCCTTTGGTGAAAAGTGTTCACATTCCATTGCTGTCAGAGGGCATCCAGGCAAAACCTGGCTTGTTGAGGCAGAAAGGTAAACTAATAACCAAAATGTCCATAAAATGACTTTTAGTGTATATTTGGATATTTGCTTTGATTAGCAATCAGATTATACCTGCAGACCTTCTACCATCTCTGTACTGTTTTAAATAAATTTGGTGTGTTTATTTACCGCCATAATTGATTTTAGTATTCACAAGTGACATTTGAGAGCGCGGGTGTGCCAGCAGATTTGGGCCCAGAAATAATGTTCCATATGATTTCAGGCTTTCCGTCTGTTTAAAAGATTACCCATAAGCTGTGACTGTCAGCCCAGAAAGACAGAGCCAGGGTGCAAGAGAGAGGTGATTGGAAAAATATAAGACAGGGAATGTTTTATTGTATTTCTGAGAAGTCCAGTATTCTCAGTATCAGTAAGCACACCAAGCTTTTAAAATAAAGAAATGTGTTTTTTAAGAGAAGAATAAAAAAAATGCTCATGTCAAAGCATCTGCAAGTCTCAAGTTACTCTTTCAAAGGCATAGGGCCCTAGTTATAATGCAAACCCTTCTTTCCTCAGCATTAAATGGAGGCCGATCTTTTTCTGGGAGGCATGGAAGTGGTAAAGACCCCTGATTGTGACCTCAGCAGGTTCAGTGATCCAGAGTCACTCAGAGGTGGGCAGGAAGCAGTTTTTAGTTCTCAGTTGTAAGGCCACTAGTTTCCTATTAATGTCAGTGAGGAGGCCAGAAAGGCTGGAAAGGCTACTGTCCTACACCTGGGTTCACTTTACAATTCTCGTTGTTCACTTTACTCCCCTGGAAAACAGTATGGCTGCCAACACATGGGAAAAGAGACATACAAATTATCCCTAGTGACGAAAAGGCAGCTTTCTATCAGTTCTCTGGTAGATAGAGGAGCCCCATGTCCCATAATATTTCATATCAGGCAAATCTTTCATATCTGAGTCAGTGAAAGGACAGGTGCAGGCCTTTGACAGTATATCCAGGCCTGTAAAAGTAAATGTCAAAACCACGAGGTATGTGCATGAAAGCTGAGCATTTTCTTCTCTCTGACAAGTTTGAACTGGCATCTGACACAGGTATGGATTCCAGCTTCAAATGTGCCCCATGTTTGTACAAGGCAATAGTTTGTGAATTGCCCACTCTGTCCCTTCCCAGAATTACCTTATTCATTGCTGCTGAGGTCCATTAGGTTACCTAGACTTAAGCAGGAAAGGTAAATATAGCTACTGTACTTACTCCTTCATCTCTCATCCACCTTGCTCTCTGCACCCTGAGGTCTTTCTTTTGGTGCGCCAAATCTTTTCACCCATTGGTGCAGGTTCAGTGGCTCCAATCAGAGCATTTCTTTGAGCAAGTGTTTGCCCTTGTTGACTATTGTGTAAGTTATCAGACTGGAAAATGAACTTGAATACTGCTAATTACCTGTGCCTATTGTTACATGTTCTGATGGATGACTGGTGTTATTTAGACCATGTACAGTACCTGTATTGAAATATGCCCCACCTCCATCATGTTCACTGTGCTCTCTTTGCCAAGCTGTGGCCTGAAAAAAGAAACCCAAACATTTTTCATTTACTGAATGCAAAGTCTGTGTCCTCTGCAGTAAATTAGGGTGCCTCTCACAATTTAAACTCGCCTTATATTTAACTTGTCGAGGAATTCAGGCACATGGTCTCCAGCTTCTGTGAAGTTACTGGAGGTTTCCTGCAGGTCTTAACTAAGCTTCACTGTAGCACTGTATTCTGTAATGTCACACTGCCCCCCTGTGGCTACATGAAAGGTTGCATTCGTTACCTCAACAACTGGACTCAGTGTTTGTTATTTAGACATTCAGTGATAGCACAAGGTTTTTTGTACGTTTTTTTAAAGATTATTTTTATTTTATAGCTGAGAGTTGGGGATGAGAGAGACACATCTTAGATCCTAGGGCACCACAGTGACACCCCACAAGATTTTTAGATTTGTAGAATTTCTGGTTTCATGATGAGGAGAAATTTGTTGGTAAAAGCGACATTCATATAGGTCATCAACAATCTGCTACAGAGGCAGATGAAGAAGTTCAAACAGATACTGCTGAATAGGTCTACCCTGCTCCTGTGCCACTGAATAAAACAACCTCAACCAGCTTCACTGACATTGTCTGTAGCTGATGCTGTGAAAGTTTTTAAATTAACACTTCAGAATAACCTTTATTGCACTGCATATGTGTTTCCCACTTAAACAAATCATCATTTGGTTTGCTTCATATTGCAAACACAACTTATGAGTTACAGTAAATGCTATACTTGTTTGTGAGTTACACATTGCAGTGACTGCTATTCACACATGATGCATAATCTCCTTTTTCCTCCCACCATCCTGCCTCTGTGTGTGCCTTACTGTAATCTCACACACAGAGACGGATGCTTTTAGCTGTACACAAGATGGACAGCGCTATAGCGACAAGGACGTATGGAAACCAGAGCCTTGTCGCATCTGTGTGTGTGACACTGGAACCGTCCTGTGTGACGACATTGTCTGCGAGGAGCTAAAAGACTGCACCAAACCTGAAATCCCATTCGGAGAATGTTGCCCCATCTGCGCAGCTGAAACGCCTACGCTCATTGGTTGTAATTTATTTATCTCACATCTCTCATAAATAAATTACTTTGTGACATCATATTGTTTATTTTGGGGAGAAAATGGCACAGTGACAATTTGATGCTCATCAAAGGTTGGCCAGATGCAGTTTAACCACTTTCAGTAAATCAGTGTCATCCTTTGATTTGAATCCTGTTTTCTGTCCCCAAAGCAAGCAAATGATAAAAAAAATAACAACAGTGACACATCTGAACACATCTCAGTGAAATGCTACCTCAACGTCATTTTTCCATAGCTGGCTCACCTTGGCCTCATCTTGTTTGAATACTCTCCCCTTCCCTGAGTATCATGAAAACATGTGGGAGTCATTAAAGAAATACCTCAGTCAAGCAGACATGGCTTCACATTTCTACTCTATATGCTCTCTGTGGATTTCTGCAGATCTGATGGTAAGAAAAAACAGCGACACTCTACTGAGGGCTGAGACTTTTTGAATGAGCTATTTTCCACATTTAAAAACAGCCAGCTGCTTTGAAAATGAAAAAATGTGGTTGAGGAGCATGGATATAATCAGAAATGTCACTGTTTACAATGCATGCCTATTGATTAAAATGCTTTACAAAACACTTACTGTATCTTCCATTCAGGGCAAAGTTACTTTAAGTGCTCAGAAAATGTAATGCATCATTTAGCAACTACCTAAAAATAGGGCTGGTTATTCAATCTCAGTACTCTGAGCAATAATTTATTAATATTGCTTTGAAATTAAAAGCATAAAAAGCCAGCTCACTGCATCAAGTTTAATGTTACAATGTAGATACATATTTTATATATTTATTTGTCTATTCCAGTTGCTTTGCGCTACTATTTTCTACCTGCAGCTGCTTTGCTCCTGCTTGAGCTCTTGAGATGGTGATTCAACCAGCAATTTCAATCCTGACATGCTCTTTGAATCTGTGATTTGATTGTGGCCTTTAGATTAGTTTAATTTAAGAAAGTACGATAAGCATGTATAGACTTTTTGTTCTTCGGAGAAACACAGTACTGTATAACTCTCAAGGATTGTTTCTGTACAAGTCATTGTCTAACCGTTGTTTTTCCCCTCTACCCTTCTTCGCCACATAACAGGAGCACCTGGAGCTAAGGTGAGATCACTATAATACACTGTGTGTCCGTGTGTGTGTGTGTGTGTATCTGTAAAATGAAGCTAACCAGCACCTGCAATTAGATCTGTATCTGTCCTAGTCTCATATCAGTGCTGCAGGAGGGCCTGTAGTTTATGGATTTAGATGAGGCTTTGACATGAAAAAGCAAGATGGATGATAGTTATTTCCTCCCCCACAGTGTGCCATATTTATGTGTGCAGTGATAATGTAAGGGGTGCTCATTTTCAACATTTTGCTATTGACCAGCTTTCTCATGAAATTGCAACATTTTCGTCAGATGTGTTTTTAAAACTTTCTCTCTTAGAATCAAATTGCTGAAGACAAAATATTCTGATTCTAATTGTTGTTTTTCTGCTTTATCTTTTTATCATCAGGGTCAGAAAGGTGAACCCGGAGACATTACTGATGTAAGTTGACATCACACACTAAAGTATAAATTAACCACTCTTTTATTTTAAAAATGCTCATTTGTAAACTGGTCTAGAATTTAAAATCTCAAGTAATACAAATCTCTTTCAACCCTTCAACATGAAACACTTACAGTAAAATACAGTACATCATTGCATATAAAGGTCCTACATAGAAAGTGCCACTTGGGTAAAAATGTGTATTATTAGCTAAATGGTTTTAAAGTATCATAAGTGAAGGCATTAATTCAACGAAAAGGCCCATGGCTATGTTTTACTATTGTATACTGCTCAGTTAGATTATTATTACTGATTGTCTAGTAGTAGCATTTTACTGTTAATTTGGAATATTTTATATACTATTAGATACATCTGTACAATCTAATGCAATCCAACACAGCAGCTCTGCCATTAATTCTGCTTTTACCAGGATATAATTTATCAGTTTTTGTTCAGAAAGGTGATAATTCTGCTATCTGTTTATTAATGACGTCAAAGTGGGTGGTGGAGTCGTACTGGTGTGCACTGTATTAGGAGGTGTTTCTAAAGTTTTGGCCATTCTAACATAATCTATGTAATTATGTGTATGTATGTATGTATGTATGTATGTATTGGGGCAAAAAGTGCATTTCTCTCTTAAATGTGAGTGGAGTAGGAGTAGCACAAAGTGGAAGTGGAAGTGCCTACTAATAACAGGGTATCCTGAGTAGCAGCACTTCAGTAAAACAACTTTCTAGATATAGTATGACAAGTATATAAAATAGCAATAATACTACACTTCAGTACCATCAATATATGAAAGAAAGGAGTGAGACAGATAGATAGAGGCAGGTCTGTTAGCTCACTCATCAAGAAGACAGCCAAGCACAATAAGGCCTCCATACAATCCTCATAAAGCTCTTCATAGGCCGGGCGAGAGAGACAGAGAGAACTTCCTGCTGCTGCTGCAGCTGGAAATGTTTTACCACTCTAAGGGAATGCAAGTTCATGGCAGGAAATAAGAAGGCATTGTTTACTGTATGTTTCTTATAATGCTTTGCCCAAAGAGATTAACAATTAACAATTCTGCTCTGATGGAAGAAGGATAGTGTTTTTCCCCAGTGTGAGCACAAAGAAAAAGTCATGTGAGCAAATACATCTGGTAAATTTAGGCTGTAGTGGATAGTCTACTTTTTAATGTGCCTTTGTGTGCTACATTAACATAACTTTAAAAATTAAAGATAACAGAATGTTGTAATATTTTATTTTCTTCTCTCTATGTGCACAGGTTGTAGGACCAAAAGGACCAGCCGGCCCCATGGTAAGCAACTCTTCCTGCATTTCTACATTTTTTCTTAGAAAGCTTTGAGAAATAGCTGAGAGTTTTCTCTACTATCTGTGTTCATACAAGACAGAAAGAGGCTGCTTTTAGATAACTATAGGTATAACTTACTGACTATTTCATTGTCTCCTGTTCTCCAGGGCCCCCCAGGAGAGCAAGGACCCCGCGGAGCAAGAGGAGAGAAGGGAGAGAAGGTTTGTTTAACGTGTTCTTTAAAAAACATTTTTTTAGTTTTTCTTTGATTCCTAAAAAAGTAAACCCGCTCTTTGCTCCCTTAAGAAGTACAGTATGTCCTGTTGAATCTGATAGCTTTAGGTCTATTGGGGATGAGGTATGGGGGATGGGGTTCCTACTATAGCTTACTAACGCTTGCGAGTTTGCAGCAGAATGGTAGCCTTTCACTGAGTAGCTCACTCTAACTAGTCATGTGTCATTTCCATTAGGCCATGTGGTCTGGATTGTTTAACAGATGTGGGACTGTTGGAGTCTCATAATATAAACCTTTGCTTCTCTCTGAGGTCTCACAGTCAGTGTGGGAAAGCAACATTATCACATTAGCCAGGCTTTGATCATCACATTAATGTAACAACACTTGTATGTGATAATGGCTGCAAGCGAAGAGTTTATTTCGTGTAGTCGTCTTGTTTATGCAGATTTAAACACACTGAATTGGATTGAGTTTTGGCTAACAGAGGTTAAGCAGCCTTTTAGGTGTTCCACACATTCTTTGTTTAGTATCCCCTTGCAGGGTAATTTGTCACTACATGTGCAGAGGTATGCAAGATAGCCTGATTCGCACAGATAAATCATCAGCATGCACAACAACGTCTGGCAATGGTGTAAAGGTTTTAACCCATTTTTTAGCTTTTTTTTTACCTTTGAATGTCCAGTTGTGTTCAGGGCAAACAGATACAACAACAGACATAAATTAATTCCTGATGGACCACTGTTTTGCTACCAGCTGGTTAAGAGCAGCGAAGTTCTGTCATTGCAGCTGGGAGAAGTTTTAACTAAACATTAGGCTTCTGTCAACAGTATCTGACAAATGCTCTGTAACGTTTGTCAGCAAGTGTGTAATGATTTATCCATAGTACTACTGACTTCAAATATTGTCACAATGAATCAGTGAATCAAAATGCTAAATTGTAAAAATGATTATTTAACACATCAATTTCTTTACTTTCATATGCTGCTGCTGATATGTTTATAGCTAAAGTAACAAGATCACAACAAAATGGGACGATCACTAAACAAGAATATGTAATTAGCATGTCATATACAATTTTTGTTCTTAGGTTTCAAAAGCATATAACTGGTACACTGCAGACTAAAAGAATATAACTGTACATTTGATTAAAGTGGAAATAATTAGTTGATTTGCCAGAAATGACTACTTATCTATTTTGATTACCGATTCGAGCATGTTGATTTTAGTCATTAACTTGGCCTTGGGGAATTGTTATTTCTTCACTTTTTATGGACCCAATAATCAGTTAATGGAGAACAAATAAGTTGTTACAATGTTCTTGTCTTTTTTTTAAAAAAGATTTTAAAATGTATTTTTACTTTATCTATTTCAGGGTAGCCCTGGTCCCCGTGGCAGAGATGGTGAACCTGGTACCCCTGGAAACCCCGGCCCCCCTGGACCTCCAGGACCTAACGGACCCCCTGGACTTGGTGGAGTAAGTATCGCATGACAAGCAAGGTTGATGGACTGATATTCACTGCAAACATAAGCGCAGACAGGTTGAGCACTGATGTAAGGCCAAGAACAAGTTCATTTTGACTAGATGGAATAAGCAGTGAGAATGGTCAAATGGAGCAGGGAAGAATTCAAGAGCACAAAAGATGTGGGAAATTGCTCACGATGGGAGGAGGCAGAGAGACAACAGCGAGTGGACGCAGAGAGGGAGATAGATCGAATGCCTCTCATTCTTTGCAGGAGAAAAGAAAGGAGGAGGTGGATTGAGGGGAGGGGAGGTGGAAGGGCAGGAGGTTATTTGGAAGACTTGGGGAGGGGAAGGGAAGGAGCTTTTCTGGGAACAAACAAGGAGAGTCTTTGTGAAGGAGAAAGAGATGAAAACTGTTCATATGTCCTCTGTCTCTCCATGTCTCCACTGTCTGTATCAACATAAGAAGCTCACAGTCTATTAAAAGCTGTTCCTCTGTCCTGCCAAAATGACAGCACACTCTCCAAACTCTGCAAATCAATGACAAAACGTTCAGCTTCCAAGATAAATACTTGAATTTTGCATCATGGACACTGAAACAGCCAAAGCTCAGTTTTAAAGTTGGTGCAATTTGATGTATATCTTTGTGTTAATTTTTGTTAGCCTTTCATACTCTTCAGTCTACTTCAATCATGAGCTTTACCATCAATGTGATGCTTTTTCTTTTTCAATTCAGCAGATGAATTTTAACGTTTAATTTAAAAAACATATTAAAAAACAACACTTATATGCCATCATAAAATTGAATTATGACTTATGACTTTTTTGATGTATTTCAGAACTTTGCTGCTCAGATGGCTGGCGGCTTTGACGAGAAGGCCGGCGGCGCACAAATGGGTGTGATGCAAGGACCAATGGTGAGCGAGCGATGATGATGATGATGATTACAGTCCGCTGCTTATGAATCTACTAGGATGCTACAGTTTGGGGGATCGGGAGCAAAGTCGTGCTTAGACATCCTCGTTCCATCTGCAGACCTGGGTGAAAGATCTGCACTGGCAGGCATCTAGTCTGTGTTGGAGCGAAATGCTGAATCACAATCTGCTTTTTTAGGAGATTCTGTACTTTGACTTTTATGGTGGAGCACAAGCAACTTTCTCAAATGAACCAGAGAAGCAGCACACGGCTATCAAATATGTAACCTACAAAATGGACACATCACCACTATTGTTCTTTACCAGGAGAGGAGATACAGATGGAGGATTTAAAATCATCAAGGATGAGAGGAAACTATGCAATACAACTCTTTTAAGACCAGTCCTAGTGATATATAGCATCACCTATGTTTTTCCCTTGCTATGTGAATGGTTCTGGGAGAAACATAAGAAGTAAAAATGAGAACCTTCCCAAGTGTCGGAGAAAAGAATATGTTCTCGGTCTTGATGGAAAATAAACACCTCTTATCGAGGGGTAATTTGAGGAAACAGCCACTGATTGTCACTGTACTCCAAGCCCATGAAAAACCACACTTGCTGCTGTGTAGCTGGCATGGCAGCTTGCCTGAGATGGAGTGAGAAGCACATTGGGAGCTATTTTGGTTGAGAGAGTCGCAGAGCAGCTTGGCAGGGTCTCAGCCCATCAGAGGTTTGAGACGCCAGGAAGTGGGGTGGCTGGAGACGATCAGATCCCCACAGTGCACAGCAGTATGTGTGGCTTCACTCAAGTTGACTGTCCTTCCACATGTGTGTCTAAGAGCTCACAATACAGGGCCTTTTTGAAGCCAGCCCATGTTTACATTGGCAATTGCCAGCTTGCTGGAGGGGAAACCAGTGAAACAACTAGACTGATGTTAAATTACAAGTCAATAACACACTCATCCCCACACACTGGACCCCAACTCATATCCATACAGCCATGTACAAAACCCTCAACCTCAACGCCCTTACTGAAAAGTGTGCACACACGCAAGTACATGTATGCGTGTCCCTCAAATGCACATTCAAAGGTCCTGAAGATATAGAGCCCCATTGATAAGTTTCTACCCACTGTGGTGAAGGCTTCCCACACCCACTGAATGGTGACTTTCATTCCCTTCTGAGGACCACAGCACCATGCTTTCTTTGGCTGCTATGCCTGATGCTTTAAAGTGTAAACATGATGCTTAAATTAAGGTTTATAAAAGCACATCTTTTCAAAGGAATAAGTATTTATGCACAAGGAAAAAGCTGTGAGAAGTCATGAGAATGACTTTTCCCCCTTAAGTTAATTAAGATTATGGAATCTTGTGAAACTTTGACATCAACTCTTACAATCTATTGTTCCATGTACAGCTGCTTTGAGTATGTGTGTGTGAGAGAGAAAGACAAGCAACAGGGATTTAGCTCATCGCCTCCACAGAGTTTAATTGTTCTCTTGTTGAGCACTGATGCATAAAGTTGAAGTAGAGATTATTTTGACGTGTGATACCAGCCAGAAGCTCTCGCAGAGAAGATTAAGTTACAAGTCAGAGAAAATTTCATTTAAGAAATCTCCCCTGATCCTGTTTTGATGCCTAAAATTAACATTTCTAAGATTAAGAATTTCACCAAAACCAGACAGTCAAAAAGATTAAAAGTCATGTAGAGTTCAAACACTTCCCTCAAAGATACAGCACTACTGCTGGTGACCCTTCAACTATAGAAACACAAAAAAAACGTGAAAAGAACTACAGAGCAGGTGAAATTCTGAATGTCACTTAGGAATTTCACATGATTTATGGATTTGACAAGTAGAGCCACTGAGTTTTGAGTAGCTTTAGGGCAAAGCAGGGTATATATTTTTATAGCTCGAACAGAATTCATGTGGACAACAGTATAGGTTTTCATCTTAACACACTTTAAAAGAATTCCTAAATGTAAACAAAATGCACTGTTTTTTTGTGTTTATACAACGTAAATGATGAGGATGTGATTATGTCATCTTGATGTTGTGTCTTTTGTCTTTTTTCTTCCCCTCAGGGTCCTATGGGACCTAGAGGACCACCTGGCCCTACCGGAGCACCTGTAAGTACCCCCTGTATTTTTCAAACTACACACGAGCCAGGCCCACCTGTAGACAAGATCCTGTGTTAAAACACAGACAGGATACTCAAGGCTAAATCTCATAATTGTAATGTGCTTGTTGCTCTGTACATATGGTATGCCACATTGTCTACATCCCCAGGGAGTATTTAATAACAATAATGACCCCAAAATGACCAGCAAAAAGCATACCACAGTCTGTCTGAGATAAATATTTGCACACAGCTCTGCTTTAACGGCAGGCGTCTGCTGTCTTCTGGAGGAGAGTGGCACACAGAGAATACTTTTATGTCCCAGCTGCAAGCTTCAGGGTTTTTTCCTATGCCACAACTAAGACATAATGTAGAGCACCTGACAATTTACCTCTACTAGGCTTACCCTATAACCACCACCTACCACCTCCACTGCCATCTTTTTTTTTTTTTTTTTTTTTACCTGTAGTCCTTTTAGACCTCCCAGCCTCCAGAATAAAGCTGTTAAATTGTACACAGTGCCAGCTGACTTGCCTCAACTTGATATTTTGGAGAGGTTTACTGCTCTGTTCTTTGACTGCTTTTAGATAGATATCACCTGGCATGTGTAGGAAAGTAGAGTAAATTTGAATAACAGCAGTTTCTAATGTGGATAAACAGATACAGATATGGCGAAGATGATATATAAGTTGGGTTTACTGTTAACGAAGACAAAGAAAACCAGCATAAATTCAGATTTGACAAACTCAAATCTGAGAATTATGTTTTAAAATGATTTAGTTAACTTTCTGTTGATAGACTAATAAGTTAATTACGTAATCCTAGTGAGGTCTACAGCAAAGTCCACTGTATATATAAAAGATGTTTCTTCACATGACAGTCTTTCTCTTCTTTCTACACCTCAGGGCCCTCAAGGTTTCCAAGGCAACCCAGGAGAGCCTGGAGAGTCTGGACAAACTGTAAGTATCCCACAGTGTACTAAACCTTCCCCTCCACACTACATGGTTTATAATAGCATTTCCAAAACCTCTTAAAGGTCTCACCTCCCCTGCAGGTTCCTCTTAGCCTTTCTCATGTCTGTTGACTTTTTTAATAATTCCACTGTCCATGAAAATTATATTAACTTTGAAATTACTTCAACTGGTTAATAAAAAGTGAAATGTTCTGTTTATGCAGTGTAGTGTGTGCAAATGAGACAGGAAATTCTTAAAATAGTGGAAAAAAACACAAAAAAAGCAATTGTAAGGCACACCTGAACTAAAGCTGGAGTCTGTTTACCTTTATCCTATTCAATTTTACTACTTAACATGGAACTTTCAGACACAACTCCCGGTACAGCAATAATACATTCCCATTCTAGCCTTTCACTGCTTACAACTAACTTCAGTAGTCTTCTCTATTTGACCAGCCCGATCCCTACATGTCACTGTTTATAATTGTCTTTAGTGTTTCACAGTGCTCATACTATAAACTGTGAATGAAACCTGATATCTAATGGTGAAAAGCAAGGTACTGAACTGGTCATATGCTGTTATACAGCAGTACTTCATTCTGTTGTACTTTGTGGAGAGCACACTTGCAGTTTTCATATGACTTCACCAGTCTTTCTTTACGCATCTTTCACTAATAGCTTCCCATGGTTATTGTACCACTCCTGCACTGTTAAATGTCTCCTCCATTAATTCCCTGCCCCTCAAGCACCTCCTCTCATACAGAAGAAGCTAACCCTTTTCATTAGTTGTTATTTTTCTGCTTATAACTCCTTCTCCTACTTTTCTGCCTCCCTCTTAGCTCCACCATCTCTGCCCTAATGTACCCCTCCTGTAGCTTTTTGAAATCAGACTGCCCACCCTCCCCTGTCCTTCTCATTCCCTCAGCAGGCACACAAAGCAGTGTCTCCCCACTGCTGGGTTAATCTGCTCCTGTGGAGTTCAGATAAACAGCCTCTGAAATGTCTTCTCTTTTTAATACATGCCAGTACATCATTATGTGTGATTAAAATCAAGCTTCCTACCAGAAAATAACTTGACAGTTGTAGAGGGGTCACAGTGTTTGTGAAGTCTAGAGACTGTTTTAGCCTTTGAAATTATAATGAGTCAAAGAGGATTTTGTCCATTACATCAATGTGTCAATAAAACATTAACTTTCCTTATTGCAGGTCAGGTTTTATTCAATATTAGTGCTTCACAGTTTTATTTTGTTTGTAGTTTCACCAGAAAGACAAGATGAAGAAAAAGATAAAACCCATCTATGCAGATGGACCAACAGACATATCAGTACACATTAAATGACAAAGGGAAGAAACTGCCAATCAGAAAGAGGGAAACAGCTGAATGTCATAATAAGGATTTTGGATAAGCATATTGAATAATATAAACTCTCATAACTGATTTTGATGAATGTAACTGTAAACATGGTATTAAAAGCAAAAGCGTAATGTGCACTTACATAATTTAAATCATTAAAGTTGTGTTTTTTATAAATAATTTCATTTATGTCTGTTATGTCTCATTTGCCTTCTCTTTGATTTCTGATAAGAGCAGGAGTTGTCACCACATACTATGAATTATGACCTAAAGTTCAAACTGTGTAATGTTGCCCTCTGTTGGTTATGAATAGTGACTGTGTCTCACCTTTGCTTGTTTTCTTTTTTACTCACAGGGTCCCATGGGTCCCCGTGGCCCCTCTGGACCTCCTGGAAAACCTGGAGATGACGTAAGTGTGCCTGTCACAACTTTATAAAACTGTTAAACATATTTAAAAAGCAGGAACTCTGACATAGTAAAGCTTAGTTACTATCCTCAGCCTGAATAAAACCAGAATACTGGGTATAACAGAATACACCCAGTATTCTGGGTCTATTCTGTTAAATAACAGGATCTCCGGTGAATGTCCTTTAAATCTGACCATCAGAAATATAAATTAATTCTGCAGTCACAAAAGACCACAAGAGAACGGTAGGTTTTATGTGGTGTTCCCTGTATGCACCTACTAAAAATTATTAAAGGAAGGACAACTGGTGAACTAGCAACAGGCTCATAGACAGGTGTGATGATTAAAGGGTTGCTTGTCTGGTCCAGTGCCACAGAAAGGGCCACTGTAGCACCATAGTGCTGAAAAATGTCATGCTGGCCATGATCGACAGCTGTCAGAACACGGTGAATCACAGCTCACACTGCATAGCCACAGACCGATTTAATGTTGTGGCTGATGGATGTGAATAATAAAAGAACTCTATTTATCCCCTTGGGAAAATTGTTGCTGACAAGCTGTCAAACAGTACACATAGTACGGGGTTTCGGTGTCTTGTCCTAGACACCTCGACATGTACTGGGAATTGGGAACTGGGAATTAAACCGCTCACCCTCAGGTTTGAAGACAACTGCTCTACCCACTGAGCTGTCAATGTCACATTCCTGGCATTCAGACAGATAATATTTGCAGGGAATTGCTGCTATGAAGTCAAATCTTTAGCGTATTCCTTAATTAATTACATATTGCTTACAAGATATCAGTCACACACAAAAACAACCTGCAAAATTACTAGTGTCTTTTGTAGTTGTTCATTGTAAACAAACAGTACTTGTTATGCACTAACGGATGAATCTTTAACTTTTTTGTTGAAAAGTACATGAATTTTCTCTTAGTTGACCACCTGTATGTATACTTTTTATGCTACTTTTTTCATGTGTAAATTCTAGACATAAAAATGTAACTCCTCATTTTAGCCACACGATGGCAGCAGGCCTGACATATCACACTGTGTCCACTAGGAGTGCTCGCTTTCTAATCAACCACCTAAATATATAATTTACAGTATTTTCATTCTAAAAGTAGCACTTGAAAATTAATTCAGACATTTTAATATATTTTTCCCCTGTTTTTCTATTTTAGGGTGAGGCTGGCAAATCTGGCAAACCTGGCGAGCGTGGACCTTCTGGACCTCAGGTGAGATTTCTCAGATTGTTGATCCATTATGACTGTTTTTAAGTATTATACATCTTGCTAAAACACTTGATATATTGTGGTTTGTTGATATTAAGCAGTGAAAAATCTTGTATCATCTTACAGACTGAAGGTGATTCTCTGACATTAAACAGACTTACTTGGGGGAACCACACAACCATTAGCTGAATTTTTACATACGTATACTCTAATTGACTTCACATACACATATTCAGATGCTGAATGCAAAGATACAAAGTAATATATTCAATTCAAGGATTATTTTTACATTAACTAATAGCCTCACAATAAGTGACAGCAATAATGAATTGCTGTATAGACTGAGCAGGTATAAATTTGATTGAGTTTTTCCTCTCCACTGTTGCCTAGTACTTGCTCATGTGGGATTGTTGAGTTTTCTGTATAATTCTATATATAGTTATATTCTGTTTTGTCTTACACCATACCACTGTAAAGTGCCTTGAGATTACTTTTGTTGTGATTTGGCGCAAAATAAATAAACTAAACCTAACTGTAACTTAGTTCAAATCTATAAATTGGAGTCAAAACTATACGTATCAAAGGACATAAAAAAAAACCTCCCTCTTAATTTTCTTTAAGGCTTGCTTTAAAGTTATTTCCAACTGACTTGAGGTGACATCATTTAATACTATTACGTTCATTTTTTTTTTTTTATTAAACTTGTGCATCATGTGTTTTCTTGTATCACAGGGAGCTCGTGGATTCCCAGGAACTCCTGGCCTGCCTGGCATCAAGGGACACAGGGTGAGTGTGTTCGTTGTCTGTTGATGATTTCCAGGAAAGTTAGGTGTTTGTTTGTGTTGTTATGTTTGGTTTTCTAATTATACTGTCTGTGCAAATTCTTTTAGGGTTATCCAGGTCTTGATGGTTCAAAGGGAGAGACTGGAGCTGTTGGTGCAAAGGTATACTACCTGTTTCTCTGTGTTTACCAACTGTTTTTTGGTTTGTTAATGTAGCTCACTATTGTTTGTTTCTCTCTGTGCTGATGATGACTATCCTAAAAAATGTCACAACTTAGAAAGAAAAATGGTAAAAGGTGTTTTTTTTCATTGAAATATAATTTGTAATACCACTGCTATTATTATTAATATTATTATGTATATATTTATATAATGTATATATTATTATATATATAATCAACTAATGGCGATTCTGATGAACCAGTCTTTTTTCATGTTGCCTTGCCATACTAACAGCTAATGTTCCCTCTCTTTAGGGTGAGGCTGGTGCTTCTGGAGAAAGTGGTGCTCCTGGACCAATGGTGTGTATTTATGGGAATCGCAACAACAAAGCATCATAACAGAAAAGACCAATTCTGAGTTATACTGGAATCTCACTGTGAAGGTTTCTTATCTTCTTTCTCTCACAGGGACCTCGTGGTTTGCCTGGTGAGAGAGGCCGACCTGGACCTAGTGGAGCTGCCGTGAGTATCATCTTTTTCACCTAAAAACTGTTATTGAACATAGAACTAATATCAGATTCACAGCAGATGGTTTAGATGCTTCCATTTGCTTTCTATATACAGAGTTGGAGATAATATAGTTAGAGTGCAATTTAGGGATTTAAAATCTAACAGCAGCACTTTTGGATTTGTTAACCTCAGTATGAAAAGTTTTATGTTTCTTTCATGTTTTTCTCACATTTGCTTGCATTGATACATTGCTGACTACATTCAGGGAGCACGTGGAAATGATGGCTTGCCTGGTCCTGCTGGCCCTCCAGTGAGTATCATTTTGGGTCTTAGTTAATTAATTTTAATCATTTTACTGTCATTGTCATTATTTGGCTTGAATACATACAGCATATAAACACCCATTTCTGTTTCTTCTAAACCCAAAGTCCACACATACTGTACACTCATCTGTAGTGTGATAGTAGCCTCTACATCTTTACACTCGGAAATATCAGTGCTTAATAATTGTTTTTGTCTCTGTAGGGCCCTGTCGGTCCCTCTGGAGCTCCAGGCTTCCCTGGCTCTCCTGGTGCAAAGGTAAGTTTATTGATGCCCTAGTTTCCTCTTTCCCCTTCACCAGTGTTTCATTTGAAAAAATAAGTGTCTGTCCGTCTCTGATCCTTTATTTCTACAAGAAACTGAATTTGCAATCACTTACTTTCATTTTTTAAAGAGTGTAAAACATGAAAAAATAGATTTTATAAATTCTGCCTTGTTGGTATAAGAATTTTTTTGAATCAAATCAGAAAAGTTTATATAGTGGCGTGCAGCTCAGGGAGGATTTTGTGGGGACAAGTTGAAATAGTTTATTGAAATTGGAGAAGGCTGTGCTGCATTGAAAAGTGCTTTAAGCCTCCATCTCTGTGGAAAATTAGAGAGGGGGGGGGGGTTAAAGTGTTATTCTCCCTCTCTCACTCCTTCTTACCGTGCTTCTTTTCTTCAACTTATTCCTACTGCATGGCAGACAGACTCAGCTCTGTTTTCGAGGCCCTGTGCTAGCGGATTGCTATCTTTGAGTCTCTTGATAGTTTGTAATTCCTAAAAGAGCTCCCAAAGAGGGTATAACTTTACAAAAATCCAGTTTCCCTTGAAGTAATCAAGGAAAACTAGGCTCATGAAGGAAAAATACGTGTCTATATGTGTGGTTGTGCATTGTATCAAGTTACATCCATAGACACAGAATATAGTTTGTCTGCAAGAGAGTCTGTGTCTCTATGTGAATAGGTGTTTTTGTGTGACTTTGTAATATTCTAGGAAGAGTTACTTGGTGAGGAACATTAAAAATATCATATTACGTTATCGTGCTGTACCTTCAGGAGCCTGTGCACTGAAAATTTGGATCAGGCCAGCCCGTTAACTCCCTGAGAGCTCGTTAAGTGCAGCCTCATTTTAGTGTTTTCCTCTCTGAGCCTTGTGAGCAAGACTTGGCACATTTAAAAGGGACCCAAGACTAACACAGTAAAAAGCTAGCAAGACAGAAACAACACAGTTATTTAAACCTCAACTGAATAACTGCAACAGTTTAACACAGTTTCAACTGAGCATTTAAATTATATTATTTAGTCTTCTAAAATGCCCAAAAAAAATTCCGTTACTTTAAAAAACTGTCAGTGTGGGCTTAGGTATGAGAAAAATTTAACCATTTTTGCAAACACTATTATGTCATGCTATTGAGTCTGCTAAGTCTACTAAGCTGCAGCAATAGCAAAGGAATTTGATTCATCACCATTAGGCTCCATACAATGAGTGTGGTCAAATCTGGCTTGTGTACATAGAAGGTGGAAGCACAAAACTGACTTGAGGATGAAGTCATTTTTATACTGAAACAGAAGGTCTTTGAAAAATGAAGCACCTCACTCCAAGCAATCTCTGGAGAGGCACAGACAAAATAACAATATAGATAACAAAATGATTATTTTGCTAATGTAAATGCAACTATTTTGTAAAAACTATTTCTTAATTTAGGCCAGACAATTTAATTTTTGTTAATTTAATATGTAATTTTAGTCTAGTTTAGTTTATTTATTAATTGAATAATTTATTTACTGGTATTATAATACATAGTGAATTGAGATGGATCAACTATGTGAAGAAACTTGATGATTTTTGTGATTTTTCATATTGTGTGGGAAAAAGCCATGTACAGTACAGTTGCCTATCAATAATTCTGTTGATCAATGGGTTAATCAAACAACTAAAAGAAAAATATTCTCAGCATCCACAATAGGGTGATAATTTATTCCAGCAAAAGAAATCCATTGTCCATTCCAAGATCTTACATTTCATCAGGTTTATATCTAAACAAGCAAACAAAGAACAAACAAATCATGGTAACTGATTCTTGGTTCTTCTGCATGTCTTGCAAGTTGGCCACAGTACCACTAAATTACTATCCACATAGTTTAACTAAACAACTAAAACAATTTTTTTTTAAATTATAATGGTAATAATAATAATAGTAAGAAGAAGAACCTAAATAATATAAATACTAAAAAAAATCAATACAGGTAAATGACATGCACTTAGAAATTAGCAGCCAGCAGCAGAAGATAAGCAAGTTAACCACATGTATTGTACCTGATGTAGATGTATTCGCCAACCAACCAGTTACTTTTCACTCTCGAAGTATTTTCTATATAAAATCAAAATGTAAAGTAAATCTCACCTGTGTGTCGCATGTTTTCCAGTGCGACATCTTTTTCGTCTTATCGTGACTTTTTTGTTTTGTTTTACTGCCCCCTGAGGCCGGAGGACAGAAATACACCCGCGGTTGTAACGCTAGCATAAAGGTTAGCTGCTGTTGATTGTTTTCCTCTC
Organism: Sandelia bainsii; assembly: GCA_032362345.1. NCBI lineage: Eukaryota > Metazoa > Chordata > Actinopteri > Anabantiformes > Anabantidae > Sandelia > Sandelia bainsii. The sequence goes on from JAUMHL010000025.1 coordinate 17,435,321, forward strand.
AACGACCACAAGGAGCAGCAATAAATCTTTTAAAACAAGCAGCGACAGAAAGGTGAGATTTGAACTAGAAACATATTAAACACATGTGTGTGTCTTATTAGAAGAAAAATGACTTTAAAGATGAAAAATAAGTGGTTGGTTTGGCAAATATGCGTCTGGTTAACCGCCACAGGCACGAGCTTTTGCCGTTACATTTACTCACAAGTTGACAACCATATTGATATAAATGAGAAATAAATATACATAACTTGTTAACGTGGGGCATTAGCATGGGCAGTAAATCCTTTAACTAGAGCTGGAGACAGTCCTTCTTGAAGTTGACAGATAAAAAAATCCGCTTGAAGAGACATTTGAGGCAAACTGCTGCTAACGGCTGACTAGCGTTGTGACTTGACAGGATTTAGCGGACTGGCTTCCTTTAAATGTTGAAATGCTATGTGTATGTGTAGCAGTGTTAGTAACAACAACATGGAAGCATGACACCTGAGCAACACAATGGACACTGTCGTGTAAATAAAGCCCGTGTTCAAAGGGTATGATGAATTTGTATTACAGTGAGTGGAGTGTCGTGAAAGTAGTATAAAGTGTAATCTGCCCCATCTGTTTTACTTCATCCCTTCACTACTCTTTTCACGTTAGCTAAACCTTATATCTATATACACAAATAAATAAACCATCCCTTTGACAGTCTCTTAAATTGTGCAGGTCCTGAGTTTATAGTATTGGATTCCATGTCATTGAAGCTCTGTAGGTGAATCAAATTTTTGTAGTGATTGTTTAGATTTTTCCAAGGTAGACTCATCAAAATATATGCCTAGATACTGAGTAGACTGTACGTACAATAGTAATATTATTAATTTTTATTTTCAAGGACAGGTCAGCATTACATGGTTGAATACCAAAAAGTTTTCTTACTGTTGAACAGTGCTTATTTTACGGTTAACCTGATTATTTGTTTTGATGAGTTTGTCAAACATTCAAAACATTACAAAAATGATTAATATAGAGAAGAAGAAGAATGACACAAGGGCTGATCCTTGGGATACTTCACAGGCAGCAGTGCAAAAGGAAGAACTAACATTACAGTGTGAAAACCATTGCAATGCAGATTTTTTTTCACTTGAAGATGCAAGAGAGAACAAGTCATAGGTAGTATATATACTACTTATGATTTAAACAAGATAACAGAGCAGTTAATTACACGGATGCACAGAACACACACATGCACTGCAACACTAATGACAACACAAATATTAGAAGTACGAAATGCAGTCTAATAAGGCTTTAAAATAGGTCCTACAGTGTAGAGGCATTTTTGATTTGCAGCAACTAGTCCAGTAAGACAAAGCTCAGATTGAGTTTGAACCATATATCAAGTATTTTAGTATTTTCAAATTATAAGGTAAACACTTGTTCACTTTGTTGTATGTGTACGTACGTTTACATACGTTTGACTGAATGAACCTGTGCTGTGCTTTCATGTTACACTTTATCTTTATTTTTCCTCTATAATTCAATGGATAAAAGTTTATCAACTTTAAACCAGATTGTGTTGGGACTAAATTATCGTAATAATAATAATAATAATCGTAGGAAATTCTGTAATCAAAATTCATGTTTCAAATTCATGTTTAGTCTAAATTCATGTCTAGTCTGTGTAAACCAGAAAATATACAGAATTTGAGAGTATATTTGGAAGAAATCAGTTCAGTTCATATCTAATATCTCTGTCATTCCTTTTACATGATCTCTATTGGCATTTAAAGATACTTATTTCTGTAGCTTGCTTTGTGTAGAATTCATCAGCATTATTTTAGCTGGTTGTCAGTAATTATAGCTACTGACTTCCTAAGGTCTTTGTTTACATATTCAATTAATATGACCTTCTTTTCTGCCTTGTGTGTTGCCGACCAGGGAGAAGCTGGTCCTACTGGTGCTCGTGGACCTGAGGGTGCTCAGGGACCTCGTGGAGAGTCTGGCACTCCTGGATCACCCGGACCTGCTGGTGCTTCTGTAAGTGATGCTACGAACATGTAGCATTTAAAAGGAATCACTTTGCATATGAAATCTAGCAAAGCGTATATATGTATTTGTTGCCATCTGCCATTTGTTGAGATACAATATACTGTATTGTGCTTTGTCAGTAATTATAGTTTTTCAACAGTTCTTTAAAATGTATTGCTTTCTGTTAAATTTTTTGTCTGTCTAAGAAACTCAGACAGACTTTTGTCAGCACACTGTTTAATAAATAAAGAGAAAGGAGCTGTAATACAGCTGTCCCAGAACAAAACTTATCCAGGAAGGTTATTTCAGTATATTTACCTACTTTGTCTCTTTTTGTTTTTTACAGGGCAACCCCGGTACTGATGGTATCCCAGGAGCTAAAGGATCGGCTGTAAGTTTCAAACTCATTTGTCTGTATTTCAAAGTGCCTTCTTCTAACTCTGTAATTTTCCCATTTAACTGTTGTACAGTAGAAGTCCTTCTAGTATTGGAGATGGAATACATTCACATGTAAAATCCATACTGTACGACCGGCCCATAACGTTGTCAACATGTGGCAACATGTTTCACATCAAAGACTGTACAGCCTTACAGTAATTGGGCTGGTGATAGACCGGACAACCAGATGAACAGAACAAGCTCTCATTGAGCTTATTATTTCATCTTCATTACTTGAGACAAGATAGTTGAACATTGCAAATGTAGCCACTGTTGTTACAGATGCTTTTATGGTGCTACCTGTTTATCCACTGAAAAATATTGTGCTGTGAAATCACATTCAATTAGACTGATAGTTAAGTGACAAACTATCATAGCACGTCTCTCCTTCTCTTTCCTTATCTGTAGGGTGCTCCTGGTATTGCTGGTGCTCCAGGTTTCCCCGGACCTCGTGGGCCTCCTGGGCCTCAGGGTGCAACTGGACCTCTTGGGCCTAAAGGAACATCTGTATGTACTCAATGAATCATTCATTCACAATTCACAATTGATCTGAGCTGCTTATTTTCTGTTGCAAATAATAAAATGATTCGTCTCCCTCTGTGTTTCTTTCTCTCTTTTTTTTGTCTACATATCCATTTCTGTGTAGGGAGACCCAGGTATTCCAGGGTTCAAGGGAGAGGCTGGGCCCAAAGGAGAAATTGTAAGTTTTGTTTTATTTTGTTGTTCCTCTACTCCCTAATTGTTCATCCATGCGTTCCACAAAATCCGAACTCCTAAACAGTATGTGTGGATAACAGCACTACAAAGCAGATTTCAGGTGTCATTAACTTTAAAAGAACATTTTGTGTGTGCAAAAACAATGAATTGTTCTGTTATTGGTGTGTTTTCCAGGGACCAGCTGGTCCTCAGGGAGCACCTGGCCCACAAGGAGAAGAGGGCAAGAGAGGACCCAGGGGTGAGCCCGGTTCTGCTGGACCACTTGGACCTCCTGGAGAGAGAGTGCGTATCACGTGATTGGTTGAAACTTGGTTATTTTCTAGTTTAAAAAACACTCTGACAAACACCTAAATGTTCAAACAAACACCCTGCTGTAGCACCTCACTGAATAAAATACAGAAATTGAAATGTTTTACAATCTCTTAATATACACATCGTGGTGCCCATTTGACAATTTTTTGTCTCTGTTGAATCAGTGATTGAATATTTATATATAATGTACTTGGACTCTATATTGCAGTTGGTGGAAAATGAATAATGAAAGTGAAGCTTTTGCATTTTTCATGTGGAAACCTTCAATTTAATTAAATTTTAATAACAAACAGTTTCTTCAGTGCTTTAGATATTGTATTGTTGCAGTCATAACCCTGACTCTCATTTTATGTTTTCTGTGTAGGGAGCCCCCGGTAACCGTGGTTTCCCAGGTCAAGATGGTTTGGCTGGTCCCAAGGTGAATATCATCCCAGTTTCACTCATTCCTGAAAGGTTTTATTATTGCTGTAGGAACAGAAGATCTGCTCTAAAGGAGAAAACGAATAACAGCAACTAAGGGATGCCATCTGCTTCAAATAGCATTTGAAAACCACAAAGTTCAGTATTGGTTTTCCATTTGGTTTTGTTGTAATATGACAATTAAATATCTGAATTATCTAATCCAAATGTAGGAAAACATAATGTAGGATGCATATTGATTTAGAAATCACACACCTCAAATTTACACCCCAAATATGATTCCGTTCAGAATTTAATTTGATAACCTTTGAATTGAACCAAAAGAAGATAAAGAAACTCAGCAGGTGCTTCAGTTGTGTAGTCTAGTGTCACCACAACTTATAGATCTGTCTTACATTGTATGTTTTTACTCATTATGATAAATGAATTTAGTTCGGTTTATCACTTGTTGGAAAGCAGACAGTCATTGTTCTCTGGACAGACCTGTATGCATTCTACGTCTTGCCAGAGGAAAGAGGTAATTAAGGAAAATAATTAAGCAATATCTAGAATTGTCACATTTGGATTATTACAAGTAGAACGCTCTTTGTTCAACTGGCTTTGTCAGCAGATGCTTTTCTGTCTCATAAAGATGTTACCTTCATTACTGTTATCAGTGGTTATCAGATGATGTGTTATATATATTCTTATTGTGGTTTCTTTCTTCAAACTGCTATATCATTACACCCAGCTGGGAAATATATTCTGATATTTATCAACAGTAAAGCACAAGCAATAATATAAGATATATGGGGCAGCATGATAGCTCAGTGGGTAGAGCAGTCGTCTTCCAACCCAAGGGTGAGTGGTTCAATTCTCAGTCCCGGCAAGCTACATGTTGAAGTGTCCTTGGACAAGACACCGAAACCCCGTAGTAGCGCTGACACAGGTCTAGCAGCTGTCCAAACAACAATTTCCCCAATGGGATCAATAAAGTATCAATTATTATATGTTTTTTATATTTTATACTATATATATATGTAAATAGAGAAGAAATATCTGGTGTGAGAACAGTTTAAGAAATTGTTGCTCATTCAAGATACAGATTCAGACAGAGTTAAATTTTGCACATGCATTTCTTAAAAAGACATAAATCTAGCCATACTGTATTCTCCAAGAAGAAAGTTTTTTTGTTTGATTCATTATGATTTTATTGACATTATGATAAAAAAAAGTATTCTGAGTATTTTAGTGACACAGTTGTCCCCAATGGCATGTCTGAAAAATAGACCTCATTAGCTTATATTAATTCTCAAATAAAATTACACTGCACAAAGCAGCTCACAGTTTTGAAATTGTCTGTTCGATGTGGCGTGTAAAAGACTCAGGATGAATCCATATCAGCACCCCAATTTCACGAATCACATAATAAATCATTTGTTTGTGAAAAGCAAAGGGTGAAATTCATCATCACCCCTGCTTCTTTGCAAAGTCATCTGAAGCTCACTCTAGGAGTAATGACACATGTGATTCCATCATGCAGCCACAAGATGGCAGCAGAGTCTATAACCTCCATCATGCACAAGTGACCTACATGTGCCAAATCACCCAAACCAGAATCTCATTTAACATTATCTCTCCTGCACACTGTTTCATTTATACCAAAATGAATGTGTCAGAATTTAATCTTGTCATCTCCAGCAGGTCAATGAAACTCCTTCATACTATTAAAAAGGAAAGCCAGTTCCCTAGGGGTTAGAAAATTGAAGTGTCTTCTCCTCAGTGATTGACTGATTGACCAATTCCATTTTTATTCTCTTAATACAGGGAGCCCCCGGTGAGCGTGGATCTGCTGGTGCCAGTGGCCCCAAGGGTGCTAATGGTGACCCTGGCCGTCCTGGAGAGCCTGGTCTGCCTGGTGCCAGGGTAAGTTTGTCCTCTAACTGCAGTATAGTAATTATTATTAGTTATCAATTATTAACAGTCAATATGAGTACAGTACATGCAGTGCATCACTTCTTTAGAAGATCGCACACAGAAGATAATACCTTTGTGATAATATTTTCCAGATTATTATCCATCAGTGTAACCACACTAGGTCACTTCTAATTTGTTGCTGTATTTTAATTCCTTTTCATTCTCGTCTCTTTGTGACAGTAGAAGAAGTAGAAGATTTAGCTCAACTCAGATGTAAATTTAGGGTACTCGCAAGGCGCTGTCTGAAAATGAATTAATCAGAATTTAATCTGTAAATGCTGAGATATCCTGAATTTTAGTTTGTTCTATGAATTTTATAATACAAAATACTGAATTTTATTGCATATTGTATATATATATAGCATAAACTACAGTATTTTAAGCTCATTAAACCTACCATATCACAAGATATGTCACAAGAGTCAGAAGTGTTAGCCACATCGAGCTGCTAGCCTCAAACAGATGCAAAGCAGGCTATTGTGGCCTGGTATGTTCACTTCTTTCTAACTCTACAACACCAAATATTTTTCATTCTCAAACTTGTAGTCTTCAAACAAAACTGCTGCTGCCTTAAATGACTTCTCCTGAGGCATTTTATCAGATACTGTACAGCTTTCTCTTGAGCCAAGTTTAAACAGCCTTTTTCACATATGCAGTTGTACTCCCCAAGACTCCTGTAAACAAACTTTGATATATAAAATAGGTGGCATTCACCTTTTTCATTTGATTTAAATCTCTAAACCCAAGCTGAGATATCTCCGGCCAGTTACCTTCAGTGGTCGTTCATGTTTCCCACAGTGCCACATGTTCACATATGGCTACATAGTGACTCTCACAATTTTTAGACTGTTTCCTTTTTCTCCTTCTGTAACAGGGCCTGACGGGACGCCCTGGTGACGCTGGTCCTCAAGGCAAAGTTGGACCTTCTGTAAGTCTACTTTTTTAAGTTTTAATCTAATACAGCACATAGTTTTTTGTCTTTGTAAATCAGTAAGTATAATGACACAGCATGTATCATCATACATAGGGCTCTATGTTTTATTCTTTTAATATTACATGTGGAACAACTGGAGAGAAAATTGTAATTTCACCAAATGTGCTCTCATCACATAATGACTCATAAGTGGTTTCATTAAATTATCCACCAACCTTATCCCCAGTAGTGTAATACGCTCAACTGTCCTGATTTATAGAGCTGAAAAGTCTCACACATTGTGGCTTGCTTCAGCTTTTAGACTGAATTTGCAGCACAGGCATTTTTTGTATTTATATATTTATATATTTATTATTACATATTTATTTAGGAGCTAGGGAGGCCATGAAAATTCCAACAAATTAACTTACTGTTGCATATCCCCTGGGCATGCTGGACATTTCTTTTCTACACCCAACTCCAAACCAACATCCCCAATTCTGACTCGGTTTTCTAAGTAATTACTGCTCTGCATTCTGCATTACTAGTCAAATTGTTCTCAGGACATTCTAGCTTATACTTAGATTATCTGCTTGTTTTTTTATTATTCTCTAAAGAATACTGGTCAGCATTTGACATTTGTAAATGTGCTCTATAACTAAACTGTCTTGAATTTACTTGACTAGGGAGCTGCTGGTGAGGATGGACGTCCAGGACCCCCTGGTCCACAGGGAGCCCGTGGACAGCCTGGTGTCATGGGATTCCCTGGACCCAAGGGAGCAACTGTAAGTATTTATACAAGCTTTTATGTTAAAGAGTAACAAAGGCGTCCCCTGTATAGGACAAATGTTATATTTGTTAGATTTTAGGTCCATTTGTTGTTTTATTTGTATTTTCAAGGTCCCTGGATCAAAAATACAAATTATATCTGCTCAGCAACATCTGGAGTACTTCTGAACAATTTTCTGCAGTTTGATGTACATGTACCCTCTCCTCTCAAAATATGTACGTGACCGAGCAAATCAGTGGCCTTTTGATTAACCTTTGCATTTTGTTTCTGTTCTGATTAGGGTGAGCCTGGAAAGTCTGGTGAGAAAGGACTGGCTGGAGCTCCTGGTTTGAGGGTGAGTTAGTTAAATGTGTCTGCTTTAATTAACCGTCCACTGTCTTCCAAATAGTCTTATAGGTGCTGTAATTTCAAAATACTTTTTTTCTTTGTCACCACATCAAATGTCACCATGTTTCTTGATATCAAAATATAAATATTAATATGACAATGAATTAATCTAGTATGTAACACTAACATGATTTTATTCTATTACACATGACCACAAATAATAGAAAATGCTATTTGGCAACAAGATCATTTCAACATGCTAAATTTGCTGTTATTTATACTCTAAATGTTCATGACTATCAAATGATTCAAATTATCGAACACATTAAATGTTACTTTTTGTTCAAATATGCAGGGCAATATGTATTCTGTAGCCACTGTGATTCACCAATGATCTTCTGTTATTTCTGTAGTTCAGCTTCTACATTTGTTATAGCTTTCAGATTTCCATCTGCTTAATATAATCACCTTAAGTTTAACTGTTGATGTCTATCTATTTGTTGCCACTTCCCCCCTTCTTACTTTTTCTCACTTTTCCTTCATATCCTCAGGGTCTGCCTGGCAAAGATGGAGAAACCGGCCCTGCTGGCCCCTCTGGCCCTGCGGTATGTATCCCTATCTCCCCCATGCTACTTCATATAGCTTAAACACTGATATTATCTTTCCCTTTTTCCCTCAGTCTGTACTTAGAAGCAACCTACAGTATCTCCATTTCCCAGACTGCCTCAACAATAGCTCTGTCTGGGGAAAAAAGTCCTTGACACAAATGTCTGGACATTGTAGGATGTCATCTCTGACTCACAGACTTCCATCATGTTTTGAAGTTTGTGTTTCAGCACACTAAACAAAAAATCCTGTTTAATCTTAATCTGTAAAAGCACAATCACTGATATCAGAGCTGTTTAGTTGGCATTATTTTCCCACCATCTTAGTCATATGGTGAAATTAGTGACATATAGTTAATAATAGAAATTGACTGTGATTATAAATTATGGATTATCTATGTAGGGCCCTGCTGGAGAGAGAGGAGAGCAAGGACAGCCAGGTCCCTCAGGCTTCCAGGTGAGTCTGTCTGTTCAAACCTTTACCATAAATTGCCTGATAAATTTTAGACATGAATACAGACATTTCTTCAACTGTGTTTCTAAGTATAGTGGAAACTATATCATTATTTTTACATAACTCTTAGAAATAAAAACATCACTAGGTTTATCTGTGGTATTCCACAGGGCAGCGTAAACATCTGACCTGATTAAATGTTGTATTGTATTATATCTAGAACATGTTTGTTCTTAAAATCAGCATTTTTTCTTGTTACATAAGTAGTCTCTTAACCAGTATATTATGATTATTGCTGTACACAAATTTGTGTTAGTTGCTGCTCATTTCTGTTTCAGTTTTTTAATACATATTTTTCTTCCCCTGTACACAGGGTCTGCCTGGACCTCCTGGCCCCCCTGGTGAGGGAGGCAAGCCCGGAGACCAGGTTTGTGGACTTGTTTTCTGAAGTGTAGCTTGAAAGCTCACATAATCACAACAGAAATACTAGGACTATTCTGTGATAGGCTTGAAGAAGACGTCCTTAAATAATCTGTCCCTAAGTAAATTGGTTTATGCTGTTATCTAAATGACTTCACAGTACCCAGTATTGCATTTACACATAGTTTCCTCTAAACCCTTACAAAAGTAGTTTCTACTAAGCAATTAGCAAGCTATTGGTGTTTAAGAGCAAGTATTTTCAGCCAACTTAAATACTTACTTATTTTATATGATAACATGTCAGCATAAAGCATATATAAAAATAAGTTGAAATAGTTTTGCACTCCACAGTTTCAGTTATACTAAATTTATTCTGAGTCTTAAAATTCATAAAAACATCTTACCATTAAAGTGCTGGTATTTATTTTCACAGATTTAATTTTTATATTGTACAAATGTATGTATCATAGAGAATGGACAATGTAGCATTAAGATGTTCTTAGTCAAATCCATGTTCTCTTTAGTGTGTATTTTTATACTTAATTCGTGTAAAACGTGTAAATATACACGTAATAGTAATTTTGAGTTGAGCTTGGCTACGGTTGTAAGTCAACTAGTTCTAGTAGTTCCTTGTTTTAAACATACACGTCTTGACTTGTATACTGATCTAATATGTCTTTTTCTCCTTTTAAGGGTGTTCCTGGAGAGGCTGGGGCTGCTGGTGCTACTGGACCCAGAGTAAGTTGACAGTCTTCAATTAACTTCACTTTTCTTTGGTCAACTGATTATCAGCCATGCCCACTGATTTTCACTGTGTCACTGTTCAGGGAGAGCGTGGTTTCCCTGGAGAGAGAGGAGCAGCTGGCCCTCAGGGTCTGCAGGGACCTAGAGGTCTGCCTGGAACTCCTGGAACTGATGGACCCAAGGTGAGTTCAATGTTTGGTCTAAAACTAGGAAAAGGTAGATTTTCTAATTATTAAACGTGTTCCTTGAGGTACACACACACACACACACCACTGGAAAATGTGATTTTGCAGTACTTGTGCCAGATTACTGATATTTTCCAATCACATGCAGCAGAGGAAACACAGCAATCTGGGCATGTGATCAAATAATAATTAGCTCAGGTGTTTGTTAGTTGAGCCGGTATATTCAGTATTTCTGTTTGCATCAGTGTATACTGAGTGTTTTGCTCTAAAAATAGTTTATTGGATGAAGTAAACCACCCAGATTCTGACATATGATTAGGTGTGTTTAGCTGGGACAGTCTATGTGGCACTTGCTGTAGGAAATAGCACCTCTGCTCTGTTTTCTAATTATACATTTGGGATCCCACGGGTCAAAGTTTCTGCTTTTAATATTTGCATTTTGAATTACTTGATTCTGTTCCTGTTCAGGAATGATTCAAACTAAGCAAGGGCATTTGATTTAAAGGGTCACAAGCCAAAAGCTGGGAAACCACTAGGTTAGAATTCCTACAATGAGAAACAGCATCCCTGTTTCTATAATAGCCAGGACCTTTGTCTGCATATCATTCCCCATTTCCCTCCAAAAATACAAAAAGGGTGCAATTATAAGAAAACATGTACAGTATAGTATAACTGGTCTCCTTCACTGTATATAAACCTGCAACCAGTATATACTGTACATACTGTTGCAAGCATACACATTTTACACACACACATCTTTATATAAACACTATATAGATGACTATACAAAACTAATCATACAAAAGCCATTTTTTGTATTGTGGGATTACTTTTCAAAATTTTACACTATAAATTTAATTAATCAACACTGCAGGAAGTACTTTATATTTTGTATAATTTGAAAAAGATCTTTGAAAACAATCTGTACGAGTCAAGACTTAGCCTACATTTAAATACTTATACCTTTCATTAAAGACTTTATTTTATACTATAAAATGCCAGCATTGTAAAGAGAAATTATGTTTTATTAAAACTTAAACAACTGGTAACTCATTGTATTTCCAGTCAAGCTACACAGTTACTTGTTTACCAGCCATCTCAGCCACTGCAGTAATTTGTCACAATTGCACTGTAAGTAGAGGGAGCTCAGCCTGGCTTCAATTTCCACTTTCAGTTTGTTATCTGGTCAGATTTTAATCCCAGTTCATAGCTTTTCTTCCTTTAAGGTCAGGCTGGAGCAGATAGAGAAGATGAGGATTATAGAGCTGACATGAGTGATGGAGGAGGGATGAACAGACAATTTGTGGATGGTGATGCAGGGTTCTGAGGAAGATGCAGAATGATTTCCTGCACAAGACACTACACCAGCTGCCATAAGTTCAAATATAGCTTTAATGTATTCACAGCCAATATTGAAATTATGTGAGCCTTGTGTTTGCAGCTAAAGGATTTTAAATAGAGAGCAGAGTTGGTGTTTGTGTGTCTGATCTCCAGTGTGAGGCTGTGACAGAAAGTACTGCTGATAGGACTGACAGCTTCTGACCAAGAGTGGAAATGGTGAATTTGAAAGTCTACATTTACTTCCATTCTCTTGGCTTTGATACAGTATGTGGAATGCACATTTTGGTATGATAAAACTCCCCTGTCTACTTAAAATGCAGAATTAAAAGTGACCTACATCAAAAGTTTTTTTCTACTCTTGTATAAATTAGACATGTCGAAGTAGTTGGCAAAAATGTTCAGTTTAATCCAGCAATTGTATTCCTTCAATGCTCTGTGAACCTTAAACAGAAAATACTAAGACAAAGATGAGCGTGGATCTTTTTGTTGAATAAGTAGATGCCTTCCCACTCTGTGACAGAACCATTTTTGTGTTTCTGACTCATATATAAAGACACACAAACTTTTAGCAAAAGCAATATGAAATGTGACAACAAAATATAGTTACTCGCGTCTTGTTTCAGCCTTAAACCTTGACTGCATCAGGAAACGCACCTTGTAACAGGTGCCTACATACAGTTCAATACAACACAATACTATAAAATATTCCTTGTCTGTCTGTGTGTGTTTCTCAACCCACTGTTGTCATTGGGCTAACCCATTTCCATTTACGTCTCCTCCATTATAGGGAGCCATTGGACCTGCTGGTGCCTCTGGAGCTCAGGGACCCCCTGGCCTACAGGGTATGCCTGGAGAGAGAGGAGGTGCTGGCATTCCTGGGCCCAAAGGAGACAGAGTAAGTCATGACAGAAATTTGTTAGTGATGCAATATTCATATTTTAAATATGTAGAATCTTCTCTACTTGATGTTAAGTTTTGCTGGCTGACATTTTTTATCAATAGGGTGACATTGGGGAGAAAGGACCTGAAGGTGCTCCCGGCAAAGATGGTGCCAGAGTGAGTGATAAAATGTTTATATCTAGTCCTTACTTTTTACAAATGTTTTTTTTTATTTTTAAGGGCTAGTTTGAAAACAAAATGTTAATTCTCATGCAAATGTATTTCCCCTTTTTTTCTTTTTTCTTTCACAGGGTCTCACTGGTCCCATTGGTCCTCCTGGCCCTGCTGGTCCCAACGGTGAGAAGGTAAGTGTTACATCACTAAAACTAAATTTTCCAGTGCTTTTATTTAACATACATATTGTAATGTAAAAAGGATTTTACACAGTTTGTTTTCAGTGTTTGGGGCATGATGGCCACAGCTTTCACTGACTGTATCTGCACCCACTTAATGGCTTGATGTCTGTTGCTGTTTTCTTTTATAGGGTGAATCTGGTCCTGCTGGTCCTTCTGGAGCTCCTGGTGCCCGTGGTGCTCCTGTAAGTATCACAGTTTAACCAGTATCAATTCATTCTAAACTTGGGATGCCATTGTCTTTTGAATTTTCTGCATGTTTATTTCAAAGATGATTTCTTGACATTTCCAATAGTTAACCACTATTCAGTAGTGAGTTAACCTTCAGAACCAATCACTTTTAAATGTTGGATATGACGGTGTTAAAATTGGAGTTTGAAGTGTTCGAACACGTCACCCATTTCTGTCACACATCATGGCTGCCTGAGCTAACTTTTGACCTTTTCATTGTCTCTTTTGCTTCACCTTTCAGGGTGACAGGGGTGAGACTGGACCTCTTGGCCCAGCTGGATTTGCTGGACCTCCTGTAAGTAACAAAAAACAACACTATCCAGCTCTTAGTCCTGCTGAAATCTGAAGAATATGACTAAATTTCTTGATATTTAATCTACGGCCTAGAGTGGTGTGCTCCGGCATCTGGAATTGCCAGCAATGTTAAGACAGTTATAGCAGCAAAATCTTAATTTAAAGAAAATTACTGTAGTTTGAAATAAAGTCATGAGCACTGCAATGAACTCTGCCAGTACTGAAAATTAAAAAGATCTGATATTTAATTATTAGATTAGCTCGGTAGATAACCTCAACATCTTGATAATCATCAAATAAACCTGTAGTGAATATTTCGTTGTTTTATTCTCTGGTGGGGAAAAAAGGATACAAAGGTAGGGTACCTTGTATTTTGTTACCCAGAAATGAGACTCCAGATTGACAAAGCATTTCTTATTACTACCTGGAAACACTACAGTATATCTAATTGTCTTTACCGGTGTTTAAGCCCTGTGCAAATATGTTTTTTATCCTAACACACATCTTATTTCCTCAGTGTATTGGGTGAGAAGAACTAATGTGTAGACAGTTGGATGTTTTGGTATTTCTTATCGATTAAGTTTATCCCTGAGTCTCTTGACAGACATCAAATAAATGTTTGTAATCCTCCCAGATTGGATGAAAGGATGCATCTTATTAAAATGTTTTTATGACAACAAAATTTATCATTCATCTTTCCTCTACATTGTTCTATGATTAATTATTAAATGTGTGCCACAATGACTAATGTAAGATAACATTACAGCTTCACACCACACAGACTGAAGATAAAAATATATAGATAGATATTTTGAAATCCAAGTTCATTTTTTTATGTCTCATTTCACATTTTTAATTGATGTTGAAGCAGACACAACCTCAGTCAAGTCTCATGTGAAACTAAAGAAATATTTATTCCTCACTGCTTTTCATGTCAGGTATATATATATATATATATTCTGTAGCAAACAGTATTACTACTTTAAAGTCTGTGTAAAACTATGTTGTTTTTGTAACAACAAAAATTATAAATGATAAAATGTGGTGTAGCACTATGGATGTAGCACCTGTCAAGAATAGTCATACATATCTATCCAAAGCTTGCAAACATTAGCCATAATAAGGTAATCATCATAGATTACTCTGCCAATTAAAGTTGGCTCAGAGTGTATTAAGTATAACAAGGGTGTGAGTTCTTTAATGTAGATCTGTAAAGTTTAGTGGTTGTAAATGCACTGCTCAAAAAAATTAAAGGAACACTTTGAAAACACATCAGATCTCAGTTGGAAAGAAAATCATGCTGGATATCCATACTGATATGGAATGGGTAATGTGTTAGGAACAAAAGGATGCCACGTCATTTGATGAAAATGAAAATTATCACCCTACAGAGGGTTTATTTCAAAGTCACCAAGAAATTTAAACTGAAAAACTGATGCGGCAGGCTAGTCCAATTTGCTGAAATGTCATTGCAGCA